>VXAK01001751.1:4625-38461 GCA_013399435.1 Arenaria interpres | reverse complement strand
ACAGGCCCGTCCCCGTCAGGTCTCAGCCTGCGGGCGGCTTGTCCGTGGGTGTCCGGGTACAGCGTACACCCCGCCCGCTCCCCCGGCCCCGCTTACCGGGGCAGCCAGGCCCGCAGCCGCCGGCTCAGCCCCGCCGCGCTGGGCGCCGCCATCTTCCCTCCGCGCCCGCTGAGGGGAGGGAGGGNTCCCGCCGCTCCCCTCAGCGAGGCGGCGGCTCCCGAGCGGGCCGGGGCCGTGGCGGTGCCGTCCATGGCGGGCTGTGAGCGCCCCGAGGACGGTCCCGCGGGAGAAGAGACCTCCGGTTGCGCGGGGACGCGTCCTCCGGGGTGGGGGGAAAGGGCTGAGGCCTCCCCCTCAGCTCGGGTGGCCGGTGCGGAGCTGTGGTGGTCAGGGCACGGCAGCCCTTTGGGTCCGCTCATCCGTTTGCTCGTTGGGAGGTGCGAGGAACGGGCAGGTTTGTAGCTCGTGTTGCTTGAGCACCCGCAAGGCTGTGGCTTCATTTATTTATTTTACCATAATGGTGTGTGTCTGTTCCTGCTGTCTCTTCTTGCCTCGCCTGGGTTGTGGTTGGCAAAGTGTGCAGCCTTCGTGCTGTTCACGGGGCTCAGAACTGTAGGGATTTCCCAAATAAATTGTATTAATGTGTTACACAAGCGTGCTTTTCAAGCAGATTCTGCTTTACGCCCAGCTGCAGTTTTAGGGTAGGAGGTATGGCTGTCCGTTCCCTACAGACTGGAATGTTCAACCATCCTTTGTCAGGATAAGGTATTTTTTTATCACAGGATCTCTAATGTTAGGAGCAGGGGAAAAAAAAAAAAAGGAAAAACCAAACAAACCCCTGGCTTGTTCGTCCACACTTTGCTGAGTGTCCCCTCGTTGTGTGACTGTCCGTGAATTGAGTGGCTTTTGGGCTCTTGGCTGTACAGAACCTTGTGCTCCCAACCCAGCAGTGGCAGATCGGGAGGTGATTCTTGAATGAATCAGTCATAACAGTGATTGTTTTTCATGTATTTCACGCACAGGGCTCCTGCTGCTGCTCCTGGAAGGCTATCCTGCACATCCCTAGCTTTTTGTCTAGATTTTCTTCTTTTTTTAATAGTTATTTGTTTGCTTACAGCAGCGAGTTAAGTTCCTAAGTACTCTGCCAACAGCAGAAGACGGTCATTACCCTGCATACCTTAGAGTATAAAACACGTCACCCTTTTGGAGTTACCTTCCGTAAACAAGATTAAATAATTCTTGTTCTTGGTATTTTTATTTAAGATTCAAACACATATATGGTATCATCCTCTGTTATAGGAGTTACTGGCTAAATGATGTTTTCAGCTCTTCTCATTTTAGATCAATCCCTTCTGTCCTCTTACCATTTTTGCTCCTCCTCTGAACTCCCACAGTTTGTCAATATCTTTTATTGTAGCCAGCGAGACACATGAAGAAACACCCACATCCCTTCCTTTTCATCTTTCTCTGAGGAGGACTGACTCACCAAGTTCAGTTTGTGTGTGAAAATATCTCTAGTAGGAAGGATATTTTAGGTTGTATAGCCCGGAAAGCTTCCTGGCTGTTTGTTTTGTGGGGTTATTTTTTAATTAAAGTTAAGAGAGAAGTTATCTCCCTTGGCCAAGCAGTAGGATATTCTGCACCGGAGGATGTATGCTAAAGGCTAACGTTGCAAAGGCCTTACTCACTGTAAGAAATGTTGCAGTGAGCCTGATTGCAGAGGTGTACACGTTTTTCAAGGCTTGAGTGTTGCTCCCTCATTTAAGAGGATGCATTTATGCCAGGTCACTGCTACAGTGATTTGTGCTGGTGTGATTATATCGCTCCTCCCATAGTAGGGGAGCAGAGAGCAGTTGGTGTACGTAAATTACCGGACCAGGCAGGCAGAGTGCAAAGGCTGGGACGTCTCAGCGCTTTCGCCAGCCCTCCTGAGGTTTTCTTTCTTGTAACCATCACAAAGCTGCACCATGGCTAATGCTAACCTTGAGGGTGTGCGCCTGCTGTGCCCTTACTAAAGGGAAGGGCCGGAGTCGCTCAGCAGCACAGCCAACTTCTCAGTCACAGAAAGATGGAAAATTTCTTATTGCCAATGTTTTTTTGTTTTTTTGTTTTTCTGTACCGGTGATATGTGGCCTTCCACACTGCCCTGTCTCTGTCATCAGGTGGAGTCATAGACCCATGAAGTAACATCATCCTCGTGTCCTAATACTGCAGCAAGATCTGCACTTCAGCCAGTGATGATCTAGCATCTTCATGTCTCCTGCCTCGTTTCAGGCAGCTGGGATGAGAGAAGGTGATCCTTTCTATTCTCTCCCTGCCAGCGGGCTCTTCTTCTGCACTTAGATGAAATAGGAGAGGAGGTTAGAAAATAATGTCAGTTGTACAAATGCAGCTGGATCCTTTGACTTTAGCACTGCCTTTTCTACTGCATCCAAAAGGAAGCTTATTGTGTCATACTCATGTCAGGCTTAGGCAATGTCCAGGCATGTAATAAATGCAGATGGATGAAATATTATGGTTGCCTCGATTTCTTTTTACCTTGTATTGTCATGGATCAGCGTTCTCCTCCTCCTCCCGGGGATACAAACAGAATCTCACTCTTAGACTGCAGGCTTGGGCCAAGGATTTCCAATTCATATGCTAAGCCTGACCTGGGGAAACCCTTTGTTGGGATGGCTTTTGTCTCATTTCAGTATAGAAGTAAACCCAGGAAAATACAAGCATTCATTACTAGTCAATTAATGGTCTGTGGTTCTTTTCGTTCCAACCCTCGTTTCTCTATAGAGAAAATAAGCACCTTTGTTTTATATCTAATGATGCATCTGAGTGTTGACTCATTAGCGTTTTGGGGTTTAGCAGAGCGGCTGGGGGCTGGATGGCTCTGACTCTTAGGCCAAGCATGAAGCAAGTTTATATGTCCTGAGCACAGCAGTGTCTGAAAGCTAAGGCAGAGGTGGTGGCAGGACTGGGTTAGTGCTGAGAATTTTGTTCTCAGGTTGCTCGTTCGGATTCACTTGGTTGTCAACGTGAAATGGGATTTTCAGGATGGGGCCTGGTGGACAAGAGTCTCTGAAAGCAAACTTTATATCCGCTGCCAAATGGGCTTTTGTTGGCAGTTTCAACAAAGAAGCCAAGGATTTGATATTCCAGAGCACCAGACTCTTCTTCCTGGAAGAAATCTTTTCATATAAGGGTTGAAGGATATTTATAAGGCAGTGCAGAAGAGCTCCCTGCCCACGTTTTTAAGTGTTCTGCATAAAAATAGAGGAATTTAAGTTATGCCTTCATAGACGTGGTGCGGCTTCATGTAGGGATGTCCTGAAAAGGTTAAGCAAGGTAAGCTAGCTCCCCTGGGGTGCTGTGTTCATGTGGCTGTACTGAGATAGATACCCAAATCAGTTCAGGTATCCATGCACGCTGTGCATTCTGTCATGAGAACACATCAATTTCCAGAGCCAGGGCAGGAATTCTGGTCAAGCTTATTAACTTTTACTAACTGGGCTTTCACATAGAGATTTTATGAATGCTAGAAATAGGGAGTTTCCTCATGTGGATCATAACTTCCCTTCAGTAATCTCTCTCCTTCTGAGACTTTACTACCTTTATATGAGAGCTTTTGGTGAAAAAACTTCGATGAATCTGAACCCAGTCTGAGAGTGTGAAATAATCCAGTGTCATTCCAAGAAATCTTTGGAGATGTTCAGAACAGCTTTAAAATTAACACTTGGAACGCGGAGATGTTGGTTACATTTTCCTGTTTGTACCAGATCTCTTTCCTAATTTCAGGATGTGCAACCAGCAAAGAGTTCATTTAGTTGAGTGTCCTTACTTGTTTGTGCTCTTCCTGGATTTATTACATAAATTCCATTAACTCCAGCCAAGAACCGCATTTCTTTCATCTAGACCTGCAGAGCAGCAGAGGTGCTTTGGAGCACCGAACCATGCACAATACCATTTGACTTGCATGAAAAGGCTTTAGATTGTTGCGAGTCTGTGGTTTCATGATGCTTCCAGGGTGTTCAGCAGTTGTGAGTGTGGTAATAAGGTTTAAACACCACATGTTTTGAACAGTTGCTTGGCTCTGCAGCAGCTGCGTTTTAAACTAAGCCTCCCTTGAATCTCTTGACTTCAAAAAATAGCTTGGTAGCTTAGTTTGTTCAACAAGATGTGATCCTATGGTTAGCCCTCCCTGGACTTTTGCTTATTGAGGGTCCCATGAATGTCACCAGCGGGCACAGAGATTCGCCTCTGCAGGTGCAATCCGTGGAACAATTCACAAAATTGCTTTACAACTATTCTTTCATGAGGAGGAAAATACAAGTAAACCTTCTAGGACTGTCATGGTAGGAGGACTAAGGTGCACTGTGAAAGTGATATTTCAGAGTAGATGCTTTACCGCTGTTTTTATCTGCTTATGGAAAGGTGAAAGGATATATGTTTTAATCATTATTAAAAATTATGTATATATTTTGTTATGCTTCCCTCTGTGATGAAAGTACAGGGATATGAGCTGGTTTTCACCCTGTCCTTCTTTCCCTGCTCTATACTATCTGGCTAAGCAATATTTCCTTTTCTGTGTTTATTTCCATTGTATTAAAATTTTTGAGGAAGGCTTCTTAAATGCCAGCCCTTAGATATGTGGCTACAGCGTGTTGCTTCTTCCCTTACAAGAAAGAAAAATCATCACGTCCCGTCATCTTGGTTGGAAAATTAGGTTAAAGCAGGAATCTGGTTTACTGAAAATTCAGTGCTCCGTCAGAGTTAAGTGGAATGCATGGAGAAGATGCATTCATAACAAGAAAAGATGCTGATAGCCTCACTAATCAGTCCAATAAGCGAGGTCCTGGTACCCGCGGGAGGATTCTTCAGGAGCCTGAAATAGCCCAGTCAGTAGAGCATCGGTCTGTCCGTGTGAGCGTACTGGATTGGAATTCCTGATCAGGTTACAGGCAGTGGTGTTTATTACTTCCAAGAACATCTCAATGTGTAATAATAAATTTCAGTGCATAATTCCCAGGAGAAATGCTAAGGCATCTAACAAATCAGCTGGCACTCTAAAAACAAGTGTTAATGTTAAATGACTTATATTAAACATCTGATGTTCCAGCTCTTACTTCTACCAAACTCCCAGGGAATACAAAAATAACTTCCCATGTAGAAAATGTGAGGGTTTAGCCTTTAAGGAGTTTAATGTTATAGCCAAATAGAAAGAGATAACATTTCAGGCAGAGGGAAACTGTAAGAGCTCAAATATTTTACTCTCATTTAGAGTATGGAAATATGGTCTTTCTAAGTACTTGAGATTTGGCACCTGGTGGTTTGTTGTTTGTTTTTTTTTGGAAAGCAGTGATTCTTGCTGGATATTTGGATGTCTCAGCTTGGATACACCCTTTTCCCTGAACAGACATACGATGCGTGAACTTCTTTCTCCTTTCATTATAGTTCGCAACAGATTTCAAATGCTTTTCTCTAGGAAATCCATGGCCTTTTATACTGTTTCTTTTGCTTGGTTGGTAATATGTTCTCTTTCCCTTACCAAAGATAAAGCCACTAACCCATCTAACAGGCAAGAAGACTGGGAATACATCATCGGATTCTGTGACCAGATCAACAAAGAACTTGAAGGGTGGGTGTCCCAAACCGTTCTAGACTTAATAAATTAACATTCACAGTTTAAAATATATAATTTTATTATAAAAAGTCCATATTTTATTTTATATGTGTATTGATATCGCAATGAATATCTGGCTACAAAAGAAACAAGATGCTGTGAAGTGTGGTTTCTCTTCTGTGAAAGGCAGCGTGGCTTATACACAGACTGAGCACTGGGAAAATGGAAATTCTGAATCTGCCTCTAATGTCAGCTTCTGCAGCTGCAAGATTCTCCTCTGGCCAAATTCAGTCTGTGAAATGGGGTTCTAACTCTTAGTGTCTGCTGGGGCTTCATGTCTTTAAAATCTTCACAAGGATTTAACTTCACAAGGATTCCTTAACTGAGGAAACCTCCTGGGTCACAGCATTCCTGTAAGCTAAGGAATAAGCGTTTTCTTCTGGAAAAAGGAAACTAATGCAAGAGAAGTGATTTCCTGGGCTGGGGACTGTACTGGGAGTTGTTTGGCCCCTCCCAAGCAGGAATCTGGAACTGCTGGCTCAGACTACCAGCCCTCCCTTCCTTTCATATGTGCAAACACCCAGGCCTACAAAGATGCCCTGAACATTTCTTTTTAGTCTTTGTGTGCTGATGGAAAGATAAAAGGTACTAAATGGCATTTCCTTTTAATTATGTGAAAGACATCTCATTTGAACAGCAGAATCTGTGCGAGTTTGATAATACTTCAGCGTGTTCACCTGCTTTGTTTGTAATGGGGACCTGCTTTGTTTCAGGCCACAGATAGCTGTGAGACTCCTGGCTCATAAAATCCAGTCGCCACAAGAATGGGAGGCGGTCCAAGCCTTGACAGTAGGTAGTCCTTACCCCTCCTCTTAAATCCAGCTATACACCATTTGATGTCATCTGTGCAGAGTAGACAAGGGCATGATGTGTGTCAGTGGGGTTAGTGGGGCTGGTTCTGGGGCTGAATGTCCTGATTCCCCTTTGCTGGGATGGAGTGGACAGTAAGAAGGAGCACAGTGACATAATTGACCAGATTGCTCATTAGCAATAGAGCAGTCAGAAATAACTCCGGTTTAGTTTTAGCTGCTTTCACTTGTTATCTTCAGTCAAGATTTGTGTTCATTGTTGTGAGACCTAATGGTGAGATAACTCTGACCCGTGTGTACGTGGCTGAGGGTGGGAGACCAGCCTGTTTTGATGTGTCACCCCTAAAGACAGGAGATTCATGCCTGTCTCACAGGGCAGGAATCCGTGTCTTACTGGCATGGGTCCTTCAGTTCCCCTGTAAGGAGAACGCAGGTGCGCTGTTACTGAGGAGTTTTGGTGTTCATTTCAGCCCCTGTTTTTGTTACTTGAATGCAGGTGCTGGAAGCTTGTATGAAGAATTGTGGGAGAAGATTTCATAACGAAGTAGGGAAGTTTCGCTTTTTAAACGAGTTAATAAAAGTTGTGTCTCCGAAGGTTAGTCCATGAGCCTTGTGGCTGTATTTACTTTTTGTTTGGTCTCCGTAAGCTACAGGCAACATCCAAAATGTTTGCAGTGCTCTGTCTGGCTCGTTGCATTTATTAGCCTATACTCAAGAACACTTGTTAGCTAAGGAATGGAGGCTTTTTTTGATGCTCTGCTTACTGTTTTTCTCAGTAAGTTGTATTTATTTACCATAAATTTATTTACAATATTTACCATGTATTTATTTACCAGTATATAGTCTCTGTGCTGTTCTAATCCTTCATATAACTCAAGGGCTTCTAAAGCTTGGGCTGTATTCTTTTTAAAAAACAAACAAAACCCCAGCATCAGTGGAGGAGGGGTGTGATGCAGAGGTGAAAACAAGGGACTTAGCAACACACCATGGAGTTCTAATCGTCAGTCTGGTGCCAGTTTGCTGTGCTAAGAGTGCCCGGCGTAGTCCCTCAACATCCACAATCAGTTTAATGTGGCAAAAACCAAACAGAGGCACCCCACGGCATGATTGATGCAGCAAAGTATTCCAAGATTCTTTCCCATAAGATGGGAGTTGGGGAGGGTGGTTATCCGTATTGCTGTAATTTTTAAATAGCAAAATCCTGAAACCAACAGAATAGCTGCTTTTTCTTTTACTGAAGATAATCACAGCTTCTCTTTACTTTGTTTCAAATATATTTGAGGAACAATTTTTTCCTCTTAATATCTTAGTATCTTAGATCATCTTGGAACTTGGATTATACATCTTTTAGTGTCTATCGCTGAATGCCCGTCCTCTGGGTTTGGGCTTTATTCTTAAAAAGAAATGAGGAATGTGGAAAACTGACATCTTTTCCCCACTCTCAGTACCTGGGAGACCGGGTCTCAGAGAAGGTGAAGACCAAAGTCATTGAATTGCTGTATAGCTGGACGGTGGCATTGCCAGAAGAATCCAAAATCAAGGATGCCTACTACATGCTGAAGCGACAAGGTAGGAAGTCAGCTGCTCGTTCACGCATTCTCTCTAGCCTATGCTTTAAGTAGGAATGTCACAAAATATACAAATTCTAATTACATGCGGTCAAGGCAAGTTCTGAGGGAAGATAGAACAAGGGAGAAATTCTCTGAAAAGCTTCTCATTATATTTAAGTGCCATGGGCTGGCTTGGATTGGCTTTTTCAACTAGAATAGTTAAACACCTTGCAAATGCTTTAGTTTTGGTTTGCAGGGCCTTTTTTGAGTTTTTCTGGAACTAGTTATTAATTAGATTTGAACACATCTAATTTAAAGTGAAATAAGAGCCTCCATGTAGCCTTTTGTGTTCTTCTAACTAGATCACTTTACAGTTGTACCTTTAGTTTGATAAAACTTTCCTGTGTAGGCACAGTGAAAAAGGCTCAGCTTAGAAGCATGCGGCTCCAACACAAGAAAAATTGGTTCCAGCAAAGCTCCTGAGATAGAGCGCAAATCCAGGGATTTGAGAATGGAATAAGCAGGAAGCTTGGCTCTTTCCCCACTCGTGGTTGGGAGTCTGCTCATCACCTCCTTTTGCATTGCTGTCTGCCTTCCTGCTCAGCTCATTTCCGCAAACAAATGTCATGCCCATGAGTTTGCACAAAGCTGGGTTTTCTGAGCCTTCACTTAGGGGTTCAGCAGCCAATGCGAAAGGGGGAAAGACAAATAATGGAGAGTTATTCATTATACTGAGCTACTAAAGGAGCAGTATGGACATGGAAACACTGTTGCTGGGGTTTTGGCATTTATCAAAGAAAACTTTCTTTATTTTTCCAGCTATCAGGCTCAGTGGTTTTGATCCTGTATTGTTCATTAGAACCGTGTGCTGGTATCAATGGACACATTGGCTGCGTGTTCGCTTTGAGAGCAGCCTGTGAATAACTGGGTGCACTGCCTGGTGTGACTGCGTGTGTAAACCCATGTGGGTTCCCTTTCTGCTTTCAGGGATCGTTATGTTTGATCCTGTGATTCCTGCAGACAGAACCCTGATTCCCTCTCCACCACCTCGGCCCAAAAACCCTGTGTTTGATGATGAGGAGAAATCCAAGGTACAGTGAAGACTTGTATCATAATCACTAATGAAGAGTGATTACTCAATGGTAATACTACTTACTAATCTCAATACTAATTTGGCTTTTATTTTTGGGCTGGTGGTGTGTACTTTCACAGAACTCATTACTTTGTCCCCCTACCTAACCCAAAGTTAAGAAAAATTAACCTAGTGTTGGAAGTCTCTGAGATTTCACGGGTATGTCCTGTGTAGAAGCAAGAAGGCAGCAACTCGCATAAAATAATAAACCATAAATTATTCCAGCTGAAATCACTGTAATTATGAAAGCAGGATAAGCTTTCTGATAGTGGGCTCTCTTCCCCTCAATTGTTCACTTACATTTCTTTTGCTGCTTCCCTTTTCCAAAAGGTCTTTATTTGTTTCCTGAATATCTTCTCATCTTACAGCTTCTAGCCAAACTGCTGAAAAGTAAAAACCCAGATGATTTACAAGAGGCCAACAAGCTTATAAAATCCATGGTAAAAGAGGTAAGAAAGTCGTGTAGGATTGATCCCAGTCAGCAGTCTGCTTTCCAGGTTTTAAGCAATTTGACTCCAAAATGGTGCAGAGCTTTAGGATCATGTGAGTGGCAGCAACTGGGTTTTTGTGGCATTGTGTTAGTACATTCCTTAGTTAAGACTTAGACTCCAGCTCGCAGCTGGGAGATGTTGGTATTGCAAAAACGTCTACAGTTGGTGTCTCTGGGGCAAGGATCGGATGCCCCTTATTGTAATTAACTACATTGTCATCATTCAAGATGGTATTTCATGTCAGGGTTTGGTGAGACCATCGCAGTACCACCCCTGGACAATGAGGACTGAGTCATTGGACTGGGTCTTCTCACAAGCAGGCTTCATGGAAACACCTTCCTGTTTGTAGAGCTGTGATGCATCCACCCATGGCAGTTATTGGAAACCCTGGAGTCCAGGAAATGACTCACTCTGTTTCTGGCCAAAAAAAAAGGGTCGCTTCTAGACTGAAGAGGATGTATAGGTTGCTGCAATGTTTCCATTCAAGCTTCTCCTGTCCCCAGGGCAGACTTTCCTTTAGTTGGAATCTCAAATCAGAGATGGGTGGACATTTTCTACCAAAGAGTGCTTGTTGTTACTAATAAATGTTTTGCTTCAGAGACTTTTTTTTTTGTAAAATAGCACCAAGTGATAAAAAATCTTCCGAAAAGGTTGGAAATTAAAGACTATTTAATGAGACTTTTCAGAAATGCAGGAGGTTTTATCACTTCAGAATGGCGGTGAAAAGATAGTAAAATAAGCACAGCTTCACATGAATGGAGAGTTTGTTGGGTTTTTTTTCTAGCTTAACTTTAAATAGACATTACTTGACATGATTTACAGGTAACACCTGCTGTTGTGATACTGTGGACCTTTACAGGGAAATTCACTTTTTATGTCTGTGTTTTACCCCCTGTAGGATGAGGCTCGGATTCAAAAAGTGACGAAACGCATGCACACGCTGGAGGAAGTAAATAACAACGTGAAGCTGCTGAATGAGATGTTGGTTCATTACAGCAAAGAGGACTCATCAGAGGCCGATAGAGAGCTCATGAAGGTGGGTCTGAGCTGCTCCTCCTTCCCAGAAATCCCGTGGTTGGTCTTTTCTTCTTACAGACTTGAGTTTTGCAGAGAATTACAAAGAGTTTGAGCTCGTGTTAAAAGATTGGGAGAACATCAAGAAGGTAAAAATCAAAACAGATAGCAGGGATGGTTGGACAGCCCCAGGGCCTCGAAGGCAACACCTTATCTAATTCAAAAAGTTAAACCTCCTTGTATTTAACAACAAGCTCCTGATACAATGGTAGGAAGCTTAAGAAACTGGCTTGTTCCTGTGAAACATTTCCTTCTTGCCACCTTTCTTCTGTGTGGTTGCAGACTCTCCAAGTAGAGGTTGCAGCACAGTTCTCCTCTTCCTTGGGCTTTTAGGGACTACTGTAATACCAGAAAGGAACATCTCTTTAGGGCTAGAGCTGGCCCTGAGTGCTGATGTGAGGGACGACTGAGAGATGTTGTGTTGAAAGTGCAAATGGTGTTTAGCCTCCCAGGCTAACGTAATGCTTCACATCTCTGTAATAGGCGGGGACAGGGGATCTTGGTCCAGCCACACTGGCGTGTCCAGCACAGGGAGACTGGTTTCGCTATTCTGGGCTTTCCAATGCGTGCCTGGGCAGTCATTCTGGGCTGACTGGTATTGCTGAAAGTGGCTCCTAGCTGATGAAACCCTTTGTCCTAATCTATCTTGCCAGGAGCTCTATGAAAGGTGTGAAACCAAAAGACGGACATTATTCAAGCTGGCCAGTGAGACAGAGGATAATGACAGCAGTTTGGGTAAACAAATTTATATTTCTCCTTTTTTAATTGCTTTTGTGACCTGTGGCTGCACAAGGGTTCAGCGAGGGAATGGCTGCTGTAAAGATGCCTCTTCCCTGTGAATGCACTTCGCTTTGAGCAAGCAGATGAAACACAAGATCTTTGCTTCTTTATGCTTATCATTTAAATTCAGGCAGGGACTTGACAGTGGAGATGGTGGTTTGGGAGGCTGGGGGCAATAATGGGGGACAGCTGCTGCTTTGGAAGGGAAGGGGAGTTGCTGTGGGGAACAAAGCTTTGGACTCATTTTTTCATTGTTACTGTAATGTGCACAGACCTAGAAAGGTCAGGGTGTTGCTTAGAGAAGCGTGGCAAAGACTAATGGAGCTCATGGCCAAATAATTATGTTTTTTCTTGCTGATTATTTGGTTGATAACTGAGTACTCTCAGCGTTGGTGGGAGCAAAGTTACTAAAGTCTTGGAGGTCGTTTTTGTCTCTCTTGCACGTAGGGGATATTCTGCAGGCCAGTGACAATTTATCCCGTGTGATAAATTCCTATAAAAAAATAATAGAAGGGCAAGTGATCAATGGTGAAGTGGATCTCTCTGGGATGTCTGTAGTGGAAGGT
Organism: Arenaria interpres; assembly: GCA_013399435.1. NCBI lineage: Eukaryota > Metazoa > Chordata > Aves > Charadriiformes > Scolopacidae > Arenaria > Arenaria interpres. Next base: position 26,388 of record VXAK01001751.1, on the reverse strand, counting down.
GAGTTCTTGGAAAGCCAACTGTTTAATTTTGAATCCTGCAATTCCAAGTGTTTTCAATGGGATTTCCTATTAATTGGGGTAAAGTAGGCTATTGAGGATTCCTGTAGCCAACATTTTGTGACCCAAAGGGGGACAAGCCAGCTCCAAAGCAGTGGATAGACAATTCTGGACATGAGCAACAGTGATGCAGCTTTGCATTTTCCAATGCCTGTTAGAACTTTTGATAACATCAGTATCAAACCTGCATCTGAACAGTTTGTGTGGCAAACTGCGTCTCATACATTTTCTTCCCCACGCTTGTCCTGTTTATTAATGGTGGCATGTAAGAAGAGGACGATTTTATCAAAAGGACAATAGAATCACAGAATCATCATGGTTGGAAAGGACCTCTGAGATCAATGAGTCCAACCACACACACAGAGAAAAAAAACCCTACAATCTTGGCCACTAGAGCATGCCCTGGAGTGCTGGAGAGAGTGGGAGCCAGGCCAGGGGCCCTGGTTTTGCCAGCAATTGCATTTGTGAATTTAGGCCGGTCACCCACTTTACATTTTAGTTTCACCATTGAAAGCTCTGGACACGTGTGTGGCAGAGGTACCATTTGGGAGCTGCTTACACATTTCTGGATGGAGAGCAGCGGCATAATGCGTAATGCTGCCTGACAGCATCTTATTGAGACAAGACTGTCCTGAATATGAACGGAATTCTAGATCCAGACACTATGAATTTTCCTCAGGTCTCTGGCTCTCTGGTAGCCTTTGTTTATTTTAATTCTGTAGGATCTCCCAAAGCCTCACCTGAGCTGAAAGGATTTTGAAAAGACTAGGAATTATGCTACAAGAAACACTGGGGAAAGAGAAGTGGTTGGAGCAGATGTTGATTTTCAGATAGAAATTTCCAAAGTATCTGGGTTGATTTAAGTAGCTTGTGGGCAGCAAAGGGTTAGGTGCAAAGTACGTGGGCTTCCTCTGTTACAAAGAGCCATAACACATGATTAAATGAGGATCTGTGTTATCTAAACCATCTCTCTGATAATTTCTGCTGTACGTTGGGTTTGCTCTGAGCCTTTTACCTTCTTTCCTAGTAGTGCTCTTCTCCTGTCCGCTGCAGGGAGTAACTCCACAAGTCATCTCAACACCCTCATTGACCTTGGTGGACTGGACGTCACCAGCACCCCGCCACCTCCAGTGCCACCCACCACCCTGACGCCAGCCCCCACAGTAGCCCCAGCAGAAATCCCCATTCTCCCACCTCCTCCCCAGACCTTTTCCCAGTTGCGGAGCGGTTCCTCTGGCCAGGTGGAAGCTGCAGCCACTCAGCAGAGCAGCACGACCAACTCCCTCTCCCTGCTGGATGAGGAGCTTCTGTGCTTAGGTAAGACACCGAGGGGCCCCGAAAAGGGCTACTCAGTCCATCTCTAACAAAGACTGCTTTCTTCCTTCAGTGTGAGGGCTGGCTGCACACATGGCATGCCTGAAAGGAGCATGAGATGCCTTTGGTTTCTAGAGAAGTCCAGGGGACACTCCCTGGCGTCATCCTGAATATAAAACCTTGTCAGTGAGTCAGTATTTAAAACTCAGATCTTCCCAGGGTAGGCTGCAAGTGAAATAACTTGAGTGTAATTGCAGTCTGATACCTGTAGGTGCCTGGACATGCCGGCTGCAGTTCTGTACATATTTCACCCCTAACTTTGTGACTGTGCTAAAGAGCAAGGTGCCTTAGAGGGGTTGCGTACAGAACCCTGCAGAACACCTGCCTGTGGAGCCCAGGTCTGAGCAGCAGAAGACGCTGCAAATCAGGAAGGGTTAGAAGAGCTGTGTGCAGGGGGTGCTGTCACCTACTGCTGCTGTCAGTCTCTTTTCCTAATCATAGGCTTGCAGCTCTTTTCAGTCTTTCATCATCTTGGGCTCTGGCAGAGCTGAATCAAGTAGTTTGATGGTACTGAAACAATTGCCAGGGGATGACATCTGACTCACTTTCTCCTCCAGTCACCTACTTGTTATTTTTCCTTTCAGGCCTGAATGACCCAGCCCCTACAGCAGCAAAGGAGACATCAGAAAACAACCAGTGGAGCATGTTTGAGGTACAAAGGAGGGTCTCTGAGGAAGGGGAGGGAATGGTTGTGGGAGGTCTCAGGACACACTCTGTCACCTTGGAGAAACATGTGATGACACATACAGGCAGAGGGACAGTTCCTCTCAGTTCCTGAGGGGAAGTTTGGCTTAGCCCTGTAATCTGGGATAGCTGTGTCTGAACAGAGTAGATATCCCTAAACCTGGCTTTCTCAGTTTCCCATCTGACCCCCATGATGTTAGCACTTCCTTTGCTTAAATTACAGATCAGATGTAGCCCTGACATAGGCCACAGACTTTGCTGCTTGCCACCCAGCACCTGTTTTTGCGGTAAATCTATCTCCCTCTGTAACAGTGCCATCTCTGCAACAGGGGGTAGCAGTGAGTGAGAGCATCTGCTTGTCCTCTCTTTCAGAATGACCAGTTGGACCTGGATTTCTTTAATCAGAAGACGGTGACTGTCGCTTGCAACCCTGCAGGGACCCCTCTTCTCCATCCCACATCACAGACCACGTGTGGAACGTCGGTGACGCTGCCTTCTGCTTTCACAGCCTCTCAGACTGCTCCCAGCATCCCGGTACCAAACACGGCACCATTTGTATTCTCTGCGGGGCCTCCTAAGACTATTCCAGCTGCTCCTGGGTACTTCAGCTCATCTGTGGGGAGCAATATGTCACATAAGATGGATGCATTGGGACAACTCCTTGAAGAAGCCAAAGGGTAACTAAAAGTTCTGGGGTTTGCTTGGTTGCAGTGAGAAAGCTGAGCTTGCTGGGGTGTCGGGTTCAGTGGCAGACCCTCAGCTCTCTGGTTTGGTAGAAATGTGTGACTGGGATTTTTCCTTTCAGAGGGTTTCAGTTTACAAACTAATACAAGGGTCCCAGCTCTGGGAAGGAAAGGCAGGCACGACTGGGGAGAGCACAACAGAGCTGTTCCGTTGCTCGGTACAAATGTGGGGTGTAAAGTTGAACAGGCTGCTGAGGTACAGAGGCCTTTGCCCACCTTAGCCTTGCCCACCTCGGCAAAGGTGCAACTCTGCTTTCTTCTTGACTTAAAGAAGTGATGCCTGACCCCACCACCGCTGCTTCCCTAGTAGCTCTCCTTACCTGAGACCATTACGAGACTCCAGTCTGGCCCTGGGGCCCTGCTCTGTCCTCATGGTCTGCTGTTATCTCTGGGTTTGTGGTGAAACACCTGCTTCACTTTCAGCTCAATTTCCCGTATTTTTTCTGTCTCTGTTCCAGGACTGCCACCCAAGGCATGGCGACACCCTCGGTGTTCCCTGGGGTTACTTTGCCAACCGCTGTCACCTCTGCCCCGTTAATAGCACCTGCAGGGCTGCCAGCCACTGCCCCTGGAGCCCCTCCGGTTCCTTTCCCAAGCAGCTGCACTGCTGGCTCAGGAAGTCCTCTCTTCCAGCCGGCATCATTCCAGCAGCAAGGCAGTCCCATGAAAGCACCTGAAATTTCTTTGGCCAATGTTCATGTGCCCTTGGAATCCATTAAACCCAGTAAGTATCTCAGGTTTTCCACCTCTCTCTGAACACTTTTTAAAAGCAAAGCTTCTTGACAAAGCTTGTGAAGTAGAGAGGAAGGGTGAGCTGTCCCAGACGAACAGTCGGATTGCCTGATGCTGCTACAGATCATCTTCTGCAGCGTAAACCTGCGTTCCTGTCCCCTCTCTCTCTGCGGTAGGCAGTGCCCTCCCGGTGACAGCCTACGACAAGAACGGCTTCCGGATCCTCTTGCACTTTGCCAGGGAGTGCCCACCGGGGAGGTCGGATGTGCTGGTGGTGGTGGTCTCCATGCTGAATACGGCACCGCTTCCCGTGAAGAACATCGTGCTGCAGGCTGCTGTGCCCAAGGTAGGGACACGCGGCTCAGAGCCACGGCGACATGAAACTGGGATTTTGGGAAGGCTGGGCATGAACTTAAGGACTTGAGACAGCCTGGTTGTGCCTTTCTATAGGCTGTGCTCTGGTTCTGCCTGTCTATAGGCTGTGCTCTGCCTGTTTCCAAAACATATTGCTGGTTGTCAGAGGCAGAAAACACTGAATAGGATAAATAGAACACTATCTGAGATCAATCCAGCTGTTCATGAAGGTGGCTCAGCACAATGGCAGGGCTGGTACATGGACAGAGCTACCCTTGAGGTCTTTAGAATCCGAATGAATGAACAGGCATCCTAGATCTGTCAGTATGTTCCATTCTAGTCTTACTCGACATAGGTAATTTTGGATGGGCAGCTTTGTGTTTTGAAAAGTGACCCAATCTCAGCTATGATCTGCCTACTGTCCTGAAGGTGTTCACTTTAAAACCTCTGGCACAAGAGCACTCAGGAAGGTGGTGTTGGTGTTCACCTGAGCAGTGCTTTTACCCTGGGCTGACTTGTCAGTCTACCTGTTCCTATCACATTGTGCAAGCCGGGCTGGCTCTTGTTTCCTCATCCTCGTGTGTGGATTGATCTCTCCAGTTTGGATGTGTGCTATTGTGTCACCAGCCTGTGCGCGTGGCTTTAGTTGTCCCCACGGTAGGAGATAATCCCTGAGGTTCTGCTTTGTTTTTCATTTGCAGTCCATGAAAGTGAAGTTACAACCACCCTCTGGCACAGAGCTGTCTCCATTCAATCCCATCCAGCCACCTGCTGCCATCACCCAAGTCATGCTTCTGGCAAATCCTTCGAAGGTGAGAGGGACAGTGGGGTTTATCCTGTCCTTGTCAGACACGTTTGATGTGAGCTGAATTCTACAGGGGAGCTGGACCAAACGTTTGAGCAGATAAAGCTATTTATTCCTAATGTGCCCTCCAGAGGTGGTTACTGCACAATGTTGGTGTTTCAGTTCAGGGCTAGAGGGAGCCTGTTCACAGTCTCTTCTCCAACAGACCGTCAGCAAGAAAAGTATGAGCAGGACCTGTACGTTTCTCCCAGCGACACTCGGATAAGGCTCAGCTTTAAAGGGCAGCGATCAGAGCTGTATCGGGAGTTTGCCTGACTCCCTCGTGCACGGGAAGTGCACGGCTTTGGTGATAATTTGATTGATGTCAAATTAGCTGGTGCTGTGGAAATACTTTTGCTGTCTTGAGGCTGTATCCCGACAGACCTGGACCAACAGACACATGTCAGATCACGTCTGTTCCGTTATTCTTTAGGGATGTACCTGTGGCCGGTGAAACAACGTGGTTAACGCTTTCTTTGCTGCTGATCGTGCTGGGAGCACCTGAGTAGCTGTTGTTACTCGTTGAAGTAGCCGGCTCCATAAAGCTCAAAGCTGTATGCTGAAGCAGTTCCTAATTATTTGACAAGTCTAGATGTTACTACTTGAGAATGACAGCAAAAGGGTCCTTAAAGTATCAGCGGAAAGCTTTGAGATCCAAAAGGATAAACGTCAGAGGGGTTTGGTGGATTGTTGAAAGACTTTGTGAGGTACATGGAGATCCCCTCACTGAAGGACCAGTTCCATGTCCTGCTTACCGTTTTACTGGGAATTTTGTGGAGCAGGAACTGTTTTATCTTCCTCCATGAGAGGAGGAATTTAATTTTGAACACGTGGAACTATTCCAGCAGCGTTCTCAGGCTCACTGGAGAGCAGCTGGGCAGTGGGTGCTGGCCACGGATGTGCAAACTGTTATCACAGGTCATTCCTGCTTTTCTCCTGCTGTTCCATGCTAAGCAATACAGCTTTTGTGGTATAAAAACTGTAAGGTAAATAACTCGGGTTTGCTAAGTAGCTGAACTACTCCACCAACTTCCCCCCTCCTATGTGCAGCAGAAGGCTTGTGCGCTCTGTAGAGCTGTAACAGTGAGGTGTTTTGTTCGGGAGCTGTTCTCATGTTGCTCTTGGGTTTTTCTCTTCCCTGCAGGAGAAGGTGAGGCTGAGATACAGACTGACCTTCACGCTGGGAGACCAGCCCAGTACAGAGGTTGGCGAAGTGGATCAGTTTCCCCCAGTAGAGCAGTGGGGGAACCTATGACCTCAGGACACTGCCAGAGACTCTGTGACAGGACCAGGGAAGGATCCCGCGGGACTGGAATGAATGTGAGGTGGGGAGGGACGCACACGCTATCCACTGGTGACGTTCAGCTTTGTTTACATGTCCTGACCACTCCGCTTGTAGCTTTAGTCCAGAATGTTTTGCCCCACGTGGAAGGGGTCCTGGGACATTTATGCCAAGCATGAACTGAGCGGGCAGCCAGCGACAGGCAGTGCCGGCTGCTTTTATCTTGACCTCGGGGTGAATCTGGTTCTATCTTCCACTCTATTAAACTTGAAGTTATTGTATTTTGAGGGGGGAGACCTGTCAGCAGAAGGGGATTTGGTTGGCGTGTTCCTGTGCTGCTGTCCAGAGATACCTGCAGGCTGGTGGGGTGATGATGCCGCCGGGAGCTTCCTCAGTGCAGAGCCCTTACCCGTGCCCTCCCGCGGACTTTTGCCTCCTCAGTGCCGGACGGACCCGCTGAGCATGTTGAGCAATAACGCTGGCTCCGTGAGGGAATGCTTGTTTTTTTTTACACTGAAATGGCGCTTTGCTCCCTCCCTTCCCCTCCGCTGCCTCACTCCCGAGGAGAGCGGCCCCTGGCTCTGTGCTGTGCGACGCTGCTGTACCTTTAGTTGCTGTATTTATTTTATATGGCTAGCAGCCTCCCTGGTGTCTCCATTTTGGGCAGCCGGGGGCTGAGTTTTGTATGCGAATGGTTACACTGGTTATTTTTCTGCCTTCATCGCATTCCGTAGCGTGGGGAAAAGAGGAAACGCGGAGTGAGGAGGTAAAGGGGGGTGGAAAGGAGCGGTCGGTGTTGGTGGAGGACAGCACCCGGAGCGCAGAAACGTCTGTACAATCACTAATCAGATGCAGCGGTTGAATCCAGGGATAAGGAGAGAGGCCTCTCGTGTCCCCTCACACGGGCAGTATTATTATGTAGTCGAATACTGTGTTTTATTGAGATGAGTACGACGACATACAAGATGTAAATAATAAAGCTGTAGGATATTTAAATAGAAACGAGCAGACAGTGAAAGGGAAGAAGGCTCCACTGGGCTGTGATGATGCATGTGCTGGGTTTCATGCCCTGTTCTGTTTGTTCCCTGAACTCAGTGGGTAAGTGCAATGGTCTCCACAAGGGGGAAAGCAGTTCTGCTGGACACCAGCGTTCCTCACTCACAGGGGGCAGAAGAGCTGACCCCTCCAGCTACAGCCTCAAAGAAATTGGATGTAAATCACTTGAACTGGATTCCAGCAGTCCCTTCCTTCTCCCTCTCGATTTCCAGTCTCGAGCAGTGCCTCAACCAGCTTTGAGACAAGACTGTTTTAAGTTAACAGGGGTGGGGTTTTTAACATCCATTGACAAAACACAGATGGGGGGGGTCCTTGGACACGAGGCTCAGCATTTGTAGCCGTGCTGTCGAGAGGCAGCTCTTACCAAACTGCCAGTGGGAGCAGTGGGCTCGAGCGCTGAGAAAATCAGCAGGAGAAGACCCCTGTCTGTTGTAGAAAGGAAACTCCAGAGGAGAAAGTGCTACTGGAATTAATGGTGGCTGTGAAACCCATCACTGCAAGTGCAGCTTGGAGTTATTTATAGTTGAGTTTTCCTTACTGTGTTATAAAGTAAAAATCACTAGAAGTGAAAAACTCAGCGGATTTGGGGGCCTGAGGTTCTGCTTGGAGGCCCAGGCAGTTGTAGAAGCCCCTGAAGGTGGAATCAAAGCTTGGCCAAGGAACTTGCTGTAACTGGTCTGAAGCTGATGAAGACCCCATCGGCTCCCTGATATAGAAGGCAGGCGAGAGGGGCAGGTACGTTGTTTGGATCCTTAAAGAAAGCAGTTTTAAATCAAGGATAAGGGACAAGGAGAGGGTCAACACTGGTCAAGGAGCGTTCAAGGCCAGGCTGGATGGGACTTTGAGCAACCTGGTCTGGTGGGAGGTGTCCCTGCCCAGGGCAGGGGGTTTGGAACTGGATGATCTTTAAGGTCCCTTCCAACTCTAACCATTCTATGATTCTATGATCCTTCCTGCCTCAGACACGTTCTTGCCAGCACTTTAGACGCGGTCGGCGCAGGGGTGGTGCGTAGGTGCCGGCAGGGTGTCCGAGGAAGCGGGTTTCGCTGCCCTAGATGCCTACACGTGACTCTCACTGTGATTTGAGGAGGCCAGAGGAGCACGCGTGCTCCTGGCAGAACAGCGTTGGTCTCGGTGTTACCGGCAGCGCGCTGCCCGTGCCGTGCAGCCAAACGGGAAGGTGCCGCAGTCTTGCTGCGTGGCAACGCGTTGTTAAAAGCTTTGGAAATTAAACTATGAATGTTCCTTGTCTGTAGGGTGAGGTTCCTGCTTCATACCCAGCAGCCGTAACTGTACATACATCTCCAATGCGTTTGTTCTGCTGCATGTTAAATAAATTGTTTTCCCTACTTTGCTCTGTGGATGGCCCTTACTAACGACCGCTCCTGGAGACCAGCGCTGTTTCTGCAGATCCCAAAACTCAACCCATCATCGCAAGACCATCCAAACTAAGCAAAAAACGGAGACACTCCTCTTTTCTAAAACCCCAGTGGTTTAAAAGGTGGGTTTAATTTCAGTCCTGGGTGTTAGAGGTAAAGCAACTGACAAAGCTTGAGGTAGCACTGCGTTGGTAACGAGCTTTACTTCACCAGGGGAGGCTGCCAGAGCAAGTTAGAACAAACAGCCATGACGTTGTGATGCAGCTCCCTCCTACAAGTTACACTTACTTTTTTTAAAGTTACGTTTATGGAAGACAAGAACTAATCCCCAAGCAATATGCAAAACAAGGCATTTATTCTTAGAAAAGCAGTCAGGTTTATGTACAGTGAGCCACGGAGGATGAGTAAAATCACATATTGCTGTCTTCACGATCCTTCCAACGTGCCTTCCTTGACGATGACTCGTGCGAGGTTTCGTGCAAGAGCAAGTCTCAGCATTTCCACTTTTGTAGTCTCGACGTCATCACCCTAAAAGGGAGCAGAGTTTGGGTCAGACAGCTACAGGCAGGAATGAGCTGGCGATAGCTGCTTTTTCTGAGTTTTGGGAAGAAAGGATGCGGGTCATTCAGAGGAAGAGTGTGGATGTATTTATCTGTCACAGGGACCTCCTGAGAAGAGGAAAAGCTACATTTCCTACTTTTTAGATGAAGACAAGAGCAGTGCCAGGCCTTCTCCTTTTTGGCAGCCGCAGAGGTTTGCATGTGGAGTCAACGGCTCCCTGTTCTGCGCCTGGAAGGTTTCACAGCTCGAGCTGTCAGATGGCAGCAGCTCAGCTTCTCCTTGCCCGGGTTGTTTGCAATGACTTATCTTGGAAAAGCATCACAGCCCAATCCCCGCGGAGCAGCCAGGAGCAGCCGTTGCTCCTCTACTGGCTTTGTGTGTGCTTAAATACCTCTACAGGATGCCTCATTGGGCTGGCCTTTAAAAATAACTATACGTACCAGCCTCGGGAACTCAAGCCTCTCCCTCTTCTCTGCCTCCATGACGGAATATAAATTTAGAGTTTGCTTTCCCCAACCCTCCCGGCAGCCCCACCGATTCGTTATCCCGTTGTCCTCAAAACGGGAGCTACCTGGAGTTGCTGTTTATCCGACTTCCGTGCTGTCAGGTCCTCCAGGCACCGCATCAACTCGTAAGTCTGCTCTGCTGAGAATATCACCTGTGGAAATGAAAGTATTTACTGAAAACGATCAAGTTCAAGGACATCACACAGTCTGAGAGGAAGGGAACGCTTTCACACTCCCACAGATCCGTTCTGACCCTTTAAATCAGGATCAGAGGACAATCCGGGCTGGAAGTGACTTTGGGCGGTCTCTAGTGCCACCTCCTGTGCGAAGCAGGGCCAGCTACAAGGTCAGGGCAGGAGCTCTGGGCTTTATCCAGTCGTGGGTCTGTAATTGCTAAACTATCGTTTTTTGGATGGATCTTAAAGCAGAAAATTGGTTTAGGAGCAGGAAACACACTAGAACAGTCTTCAAGCTGAGTACCAGCAGGAACTGGATGCAGTGTGTGCTTAAATTATCAGCAGATGTGTGTCCCACTGCTGTTTTACAGAAGCGGGGAACCAAGTGGAGCTGATTATCCCCTCCTGTGTGCTCCCACTGAGAGGACACCTGGATACCAGTGCGATTCCAGAACTGCCATAAACAGTTCTTTTGCACTAGAAGTGCAAGACCCCACCTGGGGGCAAGAAAAGGGGTCACGGCTTTGAGACACCCTGTCAGGAAGAGAAGAAATGGTGTCAGGGGCTCTTTGTGTGGCGTGACCAGCCTGCTCACCTCTTTCTGCTCCAGCAGGGGAAGGGCATCTGTCAGCAGGGTCATCCAGAAGGAGCAAGGAGCGATGTGAGCCGTCATCAGCATCAGAAGCAGCCTGGCAGCTTCAGAGAACCGCTTCTCCCCATACAGCCGATGGAACTCCCGGTACTTCCCTGCACACGGGTGTTGGTGAAGGGGAAAAGGTGTCAGTGTCTGTCAGATCTGGGCTACTGGTGGCAGGGGGTGCTTTGCTCCCATGAAGCCTGTGGTAGAACCACCCCCCACCTGAAATGAGTCTCCAAAGAGTCTGGGGAAACAGGAATCTCGTGTATGAAGAAAGGTTCAGACAGAGGCTGGCCAAAAAGGCAGCCAAAATCCTGTTCCTGGTGAGGTTTCCTGTTTGAACCAGCCTCTTTGCTAACTGGTACTGGTCTGGTGGTGGGTGTCTGCGGGGTGGGCTTAGAGAGACCAGTGGTGTCTGCGGAAACCAGGAGCGGGAGGGGAGATGCAGAGGGTGAATGTTCTTTTTGATATCGCAGAGTAGCAGGAGGCCTGAAAGGCTTCATTGTCCTCCTGATTGTTTAAATGGAAACTGAGATCTTTGTTACTGTGGAAAGTTCTGCTTTGGTTAAGAATGAAGTTCAGTGGATGTCCAGCACATGAGAACTGGCTGAGGAAGAAAGGGAGTTTTATTCTGTGGCTTTGTTTATATCCACTGAACTGTCAAAATACTGGAAGTAGTAATTCCCATTCCCATTCACCTCTGACTAATGCTTGAACTCAAGACAGAGACGTGGGAAAGCTGTCAGCAAAAATACACCTGATGTTTCTAAAACCTCTAAAGGAGAGACAAGCAGAAATATTTTCAGGCCCTTTTATAAAAAGCAGAAAGGGAGGTAATTTCTTTACAAACAGGGTTTATAAACACAACTAAACTACAAATCTTTTGGGCAGATGCAAGGGTCACTGGGTGCATAGAGAGGTAAAAGGGATCACCAGTTTGGTAAATCACTGATAGCTTTTAGGCTTCCTTTAGGATAAGGTTTAAATGAAGGAAACAGAGTTCCAGTGTTGCAAGCTTGGACAAATGGGAACAGATCGAATTCAGGATCCCCCTCGCTGTAGAGCTGGTGTCAGCCAGAAGGCAGTCGGTCCAATTCCCCACAGCTATTCCAAATTCCTATTAGATTTTTGGCCCCAGTAACTGGCTTCCAACTGCCACGGCTCCAGAGAAGGGTGCGTTTTAGCTCAATTTCCTGCCTGGCTCCATTAATCAAAGGCCGCAGAGCAGCTGCAGCCAGATGGGCAGGTACCACAGCCCGCGCCGGTGCCAGCCGGGAGAAGGAAGCCGTGGTGTGTGAAGGAAACCAGCTGGAGGCCCTGCGCTGTTATTTGGCACAACTGCTGCGGTGAAAGGGTAGGAGAGATCTCATGTTTGAGCTGGAAATTGGCACACTGAGCACGCAGGAGATGGTGAGATTGTGGAGAACTTTATGAAGTTAGTAAAATCATCACATTGTCAAAATAACTTAAACCAGCAGTTTACTCTTCTTAAGGAAGCCCCCTAAGGTCTTCCAGATTTTGTTTGTTAATATTTCAGAGTCTCTCTGGCTAGTCACACAGTCTGGAAACAGACTAAGAAATGGGAAACCTATGAGTGGCAGAATTCAAGGCTGTCCTGCTCAAAGCAGCGCAGAACAGACGCCTGCAGTGAGTGCAATTGGAAACGCGGGCTGCGTCCCAAATCACCTTCAGTCACTTGCTTTCCCCTCATCACTGAACCAGGCTGTAGCCAGATGGAGGAAGAGACAAACCCAAATAATGCCGTGGAGTTAACTGTGTTCTAAATAACAGATCAGAATGAAAAGTGTAGATGCTTCTTACCGAGAAATGTCAGCCGGTCGCTAAGCAGCATGGACGGTCCCAAATTATCGATGAGGTCTAAGTCAGAGAAGCATCCCCTCTCACAATAGTCCTTGAGGAAGCTAAGGAGAAAGGAAAACACAATAAAGGCTTAGAGGGGAGAACGTTGTCCACGTTCATTTTGCATCTCCTCATCCCTTCCCAGAAAAACTTCACTGTACAACCACGTTCCACCTTAATCAGCCTCCCGTGAGGGTTTCAGAAGGCATCAAAACCTTTCCTGGGAATGGCCAATGAACAGGTGTAACCTGCGTTTAACAGACGTTTTATTTATTCTTCTAGATTTTGTGGTAGTTGAGATCTATTCTTTAAAAGGAGTAAGTGAAGGAAGGAACACAGGAAGCTGAGGCTGGTGGATGCATAAATAACACTCCCAGATCATAACAAAAGCTCTATTTTTCTGCTGTGTAAAAAAGGTTGATAAGCAGCAGGAACAAAAACAATTCTAAAAGCTTTTCATCTGTTTTGTCACAGCCTTCATTATGCTGCTTTTTTCAGAGCTGCTTCCTGTGATGGTTTTCTTTCACCTTCTGTTGAAAGAAATATAATATTCCCCCTCCCTCAAAGAACAAATGAAAAAACACTGAAAAATAGCTACGGTACTCCAGATGAGGGTAAAAAAAATGCCATTTTCTAGTCCAGAAGCAGGTACTTGGTCTGAGGGAAAGGCAATCCCAACCCGGCCGTGGCAGGACCATGGCAGAGCGGCTGCCTCTCCCCTTCCAGTCCCAGCGGGGCAGCCACTGTCTCGCACTCACCGATCAGATATCAGCGTAGCAAAAGCCGCGTCCTTAGCTCTGATGCTCCAGGACAGGGCAGAGCCCAAGCGATTATTCCGCAGAGCTTTCATGGCCATGATTTTACAGATGCTACGAACTTAGGAGAAAAGAGAGGAGAAAGAGGGAAAGAATTAGTTTCAGTAGTTTCACTTGCATCGCTACAAGATCTATTTAAGAATCAATCACCTTGTTCGTGCATCTGTCTCTGCTCGCAGATCCTCAGCACTTTGAGGGCCTTCTGTTCCGTGTTAAGGGGTATCCGTTCAATGTGAAGTTCCAAATACACCCTGCCGTATTCCGGACAGTGGTCAAAGTAATCTACCCCCAGCTGCCACAGGCTGAGGGAGGGGGAAAAAAATCATCAATTCCAGTCATATAAACCTTAAATAAGCACAACAGTAAAGCCACGAGGAGAATCCGAGTCTGCGTTAATAACAGTTAGTGCTGATTAACTTAGTATTCAGCTTTTTCATCCAGGAAAGGGAACACGCTGGTGTCGTACGATCCCTCAGGGACACCTTTGCTGAAATTCTAACAGCGGCTTCTCTACATTTTGCCTTTTTACTTCACTAACACGTAGTTATTTGTTTTGGCTGCCTCAATGTTAGTCTGTTCTCCAAGTAAGAAAAAAAATTTGTTACCTGTGATGGGAGAAGAGTCCCGAGGCATACTCTAGCAGAAGGAATTCACGCATATTTGAACCAAAACTGGGGAGGAAAAGAGAACAGAAACAGGTAGCAGTATTTGCATATCATTGGAAAAAAACAGCTGACTTATTTCACAAGTACTTGTAATTTATGCAGCGTGTTTTCTCATGGACTATCATAATAAGCTTTGTACCTCAGGCCTAAGCACCCTGGTCAGTCTTCTCCCTGGGGAGACCTGCCAAATATTTACAGCACTTAATGAATGTACCTGAGAGGAAGTGCTGAAACTTCAAGGGAATTCAGGTAGCAAAATTCGATTTCTCAAACTTAAATTTATTCAGAATATAAGCAGAGAAACTCTTTTTAGATGAGTTTCTCACTGTTCCCAATAATCACAAACAGTTGGGCCCTTGATTATATTTCAGCCTGGAGAAAAGAAGGCTCCGGGGAGACCTTATAACGGCCTTCCAGTAACCTGAAGGGGGCTACAGGAGAGCTGGGGAGGAGGGACTCTTTATCAGGGAGTGTAGTGATAGGACAAGGGGTAATGGTCTTAAACTGGAAGAGGGGAGATTGAGAAGCAATTCTTTGCTGTGAGGGTGGTGAGGCACTGGAACAGGTTGCCCAGAGAAGCTGTGGCTGCCCCATCCCTGGAGGGGTTCAAGGCCAGGCTGGATGGGGCTTGGAGCAACCTGGTCTGGTGGGAGGTGTCCCTGCCCAGGGCAGGGGGTAGCAATGGATGATCTTTAATGTCCCTTCCAACCCAAACCATTCTGTGATTCTATATTTAAAAAAAACAAACAAACAAACAAACAACAAATCCTGACACTGTACTGAGGCACTGCTGAACAGCAGGTCAAATTCATCAGGTCAGTAAGTGCTGCTGCTTCTAGAGCACCTGGGCTGCCTGTAACTCCAGAGGCACCTGCAGCACCTTTATTCTCCATCCTCTGTATATGCCCAAGGTGCTCCTTTTCAAACAAAATCCACATGCTGGATTCATCTATCCCTGCTGCCGGTGTCTCAATAATCAATGCAAAGAAATACTTACTAGAGATTGTGAGATTGCAGGAGTTTACAGTGATCCAGCAGGTCAGTCAGATGAGCCACAAACCACCAGTTGCTCAGGGCAATGCTGTATTTTAGCGAGCAAAAGAAAGAGAAAACTAAGCCTACCACTGCCAAGGAACGAGTCAGGTTTTCCACAGGCATTTCTTCCCAATACCGTAGCAGTATTACAGTAAACTGTCTGGTTGCAATGTCCCAGACCTAACGGAATACTTTTAATTGCTGCCTGCTTCATGTATTCTTACTAAGTTCTTGGAAAGGATGATGAGGTGGGCTGCACCCACACCCTCTACCCCAAATATTATGGGAGTGACTGCACACAGAAGTGATACTGTAGAACTAGAGAATCAAAAACCTTAAAACTCAACCTGCATTCCTTGATCACTTGATGCATCTCAAATTCAAAGGCTGCCATTAAAATCGTGTCTAGAGGCTCAGGGCTGCTTTCTCCACCCAGGAACAGGTCCATACTAGACTGTGGAATGAGATTACAAGACATGATAAATGGAGGAGTTGTGAGATGGTAAAAGGAAGACATTTGTTTGGATGTAGCAGTTTCATTTAGGTTATTTTATGGGAAATAATAGGTCATAGAGACCGAACACATTAACAAAAAAGATTTTTCCTTATTTTAGCATAAGGAAACCCAGAAAACAATTTGCAGGAACAAGTTTGGTAACGTTAGACAGTGAAGAGACTGGGTCTTCAATAATTATTTGTTCACTGTATCGTTCTCCCAGTCCACTTCCAAATTCCCCCGTCAGAATGAATCTCACACTGGTGAAGAAACTGCTACAGCACGATGACCTGTGTCAACTGCTAAAACATGTTTGAAACGATGGCCAAAAAAACCTGTAATTACTGTCCATCATGATACAGAAGAGAGACATAGTGTCTTGGGAAGAGGGAAGAAGGACAGTGAATACCGACGGTGGGAAACTCTTTTTGGGTGGCCACCAACAGCTACAGGACTCTGTAATCACAGGCTCCACCCGGCAGTGATGCTGCAGCTTTGATTCTATTAGGCCTCTTATTTGTAGTAATTTTGTATAAGAGACTATGGGCAATAGTCACACGCTTTGGAGGACTTCAAGAGTTCTTGGCGTATTAGCAGAAACACTCACATGAAAATAAAAGGGAGGACTGTAAAGGAATATGGAATATTAGTGGTTTGGTTTAAATAAAATTAATCACTTAATCACCAAGTGTCAGGCCGCGTTGGCTGATTACTCATACAGAACTCAGCATAAGTAGCTGAAGTTGCTGAAGCCTCAGGCCGCAAGCCGAGAACTTTCACCTAGATAACATGAACTTGTTCTGAACTTCTACTCAGTTACACAAAGGAAGGCCCTGAGACCGGTACAAACCAGGAAATAAAGAAGCTACTACAGTGAGCCCTGGCTGCAACTCGACAAGGTAAGAACAGTTAACGGCCGCCTGGTGACAGAGGGAGAATCCAGTGAGGAATAAGGAGACCCCAGACCATTAACCACCATTGGAACAGGTGGTGCGTGCGAGGCGCTGAGGAGTGAGGGGCGGATGCAGAGATCGTAAGCGTATAATTTCTTTGTTCTGGGTCCCTCTCTGAGGCACCCAGCCCGAGCTGTCCTTGCTGCTGCCCTACTCAAATTATCTGGGGGGGGGGATTTTTGCCAGAGACTCCGCTACGGGAAACCTAGGGTGAAGAAACCTCTTTAACAGAGGAAACATCTTAGAGGTATATAGCTGCTGTAAGATGTCAACCCTCCCAAACTTTAACTTACTTTAAGTCCAGTAACCCTTGTGTGCAAGAAAAGGTCAAGAATATAAAAATAATTCTACTGCCTGCCTGTGCATAAAACCGCAGTTCCATTGGCTTCACAGTTGGACGGGAATACAGCAGTCGGGTAACCAGAAAGTGGTACCAAGTAGTCATGAGTTCCTTCTTCTCCAGTATGGCATCCTCATCTCCCAGCAGGATCTAATGGGAGAAAAACATAGGAGTAATTCTGCAAATTCAGCAATATGCACAGCTGCACTGTAACTCTTCAGAGGCACTACTCCAACCTTGCAAAGTCGAGAATTTAATCAAAATTAAATAACAAAGGACAAAGATCCTTCTCAGAGCCCAGTTTCCTAATCAGTCTTGTGGCCTTGGACACAAAGAGAACACAGTCTGCCCAGGCTTGCAAAGACTGTTGCAAAACAAAGAACACAGTACAGATGATTGGCCTGAAATTTCCTGATTTAACGAATCCAGCATCTTGAAGTTACTTATGGCTACACAGGGCTCCTGAAATACATCCTGAGGATGGATCCAATACTTGCCTATGGTTTCCTTCCTTCTCAGCAAAAAACACACCTTGCAGATGGATTCCATGTGGGAATTGGAAGCAAAAGTTCCATCCTGTAGGTACCGCTGACATTCTTCATGCCAGTGCTGCCACTTCAGCTCCATCTCAGTCAGTGTCTGGGTGTTTCCAAGCTGAACAGAGAGAAGATATGTGAAATAAAGGAAACACCAAGTCAAATCACAGCAGGCGCCTGGGCTGAACTCAGAGTCATTCCTGCTAAAAAGCTAAACACGGAGCTGCCATCAATTTTTTCCTTGTCCTACAGTTGCATTTCAAGTGTCTTATTCCACCCACCTAACTAAGCAAAGGAGAGCCTACAAGAGATTCCTGTGATGCAGCTGCAGTTTTTCCTCCACGAGGAGATCACTGCAACAGGGGGAAACCCTGCTGGAAAAATCTGAAGAGAATATTCTGTACAAGAAAACAGTTCTCAACAGGAACTGTTTCAGACAACTGGATAATGTATCCTGCTGCAAAAATTATCTAACTATGTAATTTTGTCACCTAACAGGTTTTTGCCTCTATGGTTGGCCTTTTGAGTAAGTCAAGAACACAAGTATTGTTACTGTAAAGGATTAAGACTGAGATGCTTTAATGGTCCACAGGCAGTGATGTTACAGGAGCCACAGCAGAGATGAAACAGACTGGACTAATACTGCCATCCCTCTTATCTCTTTTCCCAGTGGAACTGCGTGAAAAAAATCCACTTTGTACGTACGCTGGGCATAGGCATCTTCTTCATCAAGTCATCCAAGATTCTGTACATGTTCACCGAGGTGGGATTGGCACTGGCTTCCTTGGAGAGCAGGTGCCGCGCTTCATCCATCCGGCCTTGCAGCACAAAGACATCCACCTAAAAAAAGGCACCGGTCTGTGAGCGCTGCACTGGGCAAGGCTGCAAAACACCCAGGAGGAGCATCAGAGGGGAATCAAAACTTGTGATTTGGGCAAGTTCAGTGGAGGTAAAGCGCTTAAACTGCAGGCCCTGCTAATCCAAATACACAGTATAAGTCTTGATCTCTATGGATCACAAAAGTGAAAGGATCAGGATGGGAATGAGGGTCGGATGATCATCAGAATGGCTTCATCTTGCAACCTATCTAGGCAGACAGCAGCAGTGTCCAAGCTATTAGTTTCTGAGAGGTTGCCTAGTGTTGAGTGTGGAGGAGGAAGGCAAAACACACAGGCGTGAATTCTCTTTGTTTAAGAATCTCAGAGGTGACTATACTCACCACGTTCCAGAAGAGCTCATGTTTTGATGGATTTTCGCTGCTCAGAACTTCACGAACCATGTTGTCCACATCACAGACATGAAGTCGAACCCAGTCGAGGAGGCGAAGCAGCAGGGGACCAGCTGTGTGCAGAGGAAGATTTCATTCTTTTAGTTCCCAACTGTTTGGTCCCAAACTACTATTTTACGTGCTTCCAACCTGAACGGTTTGACAACCGTTAGATGAGGTTTACCGATTTGATTTCTATACGCCATGCTCAAATTAAAAAGGAACAGAGTTCCTTAAGTAGCCAGGCGGTGGGAGCACCAGGCAGCTGACAGATTTCTCTGTCGCAAATTTTACACAGAACAGCAGGAGAGACCAGCAGAAAACCCCAACCCGTTACTCGAAGAAATAAAAGGTGAGTCAGATCATAGATCTTGCAATTACAAAAGATACCTAGAATGCTTCTGTTTAGTTTACCGTTAACTCATTGTTATTAACTGAATATGAGGAGGAAATCTGGCACTAGGTGATTAACTTTTCTTGAGATTAAGTAATCTACAGTTTGTGAATCTCTCTGCTGAATTCTGGCACTGTGCAAGCAGCGTATTTGTTTGTATAATCTGATTTCCTTAACAAATTATTTACTACATTAAAATGCTGGCGTAAACAAACTGACTTCCAAAATGGGATCCTAAAGCTAAAGGAGTTGCACCAGAGAATGTGTAGATGTTAGTTGGCATCAACATATTTGATGCTTAAAGATGTGTTTATGCTTACAAGTCAAATAAATTGACAGCAACTTTTGATATTCCTCTTCTTCACTGCCTTTCTGTTAAAAAGACAATTTAAATTGTGGTGAACTACACAGGGGGAAAAAGTAGAAGGCAAATCTAGTAGCTTGATGTAATTCAATATGAAGAAAGTTTACTGAGGCAGAACAGATATTAAAAAGCTTGTTGATACTTGTCATATCTCTAAAACATTAAAGTATGACAAAATGGATGTTATACACATTTTAAATGAATAAATAGGCAAACAAAAAACCCTTCAGTCTTAACATCAGGACAGTTCACTGCTCACCTGCAGCTGCTTCAACAAACAGAATCTCACACAGGTTCCAGATCAGCTCCATTGCAGAGAGAATAGAAACCTGAAAAAAATCAGGGCAATGTTTCAGATTTAGCAATTATTCCAGTTAGGGTTTTTAACCACACAAAGACATCTGCTATCCATAGCAATCAGTGAAGCCGGCTGGCTTTAAGATGACAAGAAAACATCACACCTATAACACTGAATAGATGTTTAAGAAAGGGCAGTGAATCCAGATGTTGGGCATCCTTTTATTATTTTATAAATACAGGATCTAACTATTTATTCCCATCTATTCTTGGTCACGAAACGCATCCAATATACTAAGCCAGAGCTAAATCTGGAACGCCTTCCTGCCACAGTGTTGGCCCTGATGAATTTACTGGCCGGTGATTTGTGTTCAGTTGTGACTGTATGACCCGACTGCCGTTACCTGAGTGCTGTACTGGCTCTGCAGGGCAGGGTCCCGCGTTGAGACTGAGGGAAGAATAAGGAAAGTCAAAGAGCAACATATTTACCTTTCACCGCCCTTTTGGGGCTCATAAATAAACTCAACAATACCTGATCACTCATCAAGCACAGACCTAAATGAGCGCACACGTGGCAAAGCTAACTTTTATACAAAACTTTACAACTTTTTTTTACTAAATCCTGTGCAAATCTGGGTATGGCCACGGGGCACAGATGGAAAGGAAGAGTAAAATCTCCCATTTTTGGGGGGAGCAGGCTGTTAATTTGGACTCAGTTTCCCCTAAAACGGCACACACTCCAAGTCCCCAGAAAGTCAGTTTAAACACTGTGGAAAAAAAATATCTCCGAGACCAGATTTACAAACCAACTTGAAAATCTCCCTCCCTCATGGAAATGGAGTCTTGATAATTACTGAAATCTATGTGTCCTATTTTACAGTAGCTGCGTTACCTTACAATTGAAATGCTACTCCTTTTATTGCAGTAAGAGACAAAACAAACTTACTAGCTGCCTGGTGCATGTCCTCCATACAGGCTCTTATCACCGACCGGTAGTTTTTACTCACTTGAACCAACCTGCCAAACACAAAAAGGCTTCAGTTAGAGCATGCTGATTGAGTTTCAGGCTCACGCCTGTTGTCCACTGAAGCCATGCCAGTTTCTCTGCAGCAGTGGATGCTCCCAGTACTTGGGTGAATCCCATGGGAGCCAGCAAGGCTGTGTGTGGCAGTTGCTGGTGTTGTGGTTTAACCCCAGCCAGCAACTAGGACCACGCAGCCCCTCGCTCGCTCCCCCGAGGTGGGATGGGGGAGAGAATGGGAAGAGTAAAAGTGAGAAAAAATTCATGGGCTGAGATAAAGACAGTTTAATAGGTAGAGCAAAAGGGGCGCATAGAAGCAAAGCAAAACCAAGGAATTCATTCCCTGCTTCACATCGGCAGGCAGCTGTTCAGTGACTTGGGAGGACAAATGCTGTACCTCCAAATGTCCCCCGCTTCCTTCTCCACCTTTATATACTGGGCATGATGTCGTATGGCATGGAATATCCCTTGGGTCAGTTGGGGTCACCTGTCCCAGCCGTGTCTCCTCCCAACTTTCTGTGTCCCCCCCAACCTGCTTGCTGCCGGGGTGGTGTGAGGGGCAGAAAAGTCCTTGACTGATCAGCAACAACCCAAACCACCAGTGTGCTACCAACACTATTCTCATCCCAAACCCACGACACAGCGCTACACCGCCTGCCAGCAAGACAAGTCAACCCCATCCCAGCCATGACAGCTGGCTATGTGCACAAAGGTGCTGGTCAGCAGGGTTACTGGAAGGATCAGGGCCTTGTTTAGAGTAGAATCACCCTAAAACTGTCATTTTTTCCTGCACTGCTGCTGATTACAGCGGCTCTGGGCACTCTGGGTGGATGAGTCAATGGCATTTGCCTGGCTGGAGACGGAGCAGGTCGGTGGGTTCCTTCCACCCTCCTGCTCCCCATCCACTCACTGCGCTTTCCTCGACTTCCCCGCCAGCTCCTCCTCGCTCCGCTGGAGCCCCACGAAGATCCCGTGCGACTCGTTGAAGAGTTTCCTCAAGGTCTGGATGTAGATGTCCTGATCCTTGCGGACCACGAAGACGCAGGAGGAGCTCTGCCCTCCATCCTCGCCGCCTACAAGGCAACACACCCGGCTCAGCGCCCCGGTGGGGAGGCGGGGGGGGGCAGCGCCCGGCCCGCCCCGAGACGGAGACCCACCTCTGCGGCCGAAGAGGGTCTCGCACACCAGCACCTCGGCGGGGCCCCAGGCGAAGCACAGCTGTCTGGCCGACGGGTCGGCGCCCGGCACCACCTGAGAGGGGAACGGCGGCCCGTCAGAGGCTCCCGCACCGCCCCGCACCGCCTCCCCCCCGCCCCGGCCCGGCCCTCACCATCA
>VXAK01001750.1:101385-125324 GCA_013399435.1 Arenaria interpres | reverse complement strand
TGCCGCCGCCTCGCCGAGTCAAGGGTCAAGAGACAACAGAGCTTCTCTGAAGGGTTATATGGCCAAAGATAATGATGGAGGTAATTTCTTTCTCATCATTAATTACAACGAAAGTCAGTTTTATGGTTGTGCAGCTTAGCTTTCAGGATTCAGTGAGGACCTACATGGAGAAGTACATACAAGTGCCTGAACCAGAAAGCTGAGACCATGTGGGCGTCATGTCAGCTTTCAAAGCCAGCTCATACTGTCAACACGTGCAAGTGGTGGAGGTAATTCGGTGTTGGACAACATTTGTAGGTTGTCTTCTTTCTATGTTTGAGTAAGAACTCTGATGTAGAACTGGATCCTGCATGCAACTTCTCAGGCAAGCTTTTCTATATAAGCCTTCCAAATGATAAACCAGTGGCAGATGCCTACTGAATTTCCCAGCATTTGTCAGATCTTTGGTTGGATTGTCATGATTCTGGGCCTGGAAATCTTAGAAAATCTTAGCAATCTTAAAAAGTGCTTAACTTTCCCTGTGTAATGCTTGAGGAGCTAACTGCCTATTGTTGTCTTCCTTAAACCTAGTTGAATATGACTACTAAATTGTCTGCAACTGTTTTTCTTTACTTCTTTCATTTGTACGGTAACATATAACAGTTTCACAGAAAAAAAAATAGAAAAAAGAAAAAAATGAGAAATTTTGCTCAGACTCCGTTTTCTGCATGAATAAACACATTGCATTGGTCTGTGCACAGTGGTGATGCAGTAAGAAAATTCATAGGGTTCCACTGTTTGATGCTTTACTTCTTCATTGAGCGTTTTGATATTTTGCTACTGTTAAGCTATGTGGAGCATACAGGAATACTCCAAATCTCTAGGATTGCTAAAGAGGGGGTTTTATTTCATTTTTCTGGCATATAGATAAAATTATATAGCTGTGTTTCTGACTATGGGTTTTTTTGAAGTTTGGTTCTAAGGGTGGATAAAAGGCATCATAATTTGTATTGGTGTAAGCTAAGGATAGAATTTGTCCCTGAAGGTTTATGAGGCTTGTTATAAAAACAGAAAGTATCTGAAGTGTAAATCCTTATAGCAGGAGAAAACAATATGAGCATGATATGTGATGACAGTTTTGTATCAATTATGAAACCATCCTAAGGTATAGTTTAGCACTTGCTAGGTCATTTTTTTTTTTCGCTACTGCACTAATTAGGAAATATTTCAACTGACTTTTTCAATAGACCATTAAAGAGGGTGAACAGGCAAAAAAAACCCAGATGAAGCTACAACATAAGCATATAGGAAAAGAGATAAAAATTGGTGAAGTGATGAGAATAGAATTAAAGAGAGCTGATATCATTGTACCCTTCATTATTTTTAAGTTTTTCACAAGACAGTTTAATACAAAAACTTTTTTTTTCCTGCTCACTTCAAGTTGTTTGTGTATTTTCCTCCCAATTGATGGTAGGAAACACTGAACACTGACTTTAGGATGGACAAAATTAAGCTATTTGTCACCATATAGCTGGAAATAAAGGAAATACAGAGGACTACCCAAGATATATGGCAGAATAAAAGCTGACAGGGCTGCCTTCCAGTATGTCAGCAATAGGAAAGGGAAGTCTCCAGGAGACAGCTGAGCTGAGGTCCACGATCACAGATATTTCTTTCCCAACATGCCGTTATAGACATTTGGGATGCTTTACCATATGACCCATAAAAGAAAGAAAAGCTAGATCAGAGTTATAAATAGCAAAAGCCAAATGGAACTCATTTGAGGCAAAGAAATACACATTTTGTCAGAGGAAGGAGGATGGCCAAGGACGCGTTCCAGCTATGTGGCGGTAGAAGAGCTGAGAACCCAGCTGCAGGCAGCCCAGAGCCCTGTGATTGATCCTGGTGCTCCTTTTCGGTAGCCACTGACACTTTCTCTGAGGTGATTAGCGATTTGATACAACTTCAGTCTTCCTGTCAGCCCCTTGTGTATCAGCATCCTGGTTTCAACTAGGAAAGAGTTAATTTTCTTTCTAGTGGTTGCTGTGAGAGAAATGTCAATAATAACTATTGGTTTTACTTGTTGCTATGTGATATTTACACTATTCAAGGACTTTTTTCATCTTCCTATAGAAGAATAGACAGAAAAATGGAATGGCCTATGAAATATTCCATAGACAACATGCTCAGTATATAAATGGAGGTTAGCTATGGGGCAGAAATCCATGATCACTACTCAGGGTGGTGCCAATTCATAGAGCAGTGAGAGTGTCTGGTGTCATTATTATTATTATTGGTTTTATTGTTTTGAGGTTTTATTCCCTTTTCTGTTATTGTTTCTATTAAGCTGTCTTTATGTCAGCCCATGAGGGGTTTTTTCTCCCCTTCCCCTCTCTTTTCTTTTTTCCTCTTCCCCTTACCCTTCTTGGTGGTAGGGAAGAAGTTTGAGCAAGCAGCTGACTAGTTCTAGTTGCCAGCTGGGGTTAAACCACGACAGTCAAACACTGTTTTTAATCCAAATTCCTTCATTTCTCCTCCCTCCAAAATAGAGCAGGTAAGAAGATAATTTCATCCCTTCCAATTTCAGAGACAAACATGAAGCTGACATGTTAGAAGGACATGCAACGGTTAGAGAGTATGTGGGAGTACAGCTTTTAGGAATGATTCCCTTTGGCCAAGCTGCTTTAGGGGTGCAGAACAGTGCTGTGCTAGGGGAGAGCTTCTTTATGTCCGAAAATCCTGGCCACTCAGTGTTTTCAGTCCACAGATCATTCCACTTTGACTCTCTTAGGAGCTTTTTGCCTTCCTTTTAACTTCCATGTTAGGTGAAGATATTCAAGCATGTTTTTCCTCCTATAAATTGTAGATTCTTTCCAAGAAATGTCTTCCCTCTTCCTGGAGTTGGTGGCTCCTCACTGTGACGCGGCATATACTCAGCTCTGCTCCTAATAATGTCTGCTGAGCATGCAGATGACAGATCTAGGCAGCAGAAAGGTTCAAAGGAAAGCAGTCAACTCACTTGAGGACTTTAAAGACCCTACAGTTTCTTAATTCTTTTGAAATTGCTGAGAATGACCATGACCCTGACTTTTGTGACCATGAGACTGTTATAATCCTTTAAAGATTGACATGAAACAATCAGGTCCAGTGAAAATTATTTGGTGTTTGTATCAGCTTTGTGTTTTGAGCTTCTGGGCCACAGCACCAGATTGACATCTTTTTTGATCATTCAGGTTACCCAAGTCTCTGCTATTATTTTGACAGGCTCTGTAAATAGAAATGTAAGAGTTGGGCTGAGTGCAGTCAAGGTAAATTTAGTTTTCAGGTTATACCTCTGCAAAGGACTCCTAAACAATTAATTCCTCTGCCTTGCAGATGACATTTTAATTCATTCCCTGTTCTAGTCTTTTTACTTCTGACTTCTTGTATTGATCAAGTTTTAGTTATTTCACTGGAAGTCCTCTTTTTAACCTTTCTTGTGCTAAAAGCCTTCCTTTCTTCTTGGATTACAGTATTATTCTGCTTTACTGAGGTCTTACCTCTCTGCTGAAGCTTGAATCAGAATTGCTTTTACATGTTCTCATGTAATCCAGGCTGCCAGGGTGACTGCCAGAATTTGTCCTGGTTTTGCACACATTTTAATCACTTCTTATTCATGTTTTTAGCCAGCAATGGAGACGTAGACACAGGTGCATACAATATGTAATGGGCTTTGGTTTGGTAAGCTAACAGTTATCTCAACCTTGTTTTTACACGTTGCCCTTTTCTAAAAGGCAGAAAAAAGAAAACGAGTAACAGAGACAATCTGCATTGTCTGATGCACTACTCCGTAAGCCCATTTCCAAAGAAGTAAATATCAGATATGGTTGTTATTGCAGCACTCTGATATATAGAAAGGGATGCATCACTCATTTCTGGTAAAAATATAGAGAAGACATTCTGTCTGCATAAATTACAGTAAATAAATATTTTTACGAGATCAAGAGCAAGCTCATACTTTTCCAATCTCTAGGACATTCTTCACATTCTATACATTCGTTTGTTGTGTTTAGTGACCTTTTCTATAGCACATCTTCAGTTTTCATGTTAGAATAGTAAAATGGTTTTTTAATACTTATATTTAAGTATTCTGTACTAAAGGATATTGTTCTTACGAGATTCTTACACCGATCTCAATAACATCGATAAAAATCTGGTATAAATCCATTAATTCAGCATCTGTTCATCCTTTTTTTTTTTCTCTTTTTAATAAGACAAAAATCCACTCCTTAAAAAGAGGTCTTAGAAAACAAAAAAAACCACCACAAAAATCTCTAACCTGTTGCCTGAGCACAACATAATGCTTTTCTGAAACTACAAGGCAAATGAAATGCTTGTGATAAAATTTTTGACATTCCTCCCAAAAAAGTAATGCTTTGTCTTGATTGCTGAAGTGTGTGGCATTGTTTATCAAAATTAGCCATTATCTCTCAGAAATCTTGTGTTGCAGAGACACAAGAAGCCATGGTTCCTGAAAGATACACACCAACAAATGTTTCTATCTGTTCATATCTGCAATCATTGCTCATGTTTGTTTAACAAAAAAAGGCAAGACCCTAAAGACTTCACGATGATGCTGAATTATTTCTTCTGTAACTGTCCAATTAGCATCATGATGCTACTGGGGGAGGTGTTAGTGCCATATGTACTGCAAGGTGCTGAAGACACCTAGCTTTCTCTCCCTCTCATGAAGAACAGATAAAACAGTTGTTCGGTGGATCTAACGTGTGATGGATGTGGGGATTTAGTTGACAAGTAGCTGTTTCGCACATAGCCTCATGAAGTGAGAGACAATAGAAATGTGTGATGGAAAAGGTCTTTCTGCACCATCAAGCAAAGCCACTGACAAATTTGTGCATTGCATTGTCTCTTCCCTCCCAAAAGTGTTGTGATAAATGCAGTTAGATTTCCTTGTCTCAACGTGAAAAGTTTTGTTTGGATTTAAATGCAGTGAGAGTTAGAAACTTCTGATTTTAATTTTAAAATGTATTTGTGGATATTTTTAGATCAGTTTGCTCACATGGTGAAGTTTTCATCTTATGTATTTCTTATGTAAGTATAAATAATATACATGTATAAATAAACAACTTAATTATTTATTGCAGTGCTTATATTATATTAGTTTCAAAATACTTTTATTTTCATCCTTATATTTTATGTGACTAAACATTAAACTGTTGTTATTATTCCAGTCCCAAGTTCAAGTTTATCCATTTCTTTCTAAATGCTATTCTCAGAATTTCTGCACTGATGATGTCTCAGTTTTATGTTATTTTAAACTTAGCCACTTATACTTTTTTTTTTTGCCTTTTTTTCTTTCTTAAAATATCATATGAGGTCAGTTTTGACTGAGATTCTGGAATTTCACAAGTAATCACTTTCCAGCCTGGTATCTTTCCCATCAGCCTTGCCCATTACCTTTCCTAATGTACAGTAAGTCTACAGTATTCATGTGCCCTATCTTTTTTTTTTGTCTTTTTGATCTCCTATAGGGCATCACACAAAATGTTATGGTAAAGTCTAGGTAGATGAAATGTGAGTTCCTTTTGTTTATAAGCTGAATTATCTTAATAAAGACAGTTATGAGATTAGTTTGTGAAGGTCATTCTTGGATAAACTGAGTTTTTGTTTTATTCATATTCTATTGCATAATGCTGAAATCTATATTCTGTCCTCATTGAGGCATGAACTAAGCTGAAAGTCTACCTTGTCTGCTAAAGACAAGAAAGAGAATACTCCCTTATTCTCCTAAAAGGGGCTTTGGGTAAGAAAGAGAGTCTAGAAATAAAAATTGAACTTATGAAGCTCCAAGACTGAAATAAATATTAAAATTTATTGAAAAAAATCTCCATTTTTTTTCACTGGTGTAATACCTTTATTTTTTTTATTGATTTACATGTGAGAATTGGATAGAAATGAAGGAAAAAGGCAGGTAATGTTAACAATGATGATAAATTAAAAAGAATAATGGGAAGTAAAATTCTCAAAAACAGAAATGGAAGAACTTGGCTGCAAACTTAAAGGAATAAATTTTGAATTGTCTTAGAACTTTGCAAGCACAAATGTACCTGATCGAAAAGATGCTAGTAAATATAATAAATAGATCCATATAATCATCAATAATGTCATAAGCTTTGAAGCAATACACTTCAGGATTCTTGCCATTCATGGAATTTACTTCTGTTAATGAACAGCCATGAAGAGGGACAAACCAAATGAGATGGCTTCCTCTGAGCGTCCATTCAGAAACAACGCTGACCTCTATAGTGAAGCTTTTATACATTTTGTAGTAGCTCTGTGTCCAATGTCGACATGTCCCAGCTCTATGGGACCTCCGCCTTCTCCAGTGAAGAACTGGTCAGCACAGTGCAATGCTTTCCTGAAGGTTATTATACTTAGCAGAGACCTTAGTACTTATGGAGAAGGAGGATGTTTTCCTTTGATCAGCTGAAGGCCTCATATGGTGCCTTGTGTGGACCATCTGTATCGGGATGCAGCTTGTTTTGTGTAAACAAATGGGACTGCCAGGAACTAAGGCTGCAAATCATCTAGATATTTTACCCTCAGTTCTCAGTTGTCTGCCCATATGGATTTAATTTATACTCATGAAATAAACT
Organism: Arenaria interpres; assembly: GCA_013399435.1. NCBI lineage: Eukaryota > Metazoa > Chordata > Aves > Charadriiformes > Scolopacidae > Arenaria > Arenaria interpres. Next base: position 118,689 of record VXAK01001750.1, on the reverse strand, counting down.
TTAAAAGATTTCAGTGTATCTGTCTTAAAATTAGCCTAATGTTAGTCAAATAACATTTAGAATAATGCTTGGAAATAATAGTACCTGAAATGTACTATTTATAGTCTTCCTTGGAGCCACTATTGTGTAAAACATAATTATAGAGTTTCTAAAATGTGCAATACAGTCTAGGTCAGGTAAATACATAATCAGGGAGTTATTAATGGAACTGCAATTAATTAATATGCCTCCATCGGAGCCATTAAAGCTGATTAATGTTATGGCACACAAAGAGAATTTGTAGCTAACAAATCAATGACCCAGTAGACCGTATTGTCTCCTTTGGAGCCATTGCACTGTACCATATCAAAGCCTCATTAGAGAATTTTTAATTTACTGATCATCAGCCCCAGTAGTCATTAGTTGGCCCAGGCCAATGATGCATGTGCATAGAAGAAATGTAAGATAGTACTCCATTGGGGGATAGTTCTCCTCCCAGTTACACTGCTGTAAATCAAGGGTAACTCCATTGGAACCAATGAATATACATAATTTAGGGGGAGGGGGAAACTAAACCTAAAAAAACACTCCTAGGGGAAAGTCAAATCAGTTGATAAAAAAAAATAATCATTTATTATGCTTATTCAGTAGCTCATTTCCAATGGATTAACTAAAAGGTTTGATTTTTCTTTTTAACCTAGAAAGCAAAACCACTCAGAACTCATAAATATATGATATGGAGGCAGAGAAATTTGAGACAGATTATATATTTTCGTGCCTTATATATTTGGATTTCATCTGAGGTTTAGCTTGGTATCTGAATTTTCAGTCTGCAATTGCAGCATCCCTGATTCGCATTTCACTTGAGACTGTTGATATATACTCCCAGCCCTCACTCTTTGTAGGCATAAATTTTTCCTGGAAATTCAGTAGCTATTTCTCATTAAGAATAACTCTTTTTCTGGTTTTCATTAACTTCAGTGCAGTTACACCCAAGATAATCTTGTCCTAAATGGTTTAACATAGAATAAGTGTCCACAACTGCAGTAACCAAGAGTTCTTTAAGGACAGTGCAGAACAAATATTGCAATCTTACAGAGACTGAGCACAAGCCTTTGTCTAAATTCACAGACTTGCTGTGGGAGGTCACTTGCCTTGAGAGCTGTGTCGTCCTGAGAGCGCAGGAGGGGAATGGCTCTGGAGATATGATTTGCTTGTAGTCACGTTCATTTGTAGGTTTTGTTACATTGCAATCCCTTTCAGATTGTCTGAGATTTATGGACCAGATTCCCGGTTTATTTTCCTTTCTGAACTAAGGATTATTATCTGACAGTCTTGCTCAGAAATGTAGATAAGACTTCATTTCATTTACTTTTGATGTATTGTAGATGGTGTGTGTATTCTGTTTTACACATTTATTCTTACAATAGACAGAGCTTAGAGCATTGCTAAGAATCAGAGGATTTACTATGTATTGTACAGCTTTTGTTACCCACCTCAGACTTTCTGTAGTCATGGGTTTTACAAGAAGTTTGATTGATGTAGAATAAAGGTATCACAATATTAGTTTAGATTAGGAAAACTAAATCCACCTTTTGAGATAGCTCCAAGTTAAAAGGAAACAGCACCTGCACTGCTTTCCTCTTCTTGTTTAAACAGAGAATGCCGGTCATACTGGGCCAGTTATTTTAGAGATCATTCCCTAAATTGTCAAGAGTTCATGTAAATGCATATGTCAACAGGTATTTCAGACCCATAGAACTCAAATTGTTTGAGAAACAGGTTTTCTAACAGGTCCCATCAGCTAGATTGTACTCCTGCAGCTGAATTTAATTCCTTGTTCTTTCAGATATTTTTACTCCTACTGTCCTCAGCTGAGCAGTAGATGATACCTGATGAGAAAAACCCACAATACTTCAGTTCTTGATTAGTAGTTGGCCAAAAACTTGTGGTACAGCCAAATGTACCCATAGTAGAATAAACCTACCTGACAATTATACTCTTTGGTGCTTCACTTAAGTTAAAACTTAAAAAGATCCAAGGTCACTGGAATCAGGAGAGTCTATTTTCTGCTTTGGATAAGGGTTCATATAATATTTTAGATGTGCTGTTGCTAGATTTGACAGAATCGTGAGACACTCCATAGTATCAGGAAATTTAAGGAATTTATTTGTTCTTCTGTTTCCTAAATGTACACAACATTAGTGTTTTGATTTTAACTTCCCTGTTACCCTTTTTAGTAGTTTCAGAGTGCCTGAACTGGATTAATTTTGAATTAAAAGGAAAAGGAAGCTGTGCTCCAGGAGTGCACCTAACAGACTCTAGATACACATACAAAAAATACTCGGTCCATAGAACCAGATTGAGAATTAATCCCTGAAATGTCTACAGTATTTTTAATGGTTCTCAGCACAAACTCTTTTGCTCTTCATATCTATCCCTTTTTGGTCCATGCTCCCTATAGACATAAAAAATGGGTGTGTTTGGTTTTTTTTTTTTTTTGCTCTGTCTCCAGACTGTAAGCTGTTTTAGACAGATATTTTTCCATTCTGTGTGAAATGTGGAATGGCGGCCTGAATTTAACTGATGCAAATTAAAATAGCTGTAAAAGGAGAATGATGGCAATAACAATGAAGAGAAGAAAAAGTAGATTTGAATATTGTTTCTCTTCTTTGAGATCAACACTGATCACAAGGTAAAGACACCTAATTTAGATAATTTCAAATCCAAAATGCTATTAAACATGCAGGCTTGATTAGCACAATGGTAGGATTAGTATGAAAAGCACAACATGAATCCTTGATGCTTCATCCACTGAATTGGCTATAAGGGCTTTACAAGAGAGGAGGAGGATGTGGAGCACCAGGTTCACGAACTGGGAGCATCTGTCCATTTTAGCACAGGAGTCTTCCCATTAAGTGGTGCAACACTGCATGATGCAGGGGCCCTCTGAAACAGCTGAAAGCAACCCAAGTTGTACTTCCTCACACAGCGTGACTCTGCAAGGCAGGCAGGTATCTCTTGGCTAGAAGCCTCACCACCCGTGTTTGACCCAATTGACACAATTTCCACAAGCCCTCAGGTGGATTCAGGGAATAATCATTCAACCTATAGAAATACAAATACGTAAGCAAACCATTATTCCTGATATTTAGGCTCCCACCAGTGTTGACCAACTGCAGTTCTATCAACTCTGTCACCTAACTGTCCTCTCATGACAAATCCATAACATCAACTATATTTTTTCCCTTTAGCACACTTTGTATAGTACAGCTAATAAATTCACTTCCAACAAGATGACTCATATTTTAAAAGTGTCAAAAATAATTTCACAGTCATAATTATGGTACTTTGGCAATGTCAGACAAGCACAACACATGATTTATCCTAAATAGAGATGAAAGGCACTTAATTGTTGTTTTTACTAAGTCAAATTGGCCACTAGAAATTCAGGTAAACTGAAGTCAGGCTTTTATAAGAACTGTTGAATTAAAGAATCATGTAAAATTCACTTTTTTTTTAATTAAATTTTGACAGACATGCTAATCATTTGGGATTTCACTTCTTCGTGCAAATGCAGCACAGCTGGGATGAAATTCCCAAAGAGGTTGGTTTAACTTTATTTGCTCATGATTAAAGCTTTGTTCATAAATAGGTTTGCATTTTCAGTGAGATTCTGCTGTCTGCTTCTTCCAAGCTGTGTCAAAGGAGGATGAAAAAGGCACCTGGTGACTTGACTCCAGTCACACGCAGCAGGGGTTTTACTGGCTTCCAGCTCTTTGCTGTTTCTTATAACCACAAGGTGATTCTTAAGACCTTTCTCCCACTCTGTCTGCTCCCTGCCCCCCGCCTTTACAATCCTCTTTGTGATTTAACACCAAGGACAAATAAAAATGAAGTGTTTTACTATATGTCCACATACAGCGAACATACTGTAGAGGACTGACCAGCTGAATTATGCTGGTTATTTTCTAGAAGTGAAGTAGAAATACTGTAAATTCTTTGTCTTCCACCCAACCCTATGATTAACTTTATGTGAGGAATATGTGTTTATTTTCTTGTTTCTGCTTCATGGTTCAGAGCAGCATAGAAGTGTGGGCAGTAATAAGAAAAATTCCTGTAATTTCACTTGTGACAAGCTATGTTTACTTAAGAGTCATTGATATGTTTGGCCAAAACCTTCCTCTGGTACAGATAAAGAACAACTAGATTTACATCAGATGAAAACTTGCAGATTGAGAAGTTGGTTTTAGTAATAAATTTATTTACATATATATATACAACATCACTTGCAAACTACTTACATTTTCTTTTAACATGCTTTTTTTTTTTCTCCTCCAAATGTACTTTCAGCAAGGTTCACGAAAGAAATGTAGTGCATAAGATTGAAAACATAATACATTATTAATAAAACTTGAAAGCAACAGCTTAAATGGTAATCTTTAAGTAAACTGTAAATCCCTCCAATATGTCCTGTGAGTTATGTAAGCATCCTGAGACAGACGGAGGATACAAATTAGAGGGAAGTAGGGAGAGAAAAGTCAGCAAAACCCACTATGAATTGAAAATCTATTCCTTTGTTTCTTCTTGTTGTTTTTTTTTTCTGCAAAGTAGAAATTATGTTCTCAGCAAATACAGCAGAGAGAGCACAGAGGACTTTAAATTCTCATTTAAGTCATAGCAATGCAAATCAGGAACAATTTTGTGAAGCTCAGTAAAATAACACTATTGGGAGTGAAATGAAAAGCGAGCTCCAAAACTCAGCTCTTGAACTCAGTTGCAAGAAAACAGAGCAGCTTCTGGCAACTACCCTGAAGGGAATGTACATCTAAATCCTCTAGTCCACTAATTAAAATATTGATAGAAAATTAGTTCTATAAATACAAACAAAATGGGAGGAATGCTGAAGGGCAATATCTAGTGTACCGTCCTTCCCATTCCTCCTCTTTCTTCCTTCAGCAGTATTGCAGAACCTCCCAATATTCATCGTATTTATCTACAACATAAGAGCACGGGAGTTTCTCAGGTAGAAACAGACACCGTGTCGTTATGGCACCTATCACAGGAGAAGTTTTTGAGCTCTAAAGAATTTTTCTGAAAAGAGGGGAAGGGTGCTTAAGTAGCTCCAGTGACTGAAGTAGCTTAGGTACTCAGATGTGTTGAATAGAACAAGCGAAGTACAACACAGACACAGTCTTAGCAACTTGCTGAAGACCATTCATGACTTCCAGGAGCAAAGTTCTGATTCTCCCATCTCTCAGACTGATACTCCAAAACCAATGGATTGTGCTTTGATACCACAAATTCCCATGTGGTTCTGTCAGGATTAGTTCATTTCGCAAGTTATACCGCAGCACAAATTTTCAGTTCAGAGTTTATGAGTAAAGAAGACAGAAAAAGTGAATAAATTATGTCTTCTGCCATTGAAATTCAGTTTTCCCACAAAAACCCAAAACAAACAATATGAAACAAACCAAAAACCCAGCACAAACTGAACAAAAAAAACCAAAACCAAACCCAAACAAAACCCAAACAAACCAAAACCAAAACCCCGGAAGGTTTAGCTCACAGTGAAATTGTTTATTTCCTCTAGAACTTCTAATTTTGTCTCTTTGCCATTCTCCTCATCCAGTAACAGAGATCCCGAATAGATAGCAGGCCTAACGATCATTTACAAAACTATGCAAAGGAACATAGACTTACATGATAAATCATAACATCAGATTTTCAGAATCTAACTTTCTTAATTTAGCATTTTTCAGAACAGTAATTAATCTGCCCTGACATGCAGAGAAGTACACAATTTCCTGCCTGCTCCACCTTGGAGTTGTTTAAATACATTTTCTAAAGTGAGGACAATTGTTTCGCTTCACTGCAGCCACATACTGACTGTATCTTGAAAGCTTTAGAGAAACTAGCAAGTCATCTTTCTTTTTTTAATTTTCAAACCCAAAAATTAGAAATAACAAAAACATTTCAAAGTAGAACATGCAAAAACCTGTAGGGTTTTTTTTGTTTGAATAAGTATCTAGACCTTCACATCCTATTTCACTGCCAGTTGAGTTTATATACAGTCATAGTTGTTTTATGAAGACAGTGGCATGCCATTTCTTGGCCCTCACTGGAATGTATTACTATAGTCACTGTTGGTAGATACTATTTACCTTATCTACTAATTGGCTATATTCTATTAACGTCAGGGCCATTTTACCCATGAAGCAAGAAAGTATACACATGGTAGTAATGTAAGAAAGGTGACCCTTAGTTGCTTTTAATGACTATTCTGAATAACAGTACTTAGCACTCACATGCAGCCTGCCAACAACATCCAACATTACATTTCAGTACCCTACCCCCCTCCCCGCCAAAAAAAAGACCCAAAACCTAAAGACAATGGTTTGAACCAAGAATAAAAATGTTATTTGACAACTTTTTTTTTTCTTGTTTCCCTCTTGGAATCTTTTATTTCTGTAACACAATGCCAGAGCCCTGACTCAAACACCTGGGCAAACACTAGTTAACCCTTTGGCACCAGGCAAATGCTTCCTAATTAAATTCAGTGTTTGCTAATATTGTTCCAATTAAGCAACAGCGGTGCTTTATATTGTCTTGGAGCTATCAGTCCACTGGGAGCATCAGTACAGATATCCATTAAATAATGTCTAAAGATTTTAAATGTCTTGATTAAAAGGAAAATACGGTATTAAATGGTTAACACGTAACAGATTCATCTAAAAATTTACTTAGCACTTTCTATCCACTTCACTGAAATCCTTTCTTTCAATGTAAATAAAGGATGCCCTACGGTGCAGTGGTTATACATCGCAATCCTATCCTTATTCACACTTTTAGCAACATATACTGCCTGTGTGTAGGTCTGCCATGCAAGTCAGTGGCCATTAAGCATGGCACCTGGGGGAGAGGGATGTGAAAGGACAAGGGTGAGGATGAGCAGTAGACAGATTCCAGTGTATTCATCCAAGAGTCCTCCTAAAACCCTCAGGCACCAACTGCACTGCTCTTGCTGGCAGGAAGAGCAATGCTGGCTGCAGCCTGAGTGGGAAGCCAGGCCGCTCTCCGCGGGGAATACAACACAAACGCAGTTCGGGCTGATTGTGGCAAAAGAGCTGATCCATGTCAGGGCTGCCTTACACCTGGTAAAGGTTTGGTAATGTAGCCAATGCTCCACCCCTTAGTCCCTGTTCCATACCCCGACTGGCAGTTCTCGCAGGAAATGCTTTCCCTGCCTTTGAGCATTTTTGAGACGTTGAAAAATGTCTCCTTCTTGGAATTAAAAAACCAACACTTTTTATAATTCTTTTTTTCTTAAAAAATCTATCAAAAAAGTATGGAATTTTTACTTTAAAAAATGAAAAATGTAACATTCAAATAGTCAAACCATTACTGTTGATGCTGGTGTTCCCAAAATGAAAAATAAATAAAAATGGAACCTTTCACATATCCAGATTAGGTTTTATGGCACAATGTTTTCTCTTTGTCTGTAGTCAGTGGAGAGAACAGCATCCTGAGTAAAGCATTCATCCCAGTTTTATATAGTTGTGGTAATCTTCTTTTTTATTTGTCTATTTCTTTTTCCAGTGTTTGTAACCAGAGCTTTGGTGACTAGCTTGGATTTAAAAAAAAAATAAATTTCTTCTGAAGGTTGAGGAAATTAATAAAACTAAAGATATTAATTCTGTATTTTTCTTTGTTTGATGGCAAACATTACCTAAAGAGTAGGATTTTTAATTTCTAGTTTGGGCTAAAAGTCCTGAAGAATAATTGTAAAGTGCAAACAAAAGAAATGCACTCTAAAATTAGATGTCTAAGAGAATTGTTTTGTCAGAAAATGTCTTACTGCAAAGTTGCCTGGTAGCATTTTGGAGGTTCCCTGTTGAGCTTTAGGAAGTCACCTGGAAGAGGAGCCTGAAAGATTAGGAGACAGACTGGGTTTTTTTCTTAATCTATTTTTATCAAGTGGGAAGGAAAAACATTTGCACAAGCTTTATAACATAGAGGGAATCCTGCTCCCTTAGCTGAGAAGGAATAAAGGGTAAACTCCAGGAATTGATTCCGTGTTGGTTTAAGTTTCTTGTCCTTTAGGTATAAGTGAAAGGGTAATGGCTCAAAATTTTGTTCATAGATTACATGCGTGCACACATCTCTCATTTGCTCATCTGCTTTTCTGTTTCATTTGGCTTATGGGCTCCTGGGGGAAAATTTATTTAAGCTAAAACTGAGAAAGACAGCACTAACCCAGGATGTAAACTGGGGTGGTAGATGAAGAATTCGCCTAAGGTGCCTGAGGTCTCCAAAATTCCAGACAGCCCTCAGCAGTCTGAACAGTCAGATCTTGGGGAAGGCCAGAGTCACAACACAGTCTGTATAAAAGAACTTGAGTAATTAATTCTGTCTTAAAAACCACCACTAACATCATCAAATATGTGGTAAAATGACAGGAAAACTAAATAGCACTAAGGACAGAATAAGGGCTGGTGTTTGTAAGGATATAATACCCGTGGCTTTAATCTGATCCATTACAGTACTGTTCCTAAATAGCTTCTATGTTATTTTCATGTAAGTTTCTGGTTTCTCTCTCTAAATACACTGTGCAGAAAAGCAACAGTCCAGTCTGACCGTGCCAGGGAAGAACCACCTTGCAGAATCTCAGGATTAACATCTTTGCCATAAAACAGATATCTTTTTTTGGCCTTGATGAATCAAATTCAGGTCAAAATATCATTGAAATGTACTCCAGTGCTATATGTTATGAGTAATATTTGTTTCTGTCAGCTCTCTGGAAAGAAAGGATGCCCATTAAAAAAGCTTTGGGAATCCTTGGCATTACAACTGGGATCAAACTTGTGACAAATCTGGGTAGAGGTTAGGGCAAGAGCCCTCTTTCCTGACTCCTACATATGGCGTGATTTGCACTGCTGCTTAATCTAGTGTTATTGCCATTTTAGTTTGTACTAAAGCCAGCTGAGCTGGCTACTTATCCCTCCAAAACAGCTGATGATTGACTGTAAATAAAATACTATTAACTACACTTTACAGGACAACTATGTCATGTCTTAACTAGCCTAGACTATAGAATTTTTGACAACATTGCATTTCCTGTCTCTCCTTCTTTCATTTATGATTAAAAGCCTCACCTTCTTCTCATTAGCTTTCCACAAAACTATTCATTATTCTGTTTCTGAACTGCTGAATAAAGGTGGGATTTAACAAAACTGTCCAAGGTACAAGGAAAAAAATTACAAATTTGATGGGCTTTGGATACCTATGTGTCTCTGGAGTTGTATTTTGCAGGAACTATTTGTAGCTAATTGTTATAACTAATTTATGAACACTGAGATATTTGAGAGATTTTTTTCTTGATTTTGTGACTTATTCTTTAATTGTCTCCAACTATCAGAATATATTCAGAACTGATGACTTATAGAAAAACTTGTCCTGTAAATTTTGGTACTTCTTTCTCATTGTCTGTGATACAAACCCAATAGTTTATAATAAGACTTCATCAATACCTGCTGCTTAGGGGAATGAAATATGGTATAAAACTTTTGCAGATTCTAAGTTAAATACCCACTACTTTGCATAAGGCATTAATATGCAGTTTGGCTCATGCTGTCATATTCAGTTCTGCATATATTATGATCTTGTCTTCAAATTTAATTGAGGCACATAGTTTAGTACACTCTTGAAAGTCAACAATAGACACTTTAGGGATGAGGAAGAAAGGTACTGTGACTCTAGTAAAGGTGGAAGCAGATTTTAAGTTATCTGCACATTATGAGAAAAATGAAACTATGGAGATCTAAAAGACTAGAAACAGCAATTAAAAAATAAAAAAAAGTTAATAGCAATTCAGGATAAAATTAGAAAAAGAGAATGGCTTTTAACTAGTAGAGAACATTTCATTCTGTCATGTTTTTTGTGAATGATCATCTGTTACATTTCTTTTGCCAGAATACATCAATTACATTTGTAGAAAAAAAGTTTCTTTCCTGAGATACTTTGTTATTTAACTTGAGAACTCGAAAATTAAAATATCTAATCAATGTTAAAATGCATAATTAAGTACTCTCTAAATAGGGATTTCATTGCTCTCTTTATCTTCCAATTCTTTCTCTCAGATAAACTAAACAACAGTGTCTTCCAGGGAAGTCTAGAATCTCCCAAAAATATTGCCGTGAGTTAAGACCAAACTTAATTTTTCTCTTAATTTTTTGTTTCAAGTTCTTGAGAAAGTGAATTTATACTATAATAATCAGCTGAGAATAAAACCAGAGGAAAATCATTCAAAGCAGATCTCTGAAATAGAACAGATATGTTATAAATTACTATCCTGTTTTAATACAGAAGGAAAAGTAGACTAATGGGTGTACTCACTCACTTAGAAAGTTTATATGGTGTCATTAAAATAAAATTATGCTCAAGAAACCACATTTTAAGAGAACAAACTTTTCTGAATATTATTTTATAAAAATATGATACCTTAAAATCTATTGTTTAATCTTTTGAATTATGATTCGTCTGTGATTTAAATTATATATCAAATGCACTGTGTAGAACGAGTTATCTACCTGACCTTCCCCCCTTCAAGTGTGTTTTTCTGATCGTTTTATATTTTTCCTCGATTTTATAAATAATAATCTCCAGTCAAGCTACAGATCCTTTGTCAATTCTGTGCAGATGATATTTATTGGCTATTGTAAGCTCAGAGGAAGTTACTGCACAAATCAAAACTTTCAGAACTCTCCCTGACTTTGTTCACTTACTGTTTGCCAGTTTAATTGTGCTAGATCAGCCTTATGATGTATTTGAAAAATTATCTGTTACTTCTACAATGAAGGTTTAATAGTTCTTTGAATATATGAGTATTTCTGCAAATCCTAATTTCCTCCTGAATTAGATTCTCCCTTCATAATTCTCTCTTTGATCCTTAGGTCCCAGAATTAGATATATTTCTTTGCAAAATGCAAATAGCTATTGCTTCCTGAACATATATTTAGTGCTATAGGTTCTTTCTTTCTTTTTTTTTTACTTTTTTAAAAAGAAATATTTATATCATTTTTTGTTGATTTTTAAATCTTAAATATTTTTGGATGAGTTCCCAGATAACACACTAAGATTTTTTACAAAATATTTAGAAAAAAATATATATATTCTAAGTTATGAACCATTGTAACTGCTGAAAATTAGTAGCTGTAAATTAAGGCTTTTCACAGCTTTGCACTTCTCAGATTCCCATCAAAAGTGATCTAGAGTGTTAAACCATGTCATAGCGGATAGCAACACATAAGAGATTCAGCCCGTCATTTCTGTTTTTATCTTTGGATTTCCTTAAAGTGTAACTCTCTGATTACTGAAACAGCTGCTTCCTTTTTATCCATGTCCTCCTTTAAAGAGATCTTACCCACCTTCAATTTGCAAATAGAAAGTGATTGCTGTGGAATTGCCTTGAAGAGCAAAGGTGTTATTGGATATTCCCATTTTAACAACATACATTTGGAGTAGTATTTGCAAATGTGCTCTTAACTTAGATGCCATTCTCTTCTTGTAACAATTGTCATAATCCGCCTTGTCAGCCTGCAGTACATTTCTTATTAGACCCTGTGCATGGATAGTACAGATCAGTTTTCCCATTCAGCATCCTAAGTACATTGTATGAAATTACCATAACGTATCCAAGAAGAAAGCCGGGCTAAACAATGGCCTGTTTTGTTGCTTTGTTTGTTAATGGCTTGTTTTCTGGGCAAACTTTTTCCATTATGAAGAGCCCACTTAACTCTTTTGAAAACCACAACTACAAACCCGGATCCGCTACCATCCTGATTTTGGTAGGAAGCCACCACCTTTTGCAAAAATGTGCTACCCTGCTGTTCTGTCTCGTGATTTAATGGTTCTCTGGATGAATGACTGTTGTGTCTGCAGACAAATCCTATTGTTCATGCAAAGTGAGCTTGTCCCAAATGTGTTGGGCTCTGTGCATATGTTGCAATTGATCTAATCAGATAGAGTTGTTTATTGAATTTGTGGCTCATGCCTAGAACAATAGAGCTTAGGCAATAGGTCAGATACAGAACAGGGAACAAAAAAATATTTTTGCTTTTGGATCTGCCAAAATTACATGATCTGCAAAACATGCCAGTGTGACGTGTTCAAATCTCATTGACCAAGAACTGGTGATTGTATGGAACTATAAAGCACTAAACACAATCATGTAGTCCACAAAGACTACATGGGATAGTGATTTCATTGATGTTGATTTGAATATTAACTAAATATATCTCAATGGCATCAGGATATTTCTTCCTTCTGCTCAGTGATTTCCAGTTTTCTTGCTGGAGGCGACTGACCAATTTACTTTGCACTTAGAAGAAAATGTTTCCTGGAGAACCAGGGTGGAAAAATTGAGGCCAGACTCACTATTTTACTGATTTTGGAGGAAGCACAAAACTTTTGTTTCAATTAGTCAGCTATTCTACCTTTGTCCAAGTAATGATACGTTCTGTCATTACTATGACTTGCAACACTGCCAGTGAAGTCAACAGAAGTTAAGACCACACAATCAGTTTTTCTCTAGTGATCAAAAGTAGTGTATGAATGAAATTACCTCTCCCAATATTTTATGAGAACACTTTATGAATCCAAAGACAAATGCAGAACTGTTTATACATTCTAGACTACAGCAAAGTAGCTATCAATTTTTATTAGAAATTTGCCTATAAACTAATATAAAAGTTCTACTTACTAACTGTAGTGCATTCTGCTTTAAAACAAATGTTAATGTCAGTCAGTGTAATGGAAATTATGGAAGCCTAACTGGCCAAAAGGAAAAGCTAGCTTTATTGTCCAATGATTTAGATAAAGTGTATTTTTCTTTTTTGTTGTTAGCAAAGCAGAGCTAATGTTTGTAATAAAGTTATTGGGTAAATCAGTCAGAATTACTAGCAATGACCAAGCCCCATTAGAAAAACTGCTTCCAGAATTGGAAACTGCACTTAAAGCACTAATTTGTCCCTGCCTTCCTTTTTCTTCTTCCTAAACCCAAAGAGCAGGAGATAAATTGACAAACTGTTTACAGTGACTTGCTAAAATCCATTTCTTGTCTTTTGCACCCTGAGAGTATTGAACATCAAAAGGCTAAGGACTCCTCCCAAACCGAGGAAGTGCTAAGGCTGTTCTTGCACTGCTCCAGTAAGGGCAAAAAGGAAGGAAGTGGCCACAGACTGTAGCCTGTTTCCATTCCCTTTAATTAGTTATTAAGTGTGGCTTAACCAAAGATAAAATAGCTCCACTCCCTAGTAAGCACCAGAGACTGTCCCTAGTTGTATTATGACTGAAAGAGATGGACTTAGGGTTTTGGTCCACAGATGCTTGATATCATAGGCAAACTATGAACTCAAAGCTCTACACACAATGAATTAGAACCACAAGAATCTGGAATAAATTTGGGAAATAAATCCCAGACTTTTTTTATCCTGTCATATCCCGTGAGATACTGGGTAAGTGGGTGAAAATGCTGACGGATGCTTTAAAACCTGAAGAACTCACATAAGTACCCTTTGATTCACACAGCCAGAGAATGCATGGAAAATTCTTGCCCTGATGAAGTAGTTTTACCGCTGTCTCTGAGGGGAGAAATTTTTTGTCCTCTGCTTCATTGAACATGTGTATTTAATAACATAGCGATGAGATTACATCATGGAACTATCCTTATATGGTAAATTCTTAGCCATGGGCTCTTACTGCATAAGCATCTTAAAGTCCTAGGCTTTTTAAAAATTTCGCATTTTCATTTTTAACTTGCTTTATTTTAGGAGCAATGAAGTGAATCACTGCTGCTGTCACTGTAGCCATTTATCTGATCTTGCTTCTCTTGGCCCTTTGTCCATGACTCCCTTGAGCATCACGAAAGGCAGCTGAACCCTTACAAGGCAAAGGTGTGGTGGTAGGTGTATCAGGAAGCAATCAACAGCATTTTGCATTTTGTTTAAAACATTCTTTCGCAGTAGTCCACTTGTAATTTTATACATTCCTGTGAGTAAAAACTCCCATAATCTGAAAGGGTTTCATTTTCAAATTTGAGTGAATTCCATGACCTGATGGGTTTTTGCAAGTATTATTTTTGAAAATAAACCTTTCTGATAAGGTCACTTGTTGCTCAGCAGATCATTGCTGTGTTCCCAGATGCACAATTCTGCTTTATCCTTACTGTAAGCATTTAAAAAAATAGGAATAATGCAAGGAGATACATCCATAGCAGCTGAACATCTACTAGTTCCTAAATTATTCTGAAACTTTAAATTTATTAGGTGACTGAGACCTCTATGCTTACTGGTTCCTATACTTTTTGCTGGCTTGTGTGTTAAGTCTTTAGGAAAATTGATCAGTTTTTCAAATTACGTATAATTGAAAACTCAGCTTTTGAAATTATGTTATTAATTTTTTCTTCAACAAGATAATAATAATAATTAAAAAAGCAAAAATCTAAGTGTGTAGCAGAAACATTGAGATACAAAGCCTATTGAATCAGTACAATTGCGTTAATTCAAATGAAAGTTAGTGATTAAACTGTGGATGGGCTTTTGAATACCAAACACAACAGGAAGTTTTTTACTCTCAGATGTACTATTGTTGCTGGAAAATATCTTAGTCTTTCTAAGAATAACCTTAAATAACTATTCTCCCTGCTTATTACTTATGAACAATACCTGAGAAAATAGGTTTTTTATTCTACCTAATCTATAGTACAGTATACATTACCAGAGCTCTCAATTCTGAGAGCCAAAGACAATTAGCTCTTTGACCACGGACAATGATTCAAAATCTCTATTTAACAACTTGTTATGGCTACTCAGTCCATGGATTTTTAAAACAACAAACAAACAAAACAAACTCTCCTTTTATTAAATATGTGTGTGCATTTATTCATTGACTTAACTGGAGTAAAATAGAAATAATGGATACAAGTAGCCAGTTAGACTACTGTGCTTGATATTATAGACAGGTTGAAAATAGAATAAAGTAGGGAGATGGTACACATTCAACAAATCAAAAGGAATTTGTATATCAAAAGTCCAAGTTGTGCTATATGGAAAATGAAACCTCTTGGCAGGATTCAGAAGTTCAAACGCCAAGGTCTTCTAGAGCTAAGTGCTCTCTAAGTGAATCTTTAGCAGCCAAAAATATAGCAGATGTCTAGCTAACTTCGGGAAGAGGGAAAAAATGTTGTAGATTATTGCTTTTGGCTAACTAACCAGTTATTTAAAATAAAAGGAAGGATAGTTATAAGTTGATATATATTTTAATTGTTGGTTGTGTTTCATAATTTCTTCTTCATATCACTAATTTAACCTCCTGAAAAAAGCATTTCTGAGGAGGAAGCTATCAAGTGAATTTGAAATATAAAAGCCCGGACTGTTGCATTGATACAAAGAATTAAATTTTTAGGTTTTGTAAGTATGTTGACCAGATGTCCTTGAATTTAATTTATTAAAGCCAATACTCTTGAGATTGCTAAATAATTTATGGAGGCATCATTGTAGAATTTTGCATTTGGTGACTTATTGAATCATTTTTTATTAATATAGGACTTTTAATTAAATATTTAAAGCTTCACTACAGTATAAAACTGCTTAGAAAAAGATTTTACAATCAATATGTTTGGAATTCCATATCAATAATCACAACACATTGTGTTTCTAATTCATAATCACAGGCATATCTGTCATTATTTCAATGAAATGTCAGTACTTTCTAAATAGTATAAACACAGGAACAGGTGGAAAACAGAAGGACACAAATTTCAGTTTCTCATCTTCATAATAAATGAAAAACTTGTAATTTTTTTTTTTTTTTCCAGAAATCCCAGAGCAATAAATAGGCATTATATACTTATATTAGCATAAGCTGATAATGTTCAGTTTTGGCTACTGTCTTGTTTTGTACATCTTGTTCATATAAACCCTCTTTATGGGCTCACATGACTCCTTGACAGTGTTAAGCACCTCACATTTAGGGTTTGATTGTGGAATTATCTGAATTTTCAAAAATCTGAAGGCTGGCTTGTGTGGCTGCAGAAACAGAAAGAGGATCAAAACTGGTTTGTGAACATAAAGAATTTGGAGTCTGAGCATATATCTCTTTATTAAAAAGCTTTCTGGTTTGGTTTGAAAGAAAAACCTGCCCTACTTTTCAGCTTTACTATGGAAAGAATTTTTCAGTTCTTAGATGGTAAAACTGTCTATGGTAGGTGTAAATTCCTATCTTCAACTATAAGCAAAAGCTTAGAGAATAAAAGGATGCATGCTAAAGGGCATTTAATTTCATTAATAATTAATTCAAGTTTGCAAGCTACACTGATCTTCTTTCATAGGAGGAAGCTCAATGACACTAGAAGTAACTGATCATATCAAAAACCAATTAAAAAATAATTAATTACTTATTTACTAAGATTATCAAGTATGCATTGAATATAAAAACTTGTCCACCTGTTAGGTTTGCTCAGAGTAATTTTGGTTTTTTAACCATGTTGATTCACGTTAAACATAATGGTAATGTTCAATCTAAAAATTGTACAGCTCCAAATCTTAAGGTCACAGAGATGCCTGAACTTTCATTTCTAAAATATTCTGCAAGTAAACACAATGGTTGTATGCTATACATTAGTCAACCACCATGCCTGTTGGTTTGGTTACATATTACAACGATGCTAGTGTGGATTTTCTCGAGAACGCTTAGCAACAACAAAAAAAATCTTCTTTTTGTACAGAGGTTTGCTTAGGCCTGTAGTTTCCATGGAAACTCCTAGAAATAGCAATTTCATTCCAACCTTTACAAAGCTGGTGTGAGCTTTTTTCATGTAGACGTTTTCTGCTTTAATAAACTCTTGGATTCTAACTGGTTAAAATAACAGAAATCATGGCCGTGTGTATTATTAATAGTTTATTAAAATTATATCTTTATTTTTAGGCTGAAAAGAAAAATAATTCTATCATTGTCCTTTTACTGCCAAAGAATATGAAACATCATCATTTAAAAGAACATTGTTTAAATTATCTGTCACTATAAACAGCTTTGATTGCAAAAGTTGAGTACTGCATTTTAGCTCACTATTTGATAGGATATGAGTCACACAGAAAAATTATGTACCTAACTCTTGGAGCTATTAAAATAACTGCAGCTGGGAGGTGTAACTCCATCGTGAGTGAATGAGATAGTAAAAAAAAATTTTCCTCTGTAAGGAAGCTTCTCAATGAAAATGCTGGTAAACAAGTCTGAGAAAAAAGGAAGCAGATGCTTTGTAAAGGTTGG
>VXAK01001750.1:0-100989 GCA_013399435.1 Arenaria interpres | reverse complement strand
ACCATGCACAAAGAGAATCTGCAGAAAACCTAGCATCTGGAAGCCATAGACAGAGTCTCATGAAGCTATAAAAACTTGAAAGAACAGCATTCTTACCTGTACTTTAGAGTTATCATTAAACTAAGTGTAAAATACGCAAATCTAAATATGTAAAATACTTTCTGATAAAAGTTGCTGTAAAAATGCAAAATTATTTTTTATACATAAAGGTGTTTTTACCTTGATATGACACATCTGAGCCTGGGATCATTCTTTAGCATCTGGAACTGTCAATAAGCAAGAGCTGTGAGAAGTCTGTGCTACTGATGTCTCTTAGACTAAAGCAATAGAGGAAATTATCTCTCTATTTCAACCCACAGACTAGAGAGAACGTGTTATGTTTAACACAGTCTGAGTTATGTCAAATGGCAAAATAATTTCCCACTATGTAGTCTATGTAAATCACGAAGTAGTTAACAAGATAAGCTATATGAATATTAATCAGACTGCTATTACCTTTACCCACATAGAAAATAATGTACTTTTTAAATGAGCTATTTCAACTTTGCTATGGCTGATAGGGATGAACTTGGATGAGATGGGAAGCACCTGTGTGGTATATCCATATCTTTTGGCAGACAAAGATGTATCTTAAATCTTCATATATACATATACATGTGTACAAATATAGTCTTACTGCAGAAGACAAGTGGCACAGTGGATTTCCATTATCCTGGCTGGAAAACACAGTGGAAAAATAGAGTCCTATTTTGGTAGAATAGATCAGTTATTCCCTTTGAATAACGAAATGTTAACATTTTTCATTTTAGCAACTGCTAATATCTTGCTCCGTGTACTCTCTTTATGCTGATTATTCCATACATTATTCTCTGCTTTTGATCCCTCTTAGAAGAAATATTACCATGAATATTATGTTGATGATAAAAGTCTGGGAAAACTGGAAATTCTTATGCTCCTTGAATTCTTCATTCTGTGTTCTATTAGCATCATTTAGAGAATGCAGAAGCTTCACAGGCAACAAACAAATCAAGAGCAGCTGGACATGGACTTGGCGGTTTGTATAGGGCATGTGAACGGTTCATTCTGTAATCTCAGAAATGTATATGTGGTGAGTACCTGCAAAAATTAACTACCTGTCAACTGTGAGCACATCTGTAATGTTTCATTTTACATAGAAATCAAGTGAACTTTTTGGATGGTGTACAAATGTTATCTTTTACAGACTGTTCTGCAGATAGCGGTGAATTAATTCATGAATTTTTCTCTTTCCTTAGGTCATGCACAATCATAGTATTTTGAATCTTCATTATGCATTCTTAAGAGACTTTATGTTCTTCACTAGAATACAGAATAAATACTCTCTTTATCAGATTCCAAAAGTGCTGTGTGGTCTCTGAACCCAATGGGACCAACTGACTGCCACCTAAAACGCTGAGTTTAGCCCTAGGACCAAAATTGTTGTTTAGTCCATGCTTGGGTTTCCTTGTCAGGGTGTTCAAAGTAAAGCACATGCAGCGTCAAAAATCAGAAGTCCAGCAATGGAAGGAAATATTGAGAACTGTTAAAGGAAGCACCACAAAGTCAGATGCAACCTTTTATTCTTTTAAAAGATACAGATGGATCATTGACTCCCTTATCAATATATTGCCTGGTTCAGCTGAGCTTCTATAGAGAACACTATAACTCACAGATAGTAAAAGACAACAGTAAGTAAATAAAATTTCTTTCCTGCAGTTGTAAAACACATATTCTAGATTGAGGATTAAGCTGCCATATAACTCCCCAGGTAAATATTCTTGAATCTTACACTTCAAGTGATTGAACTCATCTTCTGAGGCTCGGGGTGGAGGAGATCCGCTGTTAGAGCTATGCTTTGCTTATGAGCCTACCATTGTTTCTCTTTTTGCCATTTACCTCCTCTTGAGCAACACGATATGCATCTGTTAACAGTAACACATATGCAGTAAACTGAGGGTAGCACCTCTTTCAAACACATATGGGTATAATTTGATTAAAATGACCCAAAATTTCAACCTGCTTTCTTGTCTGCTATTGCCCTGTACAACTATAAGTTAGGGCATTTCTTTGTCATTTTTTCATTTGATCAAAGTAAGAACTTTACCTGCAGTTCTTAATAAAGTTTGAGTCCCTGAGGTACAAATTCAATCTCTTGTGTTAACAAGGCTATGGAGAAAAGACTACAAGGAAAATAACATCTGTTGAACAGTTCTTGGACAGGGTTCATTTTGGAATGAAGTGTTAAAGTCCTCCCTCAACATTGTTAGTTTTTGTGCTCAAGGCAAAAGACCAGACAGTTACTTTACCTCAGAACTAGAGTAAGGATTAAAACAGCATTGAACTTCAAGGCCCATAGGTGACTGATTCCTTCTCTTGCACTGATATTCAGTGCTACCAAGGCTGCTGATCATTCTCCAGTCATCTCCCATCAGGACAAGTGGGAATAAAAGCTTCTTTTAACCTGTTCTCCACAAACATGCTATGAGTAGCAATATAGAAGTGCTTGCAGAGAAATAAGAAGGTGCCTTAAAGGCCTTTGAGGACCCGTGAAGGCAATATTTCCAAGTTCTCTGCACTATTTTTGCCTTCAGCAGTAATTTAATTGCATGGGGGGAGGAACGGAAAATGTGGTAAGGAGAAATTTTTGGGCTCGGTTATTAGATTGGCTCAGACGTTTTCTAAATGTGTTCAAGGTGTGAGTGTTTATGGTGTATGCTTTTTTTGAGAACCGTAAACTAAACTGTACAAAACAGTACTTTTGAAGAGCTAAAACAAAGGCTTAACCTTATTCAAAAGCGGCAATTGATTTTTACCTTTCAACTTTTGAGCAGAGTAGGATTGATTATAAATGCATTGCACTTTGAAAATGAAGCTAGTACCAAGTGCATAGCTGAAATTTGTCACTGCTGAAAGTGTCACTACATGACGTGATAAGAAGTTTTAAAGCTTTGAAATAAGGTAGATTTTCATGTGATTTTTAACAGCATACCTCTGAGTCCTGCAGATGACAGAAACACAATCCTTCAGAAAAAGACAGTTCCCTGCAATAACATATTATTGAATTAATACTAGACTCCACAATTTTTTCAGCAAATAATTCATCCATCACTTTTTAACTTAACTGATGCTTACACTAGATGCAGATTAAGTTGGACAGTAAAGCAGCTTTTCAGATGAACAGATCTTCTTGTTGTGGAGGAACAGTATTTTAGACAGTCATGGAACTGCTGCTATGAAGGCATTTCCATTCACACTGCAGGCATTCCTGCAACACGGAATTCCAATAAATAATTACTTTAATTATTAAATAGTTTCCAATATCTGAATTATTTTCTATTTTAACAAAAAAAAATATTTCTCCATTTGAAGGTCCCCCTGATATGTGGGCCAGGTCTTAAAAAAATGGAAAGGAAAGAGAAAGTTTTTAAATGGTATCTAACCATTCCTTTAAACCATTTTTGCAGTTTTAATGTAATTCAGTATTTTATCTGCTTCACCTAAAATTGCCCTCATTTGAGGTTAGCACAGTTAGACCCAGAAAGATGAGCATTTTCTATCACTGAAAGTCAGCACAAGCAGTCTTCAGTTTCCCCATGATAGCCATGACAGAGAATATTTTAATGAGGGAGTTTTAATAACCCTGTGAACTGAGAAACCTGGAAAAAACATTATTCCTGATTTCTCTCTGGCAAAATGACAAGAAAAAGGAAACAAAGGTGGCAGGATGACATACTTTCTAAGTCTTTGGTGTATTGTTTGCCAACTTTATGCTTACTTTGATAAGAAAAAATAATTAAGATAACAGATTTAGTACTAAAGAGATTTTAAACTTCTCTATTTATATTAACTTCTAATGCAGAGCCACTAAGCCTGTCTTGCACTTGAGGTTAATTTAGATTTGTGGCTTTGGAGGAACAGTTCAGTAGTCATCTATAGAGTATCAATTTAGGTGGGAGAATTTTAGATAAGACATGCAATTATCTTAGTCTGATTTCACAACCTGTTCTTGGAGAAGAGATGCTGCTAACACATCACTGTCCTGTGATGTCAGATTGATGTCTATAATGAATTCTTCTCAAGGTGCATTTGTCATATATTATAGTTATCTTTCACTGATGGATATGTTTAGCAAGTGAGCAGTTACTCCAAGAAGATTAATGCTACAGAGGTGGAACAAGGATAGGAAAAGGGCTGATCATGCAGAAATGCTGAGCATTCTGGAAAGGAATATAAATGTAGCAGGACCTTTTTAATCTTTCTGCTAAAAGATATGATACCTCTGCATTTAACTGAATAGAATTTTTTAAGTAATAAATAAAATCTTTCACAGGAAGATTTTTGCTTTCTGCAGCTTGGATTACAAACTACCAATGTCATTTTTACCAGCTATCAAATGTTCTTTTCTGTGTGTATTCATGACCGGACCACCCTGTGACATGACAGGTGGGCTTTGTTCAGGAAGATTACCCAAATACCTTAAGTTTCTGGGAACACTAATTAAAACTTTCCTTCCAATGAACAACCTTATTGACACTGTCCCAGCTAAAGGCAACCAATACCACTATACGCACTGCTATTTGTACAGTCTGTTTTCTAAGTTTATAAGAAAATAACCTTTAGTCTAAGCATATATGGAAGTCAAGACTCCTTAGTCCCTATGCTGATCAAGAAATGAACAATCCCAGCTATTTCTCTCCAACATGAAAGATGCATATGTCATCACTGGGCATTCACCTGGTGTGGTATATGAAAGCTCTTATTATTACACTTTCTAAAGAGCACGTTTTGAAGCTTGATGAAAATATAAAAGCTCATCTTTTGTGATCATCTCTTCCAGTTTCGCGAGAACAAGGTTGGAAGTGTTGCATTTTTTTTGGCAGGGCTTAATTTAGCTAGATAACTGTAATGATATCTGTTTTATCCAGATGAAGGCAGCTTGACAGCTGCATGTATGCTCAATAACTTTTCAGGGACACAGCAAGAGATATCTGGCATTTTACAACAAATAATAGCTTGTATTTCTTTGGAATTTTTTTTTCATTGTACTTTAAACTTGTAATACGGGTATCCAGGGAGTTTCTAGCTAGAAAATATTTTTCTCAGATTACGCATTCTATTCTCATTGGTCCATATGACATTTAAAGACAAAGACTCTATGCTCTCTTTAAAGGAATATTATAATCAACATCCTTTCTTTTTTACTAAATATCAAAAATATACCAGATACACTAGTATCATCCTGGGTTATACCCTTATATCAATTCATCCATGAGATATCTTTTAAAGAATTAAGAGGAGGAGGCAGATAAGCTCTAGACAAGAACTTGGTATTAATACCTCACTTTTCAGTACCCCTCAATAAGATATAGATCATGGTACCCAGGTATTCACATACATATGCGGAGCTCCCTGAAAAACCCTGTTCATTACCATCTATGGTCTCTGAATTCATCACTTATGCAAATAAGAGCCACATTAATTTCCAAAGTTCACACCCCTATCACCTTACAGTCCCTTTAAAAAAATCAGCAAGTACTTCGGAAAAGTAAGGGCATAACTGCTACTTATGCAGGGGTTTGTGGTTGCCTAGAGACCTAGAAAACTTTTGATAGAGAACAGCCTTTGTGAAGACACTGTAAGTTATCACCAAGCAACATTCATACCCGTTAGAACTGTGGAGCTGAAGGAAATAATTAAAATAATTACTGTATTTTCTATACAAAAGTGTGGGTTAGGTCTAGAAATTTCAATCTGGCTTTGACTTGTAGACTGCACCATTGTGGGATGCCCCAGTGGGGAGCAACAGGAAAGGGAGATAACGGCCCAGACAAGTGAAGATGTCATGGACTGGGTTGACAAGCAAAGTGTGTAGGGTGACACGGATAGGAGAGACCTCAGAATCTTCATAACAAGATGGAAGGGGGTCCATCCCAACTGTATGACAGGATGCCTCTGAAATGCCTGTACATTGCTGCATGCAGCATGGGGAAAACACAGGAAGAATTGGAGGTCTGCATGTAGTTGCAGTGCTATGATCCCATTGGGATCACAGAGGCTTGGTGGGATAGCTCCCAAAACTGGCAACCTGCCATGGGTGGATATGGGCTCTTTAGAAAGTAGAGGCTGGGAAAGTGAGTTGCCCATTATATGAGAGAGCAGCTCCTCCTCAGCTAAGTCTGATTTCCTCTTAGATGACTTGCTAAGACTCTGTCCAATTCTATACTTAATCGCATAGCAAGCTGGGATGTTCCAATTAACTTGATTTTCCCTCTCCAAATTCTGTGTACACATTACGGAAACACTTGATTTTTTTCCTCTGATCACAGGGGTTCTGTGAGATATATTAGTATAGTAGGATTTGCACTCATAGTTAACAAAGGCCTTTATGTATAACACTAGGTTTTCTAAAGAAAGGAAAAATGAGGAAAACGTATCAGAATATTAAATCCAGTAAGAGTGTTCTACTGTCATTGGGGTAATGGGACTTCCTGACTACTTCAGTAGCTCTGGGAAAGAACACAACATAGTTGTTTTGTAAGTGTCTGTGTACGTACACAACTCCCCAGAAACCCTCTGTTGCTACATCCTTTCCTGAGTGTATTCTGGCAATCTTTTCTAGATATGTTTAGTGTAACAAGCTAAAGACAGCACATCACTAAACAGATGTTGCATACGGGTATCATGTTCATCTCTGGTAAATCTCCGTGATTCTTTTCTTTGTAATACATAGTTTACAGCACCTAAGAAACATAGCCTGAACATGTTCTCTGTCTTCCTGGGATTTGATCATACTAATTTAATGTTCCTATTACTCCCATTTCAGCTAACAAGCAGGTAGAGCAATGATGAGAGTGCCCAACTTTGTCTTCACATCTACAAGTCAATGTATGCTGATGGCCGCTAGCGTGCCCCAGGAATGGGAAAAAATCCAGAAAGGATGTCCTCAAAAGCTAAAAATCACTTCAATAAGGCAAGTATATGCTTTGCCGGAGATGCTGTGAGGAGCAGGCTTCTGTCTGATGTTTCATTGTGTCTGAAATTTTCCAGCATTCTTCATATTGTCTAACTAAAGACATTCTGCCTCCCTATGTCTTCTTCATGTCCCTCTTCAGTTGCCCATAACTCCAGGTCCAGTCTCCCTTTTAATTCTCCTAATAGTCCTGATAGTGTTCTTACTATTCTCAGACCAAACAAACTAATCAAACTGTTAAACTGATCTGTGATTCCATAACAAAAGCTCGAGATTGTCTCAGACTCCTCTCCAAGCAATCTATAGCTAAAAAATACAGTAGAAAAATCCACATGCTTCATATGACTGCAAGTAGTTTTCCTCTTCTTCTGTGTCTCCCTTGGGCACAGTCTGAGCTTTGACCTTAGAAGGCGTAATTGTAGTTGGAACAGCTCTATTAGCAGAGTTGGAAGATGGGTATATTGCTGCAGTGTAACTGCAGAGATGACTGTGCAGATAAATAGTTCTGTGGAAGTGCTAAGATGTCAGTTCAGATGGGCAAGGTGGCCTTATTCGTGTGTGATGAATGATGCTGTTGTAGCCAATGACTTGTGTGAGATACCTAATCTTGACTGGGATACAGAAATGAGCTTTACAGAATGGATAAATTCTGAATCAGGATTTGGTTTAGTTCTAGTCATACAGTTTATTTGTAAGCAATGTAAAAAAATCTGTCATTGACTCCTCTCTTAAAGAGTTAAAAGCCATATCAGCTTTTAGTGTAGTCAACTGGCATTTCTCTGATTTTAATAATTATTAGATCATTGGCTTGATAGAAGAGAAAACAATGAGTATGGCAACTAAATGTCAAATATCAAAAAATATACAAAAGGGGACAGAAAAGCCAAAAAGGAACAGTTATCCGTGTATAAAACTGACATCAGAAATTATTTTTTAAAAGTATTACTTAGAAGAGGTAATCTTTTTCCTTATTCTCTCCACTACTGCTGCTATTGTGGGCTTGATCTGGATTTTTAGACTCATGACAAGAAAAAGTATTTGTTTACCCTTAGATATATTATTAGCTTCATTAGAACTTTGCTTAAATTATCCCAAAATCATAATGAAATGCTTAAAGATACACTTAAATAGTTTATTGGATCTAGGCCATAAATCTTTGGTGTTTTCAAAAATCAAAGCTTGCAACAAGCAATATAATCTCATACAAGAAAAACCTTTTAAGCTTGATTTCCGAGAGGTCATTCTATCTCAAAAATAAAAAAAAAAAAAGCTGAAGGAAAAACTGTAAGGGTGTGAAAAAAAGAATGAGATGATTAGAGGAAATACTAAATAGTTGAAGCTTTTCAGCTTAGAAGATACTGAGTGGGAAAAGCTAGTTGTTAGTTTTGTGAAGGTTATGGAGAAGATTATTAGAGAATTTGCTCTGTATTTCTAATTTTATAAAGTTAAAACACAACCACCACCAAAACTAATTCATAGTGAGTTCAATGACTAAAGAAACACTTTTTCTGTATAAGACCAAATCTGAATGCATAGGCTCGGCCTATTAAACTCTAGTAAGATCATGAACTCATGCTTTTTACATAGGCTGTGTCCCACATGTGGGATGAATGACCACAGCCTAGCTGGGGTATGAAGAGAATTACAGCATCCGCACTAGACCTTCAGGATAAAGGACTCTGGACTATGTTATTTATTGCTGTAAATACAGCCATGGTGTAGCAATGGCACTGATAATTGCTCCTTATGCTGATTGTATCACAGCTTTAGCCTAAGTTTGGGACTGGTGCAGCAAGTTCTCTACAAAAACTAGAAATTTTGGAAATACTGAAGATACTGTTCCACAAAGGCCATATAGATGGTGTTGTATGCAGTTTGATTCTAACTACCCTATTCCTTGTCCCAACAGAGATCTATGATTTGAAACATTCTGCTTGCTCTTCTTGTCACACCACACCTGGGGGAAGGCAGTGAATACCCTCTGTTTTGTGTTGTAGAGCTCTACTATACTGAGCTTCGTTGGTATTGCACAACCCAAACTTTATCCCACACGTTTTGAACCAAGCTAACACAAGAATAGTTGTCTCAGTGTCATGTGGGGCCACTTGGACCCATAAGTCCACGTGTTATGTGGTAGGGATGTGACCAAGATACTTGTGAGGCTAAGAGGGCATAAGACAAACCATAACACTTTACTTCCAGTGTCACTTTATGACCTTTTTTTATTTAGCAGTTAGAACATATCCATAGAAACCAAATATTGCAGGGACCAGAAGTAAATATGTGTTCAAGGAGGAATTAGATAAATATATGAGTATGAGAAAAGCAATAGTTCAGATACAACTTACATTCTGGAATCCCCTAAACACCTATCTGTTGGAGGAGGGAAGATATTTCAAAGGAAGGATCACTTCATGAAAATGTTCCGGGTCCACTCTCCTGGCAAGTGTCTGAGACACTGACAAAGAACTCTGATCTGACCTAATGATATTAGACATAAGAATTACTGAATGTCAAATACAAAAGCTATTTCTGACCTCTGTCTTTTAGAATTGCTCTTTTTTTTACTTTTTGATTGTGTAGAATTCACATGAACTTTGTATTTTTTGAGTGTTATGTTAGCTCATTCAAAAACTCTAATCAAGTCATGCTTTAATTCCTTTGAATACATCTGTTTTCTGCGAACTATATATCATAAACAGACTCTATTGTCTTTCTTAGTGCCAAGAATGTTAGTAAAAATAATACCTTAACTTTCAAATATCTCACTCCTTCCAAGATGTGTTTAGGCTAATGACCACTGAAGATCTATCCTCCTTTAGTCATTCAATTCCCTTTTTTTTTTTTTTCCTTCTTTACGCTATAGCCTTTTGGGACACAGATTTGCTACTTTATAGGTATATACACCTAATACAAGGTGGATTTATTCTGCTTTATACTTTGCACCTCACATTCTAAGAATCACAATTTATTTCCCTGGAAAACCTTCTAATTTACACTATTACCACAACCTATTACTGTGTTCTTTCACCATGTCACATGACAGTTTGTGTGATGCTGTGTGGAGAAAAGCTATTCTGTTTTGAAATAACAAGAATTCTTTTCACACTAACTTTAGAATGTGTGCAATACCTCAAATTTCAACCCAAGCAATACAGTCTTCTTAAGTAAGCACTCCTAAGATTGGAAGCAGAATTCTACATTCCATTTGCTGTAACGGTAACATACTAATTAGTGTGTTATGTATTCAACTCTGTACAAGCTCTACACAGGCTGCCTCTCTTAATCCTGTAGCCTTGGCTCTCCGGTTTAAGCTTGACTTCGTGCATGTAGAAGTTCTTCAGTCCAAATGTCAGTGTACTGACAGAAACAAGCAAGCAAAGGAACAAGCAAAACCCCCAAACCTTGAGCTGTCACACAACTTTTCAAAAGGAAATGCGAGTTTAGAAGTTAGAAGTAGAGTGAGATTGGGCAAGGTCTTTAACAGAAAAAACTTGCGTAATGGTTTTCAATCTCGATATTGGATAAATATTTTGTTATTTACATTTCATAATGGAATTTTTGCTGAGCTTTATATTGAATTGGCTAGATCTTTTACTGAAATCACAGGATCACAGAATGGCTGACATTGGCAGGAACCCCTGGAGGGCATCTGGTCCAACCTACCTGTTCAAGCAGAGGCACCTAGAGCAGGTTGTGCAGAACCATGTCCATACAGCTTTTGAATATTTCCAAGGATGGAGACTTCATAACCTCCTTGGGCATCCTGTGCCAGTGTTCGGTCACCCTCAAAGTAAAAAAGTGTTTCGTTATGCTCACATGTAACCTCCTGTGTTTCAGCTCGTGCCCGTTGCCTCTTGTCCTTGAGGCAAAATGTCCAGGACTTGGATCTGTTTTCTTTACAGCCTCCCTTCAGATATTTATACAGATTTGTGAGTTTGCCCCAAGCCTTCTCTTCTCCAGACTGAGCAGTCCCCTCTTTCAGCCTTTCCTCATATAAGAGATTCTCTAGTCCCTTACTTGTCTTAGTGACTCTTTGCTGGCCTCTCTCCAGTAGCTCCATATCTCTCTGACTCTGGGGAACTTGGTACTGTATTCTTCTATATTCTTACCTTTCATGTTTGAGTTTTGACAAGAGCTCTGTGTTCATCAGCATAGTCCTCCTGATATTTTTGCCTGGCTCCCTTCTTGTTGGGTTTGACTGGCCTTGAGCTTGGAAGAGGTGATCCTTGAATATTAATCAGCTTTCTTGGACCCATTTTCTCTCCAGGGTCAATGGTCCATGTTTATTTCATGTTCATAGCAATGTTTATTTCATCCATGTTTATTTAACCCATCAGATGGTCCATGTTTATTTCATGAACATAATCCTGTAAAAATATCTTTCATAATTTTTGAAACTACATTCTGTTTTTTAATAATATCCTTTAATTGCTTTTCTGATTAACAGGTAATTAAGTACTAAAGGAATATTGCCTATATATAACTTAAATTTTATTAAAACCTGCTCTTCTTGCTGTTACTCACACTGTATACATGTTTTAAAAAGAGTCTCAGTGATTCAGGCAGAACTAATTAATATCACATGAAATTCAATAGAAAGACCTTAAATTTACACCACTGTATAATCAGAATTTGGCTTTTGGTATTTGTCATAAAGAGCAACTTAAATGGCAGCCTTATGCCAACCTAATGTAAAGATAAAAAGAATTCATTCCAGTCCATGATTTCAATACTGAAGCAGTGCACGGGGAAAGGTCATCACAATTAAAGGCGTAATGTAAAAATGAAACTGTGAGCAAGTGTTTGTGCTTCTTCTCTGTCTCGAGATTTATGTGATTGACTCTTAATTGGAGACCTAGGGTTTCATTCCACAGCTTCGGCAGACAGGCTATTAGATCTCAAATGAATAGGGAGAAAATAGCAATACTTTGTGTGTATGTAATAGAGAATTAAAATACTTTTCAACTTTCTGCATGGTTAGTTCAAGGAAAAAGAAGCATAAAATACAGAAATTCAAGATATTATTTGAATATGGGCTGTGTATTAGTTTATGATGGCAAACTGGACAAAACTAAGTTTTTACTTTAACACATGTCCACATCATCACATATGGGCATTATCTGAATGTACAGATGGAGGGGGAAACCTAGAATTTCAGCAAACTAATGGTCCTTTCTTTCAGCCCCCTGCTTTTTGGCTGAAAAAATAACGGTAGAATATAAATTTTTTTGTGGATTTAAGTTTCTTTGGATACCTCTGAATGTGGAAATATAAATGATTACTTAGTTATACTTGGTAATTAATGTAGAGCTGGATGACAGGAGGTCATCTGTCTGCCAAAACTGTGAGACTGGGTACCCTCAAATGCAGCTGTCTGTATCTTATCATCCAAAGCCCGTCAAGGTAGATTATATTGCTAGCCAAACTGGCACAGGTCACAAATCTTCAAGGCCTTCCTGGATTCCTTCTATCTATCCATCTATGCATCTCTATCCATGTTGGTGTGAAAAGAATCTCTCTTTGCAAAATAAACATTGTATTTGCAGCTAAGTTGATTGCACTGTACAATAAAAACATAGTGTATAAATTAATAATGTTTTATCACATTATGTCATATTGTAACATCGTACAAGTTTTATTATTTCCTTTCCTTTTTTTTTTTTTTCTTTTTTTTTTTCCAGCAAAGAAGTTGATTTCATTTGTGGAGAGCATGAGTATGAGACATAATACATACACTCTTGAAATGATTCTTCCTAAGTTATGATAGAAGGAAAAAAACTACGAGCAGCTTCAGACCACATTTGTTGTAATGTAATGAGGTCCTCACAAATCAGGCAGCCTGGGGCAAATGGCTTATTTTTCTTACTTCTTTCCTACGTAAGTAACTTCTTTCAGCTCAGTAACTGAGCTTCTGGGGTTTTACTTTTTATTCTTCATTCAGTTTCTGAAGCTTCTATTTTCTCTTAGCATATTCTAAGGCCAATAAGATAACAAGTCCCAGAGATGTAATGAGCAAACTTCTCAGCTTTGCATTTGCTGAACTGCAGTTGGGGATGTGTAACAGAATATTAAACTGGAGAGTTATTATTCCACTATATCATCTCCACTCTTCAGATGAGACACACACACGCGAAAAAAGGCATATCAATGTGGCAACTGAACTGTGGGTGGATAAGCGTAGATAGATAGTGTGCAGCTAAAATCTAAATCCATCAATCAAATAAAATTAAAACCATAGTCAGCACCTTGTGTCATAATCTCTGTGAAGAGATAATCAAACCATTTGCTGCAGGTGGGAAGAAGGCAAGCGTGCTTTAACAATCTTGTGTTATTGATCCAGTGCAATTCTGAAAACAGCCCCTGCAGTGTAATCTCTACAGCTTGATAGATTGCATTAGTAGATACGCTTAGACCAGTGAGATTACCTTCAGCATCCATTAAGTAACAGAAATAAAAAATAAAATGACAGCATACTTTAAAGAAGGAAAATTGTGGATTGGATAATACAAAAATTGTATGTATATGGCTTCCATCAGCAATGTACCTGAATACGTCACCATTTCAAATGTAGGAGGCTCACACACTTGAGTAGAATAGTGCTTTACAGATGTGGGAACCGAATCCCAAAGATCCTCGTCAGGCCATGTAGCCTTGCAGGATGCCTGCTTCAAAAAACGGAACTGACTTGCTCAAAGGCCGGGGTTTATGGACAATCCTGCTTTCAACAACTCCTGACTAACAGGAACAAGGAAGCTGCAAGAGACTATGGGGATTTCTGGTGATTTAAAGATAATATCAGCAAGTAAAAATCTTAACTACTTAATTTCATGTTCAAGCCAAAACATCAATAAACTGATCTGACAAGAAATTCAGTAACTAACTAACATGTATAGGTACTCTCACATCTCCGCTAAAAGATGGATTGCAAGTAGGCTGGGAAGAATGATGCCACATGCAGTTCTGCTGAGTTACTCTGCTATGAATGGTGTAATTTGACAGAACCTGGATAAATTTTTGTAGGGCTTTTCTGCTTTATATAAGTTGAAGTACTGGCTTTTCAACTTCACTGACTTTATATTTTACTCATTCAGTGACTTAATTTATATCATCAAGTTCATGACATCACTGGACTTTCAAAGTTTAAACTCTTTAATAGAAAGTATCCACTTTCATATACTGTGAATTTGCAGCCATGGAAAACAGCAGTTAAAGTTTTTTCTCATTGTAGTTATTTTATGTAGACATTTATTTTGTGTGACATTATCATGAAGAGATAAATGGATAAAATTTAATTTTCTCACTCATGACTGTAAGGGAAAGAATACCTGAAGTCAACTGTTTCTTTCAGCTTCATAAGTAACTGGACTTAGTTTTCATCTGAACAGAGCCTGACTTCTCATGCTTTCCATTTTACCTCTCCTTATTTTAGATACAGCTGGGACTGAAGTTCAGACGACCCCTCTTTTAAATTAAACCAGAGCTGTGTTTGCTCTGAGTTGTCTAAAACATAAGAAAAAAGCCCTATGGATAATATCATCTTTGCTATCAAAGGTGAAAATCATGGAAGTCAGTGGTGTTTAAACTCTGACAGAAAGCTGTTGGCTATTAGTAAACACTGAAACAGATGAACTGAAAGGGAAGTGAGACATTAAACAGTTTTAAAATGGCCCAATAACCTTCATGCAATTCTTAAAATTATTGCCATATTCTTCAAATCCCATATCCTTCCACCTTCCTACTTTTCCTTTCTAATGTTCGATTTTAGAGAGATGTATATTTCTGACCAAGAAGAGGGAATCTTTAAGTCCAAGAGCTTCCTTAGTACTTTCATTATGTGTTAAACTCATCATCACATTTTTACCACTCTGTAGGCTGCCCTTCTCATGGGCTTGATCCAAAGGAGAAGAGAAATTCTGTTCAGTTCAGACTCCAGAGCAGATACTAGACCCAAATCTCTTTGGGTTAAGCCTGTTACTAAAACAAAGAGGAGAAAACCATTGGAGCTGTGAGATAGATGTCAAAGGAGGTACTCAGTGTGAGGAGAGGTGGTGTGTGGCATCCGTTTCCCCCCATGGAGAAAGCCTCAGAGCAGGGCACAGGAGGATGCTGAGCAGCTGTCTGAAGATGCAGTCCTCTGCAGATGCGCATGGCAGTTGCAGACCCTGGGGTCTGAGAGCAGACTGTGAGGAAGGCAATCCTGAGATTGCCTTGAGAGCAGCTCTGGGAAGGCAATCCACTTCCTGCTGCTGGTTTTTTGCTCTGTCATTTGCAGTACTGCTAATACTGAGGAGCTGTTTAAACCTTCACCCTATACTTCACAAGAAAGTGCTTGTGAGAAAAATTTCCTTGTGATGGGCATTCTCAAGACCAGCATTGAAGCTTTCTATAAATTTAAATAATTTTTATGCTGCCATTTTATTTACTGTTCTCTGCAGTTCCAAGCTCCTTCTGTTTCTGCCTCTTCTTCAAACCTTTTCTTGCATTTATGAAGCCATATTCCTGGCTCTAAACATTAAACAATTTCCTCTCTAAAAGTATATTTGTCTTCTATGTTCAGCAGAATAACTGAGGCTGAATCTGTATGAACCCACAGAAAATTCTAAGATCACGTTCTTATGGAAAAAGCTAAGATTTTCTCTTGGCTTTTGCTATCAGTAGATGAAAATTAAGTGAATTGAAAGATGCAGTAGTCAGAATGGGCAGAATAAAAAACTGTGCATGGAACATTTATGTGTGGGGGGTTTCACAATACTGTTGATGGTCCAGAATCCCTTCCTTGATTCTCTTACAAACATACCAAAATGTTTTGCAGATTAATGCAGATTTTTTCTGTCTTAGACAATACTTTTTTCCAGGCAGTGATCAGTCTTCTGTATTCAGATTTTCCATGAAATGTCCTATAAAACATATCAGGCAGGATTATTACTGAACTTTCCATCCCTGGAGTCGTCAAGATGAGGCTGGATGGGTTTTTGAGCAACCTGTTCTAGTGGGAGGTGTCCCTGCCCATGGGAGGGGGGTTGGAAATTGATGATCCTTAAGGTCCCTTCCAAACCCAACCATTCTGTGATTCTTTGATTTCTTTTCAATTATAAACACAATTATTTCAGCTTGTTGTGGAATTTTTGTCAAAAGCCATTCTAAAAACTGGAGTATACCTCTGAATCATATAATGTTGTCAGCTTTCATGGAGAAATTTATTCCAGTTTCAGTGGTGGGAATTGCTTAAAAATTACTCTTATGACATGCCAATGGAAAGTAATATTAATGAATTACTAAAGCTGACAGTTAAGCATTGTTGAAGGGGGAGAAAGGGTAGCTTCTTTATAGGATTTCTAAGATTAGCTCTGAAATCTGTCATAATAGAATACAAGTGTGGACAGCCAGTTTCATTGATCCCATTTAACATTTTCTCTCTCTCTAGTACGTTTTATTTGGCCTGGTGTACTCTATACCTTCTTTATCTTCAATAATCTTACATAATGTGCTAACTCTGGCAAAATACTGAATTGTCTAAAAATAATGTTACCTTGAATTGCTGAATGCAAGGTTATATAAGTTCCTAAATGTGGAATAATTATTCTACCAGAGGATCATCAGTGGCCACATGTGCTTCATATAAGTGAATGGCAAGACATAAATTAACTGTGTTAAGAAAAAGTCTCTAATGAGCTCTTAAAATTTTAATACCTGAACTGAAAATGTGCACTGCATATCAGTTAAGGACAAAACTGTTAAACCTAGTATCAAGAAAATCTTCAAAAGATGAGAACATGTGAAATAATTGGCTAATTCCCTGACAAGCTTCAATACATAATTATAAAGGGGCAGAAAGAAGTCCCTCTCCCCTTGAACTTGAGCTATTACAGCAGCCCACAGAGAATAGTAACTTGGTCATACAACCTCACTAGGAGTTTGAGTTTGGGAGATTCGTCATTTAATAGAGAGGAAGGGAGAAGACATGTATGAAAAATCAGAAGGAGCACAAAGGATGTGATGATTCAACAGAACTAAGCTCACAGCTTTGCCTATTTACAGTAGGGCTCTGTTCTTTATTTAATCACAATCTGCACAGCAAACTAACATATGGGCTGGGGGCGATGGGGGCATGATTTGGCATCTACTGACTAATTTGATATATAGCACATTTTTCCCATCTTTTCAATATGTATGATGTTGAAAATTATTTGAAAATTAATGAGGAGAAAACTGACCCTTTTTCTTGCAAAGCATGCAGTTCACTGCACCTGGTTGGGGGGAAGGAAGGTGGAAAATAATTGCAAAATTCTTAAGGGCATATTTCAACCTGGTAATCAGAAAAAATTATTATTGGTCAATTACATTTAGTGCTAGAATGCTCTAGTGTTGTAGGTAAACAAGTGAGAGAAAAGACTTGGAAAGATGGGAAAATGTGTGCACGTTTTTGATTCATTGTGACCAGTGTCACTGCACTGAATTAGAACACCTTCAGGCTGTGGAAACTGCCTGACCAATTTTGTCAACCAGCAGAAAGTCCAGTTCAGCTCCAAAATTAATGGAAAATTTGGAATGGAATTAGAGTTAAATTGCTGTAAAAAATAGATATAGAAAAATTCCACAAATACAAACATTTTGAAAAAAAATTTTGCAAAAACTTTTATTTTCAGAATTCCCATTTTCTGAAAAATCCAAAAGGTCTTTTTCTTTATTTTAAAATGGTTTTTCTAGTGTTGAAGTCCTAGTTCAAGTCAAGACAAGTTTCCAGCAATGTTAACTCATGACGCTGAAAATGCAATTTAATCTGGTGAAATTTATTCATTGTCTGTGCGTTAGCCTTGGAATGAAATGTGATGTTCAAAATACACATAGAAAATATGAGTAAAGGGCTATTATTTTGAACTAGACATCGCTGTGTTCTTTTTAATATTTTGTCCTTCATAAAGCGGTATTTGATCTGTGGTATACATGTATCATAGAAAGAAGAACTAGAGGTGAAAAGGTGTTCTATGCAGCTACTCTGTTAACATAGTTTAAAAATAGAACTATTTCTAGTATTTTGTGTAGCTTGGATTTTAAAAAACCCATACAATGAATGAAAAGTATCATTTCCCACTTGTGCATTAGTAATCAGTAAGTCAAAGTTTAACAAAGGGAACACATTAAGGCTAGTCCACCTATCGCATAATCTATGACATGTACAACTTACAGTGTCACACATACTCCTTCCATTTTTGTTAATATATTACATTTCTAAGGGGGGAGTATTTCATAAGTTTTATCACCAAATTCTCAATCTAATCTTTAGCCCACAGTTTCTTTAACATTTTTTTTTATGTTATTCCTGGATAAGTGTATTAGAGTCACCCTAAATAATCCCTTTTTCACCTCAAAATTTAAATATTTATAGACTATTGTTATATGCACCTGCATCTTTTTGTTGAAATAAATAAGAAAATAATATATGGGGCTTTTGTTATTAAATATGATTGTGATTTTCATAAATGTGGATGGACTTGTGGTCAATCTGATGTAAAATGAGATTGTATATAGATCACATAAATTGGTGTCTGATTGTTGTACTGTTGTGAACCAAAGCTAGATAGAAAATAAAATTTCCATTTAAAATATGCAAAATACTTAATGTTTCAAAATCTTGTGATTCCCTAGTTTCATTTGAAATTTTACTTGTTGGGTAAGGTCCCCCAAGTTTCATTTGAAATTTTACTTGTTGGGTCACCTAAGGAAAGAAATAGCGGTGTATTGGCTTTGGATGGGATAGAGTTAAATTTTTTTTTTATATTAGCTTGTACGGTGCTCTGTTTTGGATTTGTGCTGGAAAGTGTTGATAACACAGTGGTGTTTTAGTTATTGCTGAGCAGTGCTTACACAGCCTCAAGGCCGCCTCTGTTTCTCATCCTGCCCCACCAGTAAGGAGGCTGGGGGAGGAGACACAGCTGGGACAGCTGACCCCAACTGACCAAAGGGATATCCCATACCATATGACATCATGCTCAGCAATAAAAGCTGGTGGAAGGAGGATGAGGGTGGGGGATGTTCAGGGTGATGACATTTGTCTTCACATGTCACCATTACAAGTGATGGAGCCCCGCTTTCCTGGAAATGGTTGAACACCTGCCTGCTGATGAGAAGCAGTGAATGAATTCCATATTTTGCTTTGCCTGCACGTGCAATTTTTGCTTTATCTATTATCTTTATTTCAACCCATGAGTTTGCTCCTTTTATCTTTTGATTCTCTCCCTCATCCCACTAGGAAAGAATGACTGAGTGGCTGTGTGGGGCTGAGTTACCTCCTGGGTTAATCCACAATAAGCAGACTGACAATTGGGCAATTATTGGCATAGAGGATCTGGATTAACATTGCTGTTCCAAGTTAGACTCAAGAGGAGTACAAACCTTGTTTTTCTAGACTACAAGACTTATTTTCAGTCCAACTACCCACTTCTAGTGTGAAGGGTTTTTTGGATCAGAAAATCCATTTTAGGCCTGGAATGTTTTCCAGCGAAGGTTTTGTTTGCTTGTTTTGTTGTATTTGTTTTATTTTTCAAATCCAATAGTTTTGGGGGTTTTATTTTTGCTTTTTTGTTGGTTGGTTTGGCTTTGTTTGCTTGTATGTTGTTTTGAAGTTGATTTCCAGGTAAAATATTTTTGAAAAACATTTCTGATTAGCTTACTTGAAAAATTCTTTCCCAAATTTCTTCTGTTTCTGGAGAATAATAAACTGTATGTACAGACTACTACTGAAGACAACAGCATTTTTCAAGGATGTATGTGATCTGCTAAAGAGTCCTTCTGAGGCTCATGGCCTTTGTCAGCACTGGTCACTTTAAAAATAGTGAAAGCACAAACAATAGCATCTGCCAGAGAGTATTGTAAGTGACAGCACTTGTCAAAGAGGTGACAAATATGGAAGAAAGCAGTGCAGAATGACATTTTCACATAATCATCTCACTTTAAGTTAAAATCTTTGAGTCTGGATGATAGTTCTTGAAATTCACTTTACTTTTATTACTGAATACTACATAATTTTTCTAATTTTTTTTGGTGCAATAAAGCTCTGGATTTCCAACTGCAGTTATTTAATTGCTAGGTCTATCATATGACAGATATAATTTTATCAAAATAGATTGCATGTAATTATTCAGGCACTGTCTACTCATTATAACCTTCTTGAAAATGCAGAAAGAATATCCTTACAAATTTGCAATAGCGTGCTTCAGAAAAGCAGCCTCTTAAGCTCTTCTCTGCTGTCCCCCTCAGGTACTGTAAGTTCAGGGGCGTTGCATTGTGTCACCTGCCCCTGAAGTGTATGCTTCTAGGCAGGCGCCAACATCTTTTACACCTTGCACTTACAGAGTATAGAGAAGGCATTCAATTCATAGAAAAAAGTCAAACAAACAAAAGACATTGCATCTAACTAATGAGATTACGTCTTCAGGTATTCTGAAAACAGTTCTCAAAAGGTGTTTTGTTTGAGGACAGGAGAACCCAGCAGCCCGCTGCTGCAGGTACTTGCTGCTCAGTGAAATAAGTTTCTCAGTGGTCAATATATGGTAAATCAGGACAAGACTGTTTCCTTCCACCTTCTCCCCACCCTATTTAGGCACAGGAAAAGACAGGATGCAAAGCCTGCGCACTGTGCCTGAAATAAACTACAGGGCTCCTGTGGGCATGGTGAGGAACTGACCCCCACGGGATAAACTGCCGGCTGTAATCAAAAACCTCTTTTCCTCTGCACTTTTGGGCAGGCTTTCTGGGGCAGGTTATCCAAAGCAAGTAAACAGGTAAATGT
Source organism: Arenaria interpres (assembly GCA_013399435.1). Taxonomy (NCBI): domain Eukaryota; kingdom Metazoa; phylum Chordata; class Aves; order Charadriiformes; family Scolopacidae; genus Arenaria; species Arenaria interpres. The sequence continues at coordinate 80,209 of VXAK01001750.1, read as the reverse complement.
TGTAATACTGCCAATCACTAGGAAAATAAAACACAAAAAAGTGACTTTTGGATTTTTTTTAAAGCGTCAATTAAAATAGAAAAGTTGGGAAGACATGTAAGCCTAGCTGTCAGTCACAAGCCATGAGGACTCCAATCCCATCTTTCTTTTACTTCTGAGATGCTTGTGTGTCATATGATTCCACCCAAACTCATGGCAGTCACCTATAATAGGACAAAAGGCTTCAAGAAAAATAGAGACAGCAAAAACTGCTTTCAATGGCCAAGAATGAACACAAAAATATGTCTGGCAACATTCCAGAAATGCTTGTGCTTAAGTGGAACTGGAGGAAAGCCCAAAAATGTAGTGACATTGTTCTGAATGCAAATATTATCGCAAAGCTCTCATCATAATGTGGTAAAAGATAAAGCCATACTCAAGGGAGCAAAGACATCATCCAAGTGCACGAATACCATGATTCTGTCCAGTTTCCCTAGCAAAAGCTAGAAAGTGGAAGCTACTGTTTTGACTGTGCATGGATCAAAATCTTTCTCACTGGGATTATACGTCATCTATTTCTTACCACAGGTCTGTCCTGCAAAGTGTCTATCTGCCCCAACTTTGACAAGTACAGTTAGGTCAACTTGTCAGTGCTGAGCATTTCAACTGATCACTGGTATTCAGCTCTCATTTTTTGCTCAACATGTAAAAATTGGATTAAATGTTCCTCTAGTTCATAGCCTGTGAACTCATCATGTTTCAGGATGGACTATCAGAACTAAACCTGATAAAATTAGAATTGACAAATCCTCAGAAGAACAAATAATACTTTTTATATCTGCTTTTTAATACGTGTGACTACCTTCATGCATTTCTGATAGCAACTACTCTTTTCATCTGTTTCAAGGTGCCATTCCTAATAGAATCAATATAAACTAAAAGCAAACAACTGAGGGCAGAATTGCTCAAATTGCCTTAGTCTCAGATTGAACCAGACTCACCTATCACTTATGCTACACATTCAGGTGGCCCTATTTCCTAGCACTGCAATCAGAAAACTATTGACCAGCAACAATAAAGGTTTCACTTCATATTACTAAAATGAACAACCCCTGCAGTAAAGTGTTTTTTCCATAAATTTCAGATGATTCACTGAAGTAAGAATCCTGAACTTAAAGATGAGGAGCTTAGGCATAGAGATGTCAAGTAACCTGTGAGAATCAACTATCCTTCAAATTTCCAAAAACCTTTTTTCCATAGTGAGCTGTACTGAATATATATCTTGGTTTAGAGAATCAGTAGCTGATTCCTCTGATACATAGGCTTCTTTTCTGCCAATATTCCTTTTCTTGAATGGGATGCATCACACCTAAGTGTATGCATGCAGTAGCAGTTTGCTGATTTTCATTTCTTTATAGTAAACCACCTTGTGGAGATTGTCCCAGTTTCCATTTATTCATTAAGCTTGTGAGGAAGTGGATCCCAGATACATGAATTTTGTACAGTCAAAGGTAGGTGAGATGAACAATGATGACTCTATTTCCCATTCATGAAACCAGAAACTTTCTCTACCTTTTCTTTCTGTTGTGGCTTTAGAGTTTCAAATCAACAAGGAAAGCACAGTCTCTAAATTTGAAACTATGTGGTACCCAATGTAATAGGACAAAACGTCCATATGTTTATCTCATACTGCCTAACAATTAGAAAAAAAAATGATTTCTGGGTGGAAAAGAAATTTAAACCCAAATAAAGATAAGAGAAAGAAATCTTAAGGCTCAAGATGGTAATTTTCAAGGGCCACTGATTTGTGCATATTGCAATGCAGTACCCTTGGTGCAGAAATCACTGTAACATGGGGATGCTGCATGTTGTTACTTCCTTCTACATTGCAAGCTAGTTCTATGGTTATCTAGTAGTTACCTAGGAAACAGATTTAGGAAGGAATTATTGGTGATTGTGTAAGGTCTGATTTGGATTTTCGGTTTTGGTGTGGGAGACTTTTTCACATTTTCAGAGGTTGAAAATATTGAAGGATTTACAAAATTACTTCTAGTCTTTCTCATTAGTTTAGCTGTATCATGATATACTAAAAATTATAACTCATAGTAAAAGAATAAGATATTGAGCTGCTCCTTATCAACACTCTGTCATTGACACTGGTTTATTCTTGCCATGAATATTCATAATATCACAAACTTCCTCACAACTTTGTCTGATCTGTTAATAAAAATCAGGGATTCCTATTATAAACACACTCAGGTAATGAGATGTCTTGTGTTCAGCTGTCTACCTGTGTAACATTAAATCTGATGATTTCAGCACATCTATATAGGCCACAATGAGCAAGGTCTTCTCAAATAAATTTACACATTATCTTGAGCTATCTGGCTTAATACAGAAATTATTCCCACTGTACATGACTCAGATAAACTAAAATTCTCATGCTATCCCAGGTTGTTCTAACAATTAATACAACATATGACATTAATATTTCAGGAGAGAAATATACAATGGCCTTTAGATATTAAAGGAAAAAAGTGCATGTATTACACCTGTGTTTGCTTTTAAAAAACTAAAAACATACATTAATTCATCAAAGTTTTGCAATGCAAGAAATAGCAGATCTGTTAGCACAGGAAAAGTGAAGTATGGTATCCTACTAATTTATAGTAAGATTTTTAGTACTTAACAATGATGGAGTTCACAAAAACATTTTATTTACAAAATTTCTTTAGTCTGCCTGTCTATATACTTTCATGAACTCAGTATCTGTAATCAGCATAGCTAGTGTGTCTGTAATGCATTAGGAGACCAGGTTAAGTAGCACAGTTGCTATAATGTAAATTCAGTAAATTCCTAAAATAGCTTCCTAAAAATGCAGGTGAAACAAAGCAGAAAGGCCAAAAAAGTGTCTTGCCATATGTTTAAAACCTGTACATATCTTCTACTTACTTTATCACTTGCCAATAATATGATTGTGCAAAATGTATGGTGATAAAAGTATATAATCCAAGCCTCAGAATCACTATTTGGAATTTCAAACACAGCAAGAAATGACTGCTGTGCAGGGTTCAAGCTCATCCAAAAATATTGAAAATGTTTGTTGAAAGTTGCTGCATCCTCCCTTTTTTAACTTTTATTTTGAAATTTGGGAGATTTCACACAGCTGTGTGCCATTGTTGTTATGATTTTACTTCCACTTTTTTCCCCAGTGTCAGCTTTTCATAAGTTTAACCAGTAAGTTTTTAACAAAAATTTCCGAGTGTGATGTCTATATAGTATTATTTAATTTTCTTAAAACATTCTTAAGATATTTATAGTGGTTTTTTGACTTTTTTTTTTCATTGAAATTTTTGGACTTATTCATAACCATAAATTTAGGGATTGCATATTTACTATGACTATAAATCACAGGTAAGATGTAAAATGATCTTGTATTATGAAAAGAAAATCAGTTCAGTGCTCATGTAAGTTATGGCTATTTCAAACCCTATGTATGAGCAAAACCCACTTTTTTTTAGAAAGAAACTTGCATACATTTCATAATATAAAGAATTTGCTTAATACAATCTTTGGTACACACTTGATAAGTACTGAAAATCAAAGACACGTATTTTATTTGTATGTAATAGAATTTGTATTAATTTAATACCAATCTTCAAGGTTTAGTTCTGTTATACTTTTGATTATACTCTTTGGATGTTTTTTACCCCTAGATGTCCACAGTACAAGACTGTGAATCATCTTTAATCTCTGATGGATGAATTTCATTCACAAAAAATAACCTATGTTTCTTCTGTTACAGCTGTTTCACCTTTCATGCCTCTAATTCCCTTAAAATCACCAAGAAAATTAAATGCAAAGAAACTAAAAACAAAAGTAGTGTGAGTGCAAGATCAAGAGGTGGAATATAAAGCATGTAAAGGCCAGGAAATAAATGACTGTTCCTTTTAGTAAAGCATTATGTTGGTTTTATTCCATATATACTTCCTTTTAGATATGAACTTTGTTGGTCTGCTATTTATTCTCATATCACCACCATACATACACAAGACAATAACATACCCAAGTAATTTTTGGACTTTTTCTATTTTGAGGTTTGTATTTTCCATTTTAAAGGGTGGAATCCTTTTGCGCTTACAATTGCGTACATATGCTGTGCACATGCACCACGCCCACTGGAAAAATCAGCTGTGTGTTTTGGGGTTTTTTGGTTGTTTTTTTTTTAGTTAAAAGGAAATTAGGTTTATGGATCAGAGAACACTGTTTCTGTGGAAAGGATCAACATTCCTGCTAAAAGCTTTTCCTTGGCTCCAGCACTGCAAAAGCAGCAGGGCTGAGAAAGGCAAAATGTGTCCTGGATACTCCTTCTCTCTGTCCTTCCCAGCACACTCTTCCACAAGAATGGATGCACAGTCACAGATATCATTTGTGTATCTTACCGAGATCTGTCAAGTTTCAGTTTTCTCTGGCCAGGTAACCCTGGCACAAATTTTATTCACTCTATTCTTAAGCCAAAAAATCTGGCCCTATAACCAAAGCCACTAGGATATCAGCAGTGTAGTAGCATTAAGGAAAAAAAAAATAAATTTAGGACTTAATTCCATCCACCAGATAACTTTGGAAGTACTTCCATTTTTCAGTCTGAAATTTCTTTTAACGAAAAGACAGCATGTCATTTCCACTTTTCCACTCATCCCCCTCTCCTATCCTCTTCTCCCTACCCCTTCCTCTCCTGATTCATACAGAGAAATGGATTTGAAACTAAAGGTCAAAAGGGTAATTACTGGACGTATCTGAATTTAATTTAGCTGCTGCGTCTTTCCCTTGCAGAGGAGAGTAATGTTTTTGTGTATTAAATTAAGTTGTTGTGTTTGGGGCTTTATTTTGCAATGGTTTATCCATTAAAAGAAAAATCAAATAAGACTTGATGTTTTAGCACATGTAAACACATTTTTAAAACAATAATTAAAATCTGCCCTTTCATATAATGATCTGCATATGAGAATAACTTTTGTCTTTTGCTTTTTGTTAATAGTAAAATAAATTATTCAGAAAAACAACATTAATTACAATTAGAAATACCACACCTAAAGTTTTAGTTCATTACTGTGGGCTTCCACAAATGTAGTAATGGATTTAATTGCATTTACTTCAGAGATTGTCTTTTGTACAAAACTCCAATCTGTTTTTCTGTTACCAATACATTTAGCAATGTAAGAAAGACTACAGACTAGAACATTATACCCTGTGAGATAAGGAAGTAATTTGCTCAGGTGTGTGAGTGGAAAATAATCCAACATATGAATTGACTGCAGTATTTCTGTGATTCAACTTTACAAAAGACATTGTTACTAAAAAAGAAATGCTTTCTTCTTTTTATAGTCAGCGTTTAATGGCATGAAATCAACAGTTACAGCTGCTGAAAATCATATTGCATCAAATGCACCACTCTTTCAAATATCTTCAGAAAAGACACTTTTTATGGACTTTTACAGCTCAGGGCAGAAGATGGTCCTTAGTCTCATCTAGACCTTACATTGGACCTTTAACAGTAGTGCTGAAAAGTGACATGGAATTCATAAACTTGATGTTACATACTCTCTGAAAGACCTTTGGCTGTAGACAGTTTTCTTGCTACCTTGTAGGACATTAAGAAGCTTATCTGGTTAGCACAGTAAGAAAAAAATAGCTATTCCATAACATCTCTGGATTACCGCCTCTGAAATTGTTCCTTCCAGGGCAGTGATGGAAAGGAGATATGTAGTGAGATACAGATATGTCTATTTAAATCTTTGCTTGCTATCTGTATATCTATCTAGACATGTACCTACCTACCTATCTAGCCCCTTGTACCTATACTTAGTTTTTAGTGAAATTTCACAGACACTGTTAGACCTTGATTTTATGGAATATTCATCCATGTTTCAGGCTTGGGCTCATGCACACGGTTTTGGTATAATGAAAAAAGTATGTGGTTTAGCAAAGCTATAGGAAAATGCTTACTGAAGGTGATGGAGAAGAAACTAAGATTTCCTAGATGAAGTAGGAATAATTGATGAGAAAAACATTTATTTTTTTTTTTTAATATATAATCTGATTATTTTTAAGAATGGGATGAAAAAGGTCTCCAACTTTGTTGGTTTCTTTTTGACTTCCTGGCTTAATGACTGCCATAAAAATGAAAAGTTCAGCTACTGAAATAATGTATCTAATTACTAGAAAAACCATCAGAAATAACACAAACATTTTCCATCACCCTTTCAGATAGATATAAAGAGTATAGATGTATTGTCTTTCTGTAAGGTAAGAACCTTTCAGACTTGCTGATACCGTCTCTTGGTAGCTTTACTTCCTTGAGCAAACTCTCTCTTCCTCTCACAGCTGATAACAGTTCTAGAACACTTTTTTGTTTTTCCCTGACTAATTAAAACTCTCTTGAGATTTGACCTAATTTTTATTTTGTGTTTTTCTGCTTTTCCTTAATTAAACTGTCCTGGTTTTCACTTACAATAGACTTCCTTTTGGTGTTTGAATTGATTGTTACTCTCCTACTTTCCTCTAGGTATGTTTCTATAACATTTTTTGATGAGTTACCAGTATGATACATGTTGCATTCTGCTGTAATATTTTTACCTTGTTCCCAATTATTTTTTTAATCAAATTTAGAAGGATTTAAGAATGCCACTATAAGCAATCTAAAATATCCATCTAGCCCTGTTTTCTGTCAGCAAGTATAATGTGATATTCACTCATAATATTATCCTTCAGTACCATAATCTTTGGGTTTGGTGATCTACATCTGTGGACATTTTCAAGATCCATTTCTACAAAGCCCTAAGAAACCTCATTTGAATTCTGCATTAACCCAGTTTTAAGCACCTCCTGGAGTCCCTGTCACCCCAATGACTCTGATGCTGTGAATTCCTGAGTGAGGGCAGCACCCTTCAACTTCTCTCTCTGGATTCTTTCCTTATGTTCTGAATTTAAAAAGGAAAAAAAAAAAAAGGTCACTAAAGAACTCTAGAGCTTGCTGCTTATTCAGTTTTCCTAGTTCTCCAAATTCCTCAATAATCATAGCTCTCCTATGCTTCAAGTGGTGCTCAAAAATATTTTGTGTAATTTATCAGTGTGATTTGGTGATTTGTAAAGTCCAATGCTAACTTCGTTCTCCTCCTTCTTTTATCATAATTAGGAGCCTTTCAGGATGTCTGTCCTGCCTTTGTTCCAGATTCAGGAAAAAACATAAAAGTGAATACCTCCTTTTTTATTTGCTGTTGCTTCATTTGGTCTGATAGAGTGTTTGTCAAATGAATTTCATTCATCTGCTCATTAATTTGAGATTTTTCTTATCTTGCATTTCCTTAAACTCTTCTGACAGCAGTTATGAAAAAAAATAAATTTGCATTTATGTTGTAGAAGAGTCCATAGAATCATAGAATCATTCAGGTTGGAAAAGACCCTTGGGATCATCGAGTCCAGTAACAGAGTTGGGAAAATCTCAGGCCAGGTCAAGAGCACATCCATGTTGTCCTTCTGGAAACACTGAATCTATGACCAGTCCCACACGGTTGCCTGCCCCAGTTTCTCATCAATTCCACCTCCATATTAGAGACACAGTGAAAACTTGCCACTATAACACACAGAGTTCCATATGTATCACATATTCTTCTGTTGACCTCAACTTCCCCTGACTCTACCTTGTATCTTTAATTTGTTTGTTTGTTTGTTTGGGGTTTGCCCCTTCATGTCAGCCACAAGTTATATTCTACAGGAAAGAGAATGATAGTAGCCAGGAGCACAGTTACTTTAAGACTCAGCCAGGATGCTCCATGGTGTATTATTAATATTTTACCAAAGGGCTTCTCCTCTTCAAGCAGCACCTTGCTCCTGCATATGCTCAGGTCATTCAGCTGGAGCAGGCATTCAGTTGCAAACAAAGGGTTCTTAATGTGTTCTAGCAGAGAAAGCTTTAAATATCGGTCCCATTTAAAAAGGCAAACTAGAATTCCAAAATTATGACAAGGAGAGATGGTGATTCATCAGACAGAAAGGCACATTTTTCCCCACCCTGTTGTTTGCTCTTCTTCTAAGAGCAAGCAGCGGTAGCAAATTGTGCTTTAAATCTCTACATATTTTTTTTTTTCCTTCTGTTAAATAAGACCCACATCTGAAATGGTTCTAAGTACTGTAACATTGTGGATGATTCATCTCCACAGGAATTATTAGAGAGAAAGTATCTTTCTTTGTGAAGTGGGTTGCATTTCTTGAGGCTATTTGGTGTTTTTCATTCATTTTCATTGTTATATATTAGCATTTCATAGGCTTTCATAATAATAACTCACAATCCATAATAATGTCATAAATCAAAAAAAAATTTTCTTCCAGAAATAGAAGGAACACCCCATTACATTTCTCTGAAGCAGAAAAAGGCTGTAGTGCTACAACTACGTCTGCAAATTCATCTATGACACTGGTCCTACTACCTCAATGAGGTGGAAGTCCTTGCACCATTGGAAGCTCTAAATCCAGTCTGGACACTGGTTAAAGGCTCTTTGCTCTCAGTGGGAAAATGATTTGGTGTCAGAATTGCTTAGTTGTAGGTACATTGCTGCAAGCTGATTCTGCATATTTCTAGTTGTTCCTATCCACATTATTTTCCAACTGGAGATTCTGTTTTCATTTCTATGTTCACAGTTCATTTGCGCTCGATTCCCCAGAGATTGTTTTCTTGAGCAGGCATTTTGTAAAAGTGCAGAGAACAGATTAACCCCAGTTCTCCACTGTACTCTGGACTGTGTGTTCTCTAAAAAGCGCTTTATAGGCAGGGACCCTTTTTTCCTGTCAATTAGCTCTTGAATTCTGGTTTCTGTCCTTACTCCATAGTTTGTGCTCCTCTATAAATAAGAAATGTGATGCATGTTTTGGATTTGGGTTTTTGGTGGTTTTTGTGGGTGGGTTTTGGTTTTTTTTCTGTACAGTACGTTAATGATATTTGTGTTTCAGATATGCCAGATTCCTTCGCTATTCGCTTGAGACACAGCACAAGAATGAATTACTCTGAACTGTCTTTCTGTCTCCTGACAGGTCTGCTTGAAAAGCAGCTTGCCTCAAGCTGAATTCATTGTTATTTCACTTATCTCCAAGTCAGCAAGAGACAGTTTTACAAATCTCTAACATAAGGCATGGAATGGAATTCAACAACAACACTGATTTTCTTCTTTTTATTTGGGTCCGGCCAAATGAATGGTGGCTGATAAATTGCTAATACAAAGAGCACATTTTGGGGTGTTTTCTTGAAATGTTAACTTTATTAAAACCAGTCAGCCTGTGAAACAAGCAGTAACTCCATAGAGAATCAATTCTCCCTGATTTATTTATCTTTTCCTGTATATACTTCAGCATACTTCATATACTTGAGTAAATAGACAACCTTTGGGGTGAAATACTATGAAAGTTGATACCATTTACTGAGGTGTGAGACATATTAGTCTTTCTTTTTCTGACCTTTATGACTCTAATACATTACTGCTAATAAATGCTATTTAAATAAATATGCAATTAGCTCAAGACCACTAAAAGACATTCCATTTCATGAGGCAGAATGCTGCCCTGAACTTTCCAGGGCACAGGGATCATCTCAAACACATTTCCTAATGCGGGTAGTAATCGACTTCCACTCACGCATCTGTACACTTATGTGAAAAGAAAGCACGTTTTTAAAGGATATGTCTATACTAGTAATCTACATATTACCAGGGCCTCAATAATATGATCATCTACATAATCAGATCATGAGGATGGTCCCTACTGCAGGTCGCCTGAGGAAGCCCAAGCCTGTGCTCAGTGCCTTAGGATGAGAGGACCATTCCCTTGCAGTGGTTTGAGTACGGTCACCCTCCTGCCCCTCAAGGAAGTGGGGCTAACTTTTCAAATGTGAAAGAAGGTCATTTATCTCTATTTTTAGTAGTAACAATGCAGTCAAAAGCTGTTTCCATCAGGGGAACAGAGCTTTCAGGCCAGGCTTGGCACAGCCCACCTGCTTGTTGCAAAGACAGCCAGAACAGTCTTACCCATTGAGTAAGGTTATTGGCCTTTCTTTGGCTCTTGCATATTGCTAAAGCAACACTAAATACTGCTTTTTTTTCATGGAAAGACTCTTCTTTCTTCCCACTGATACCCTCCCCTTCCACTGAAGTTTGACTGCTAAGGAAATAATTGGGGCAATGATACAAGGTCCTAGGCCTGTTCCAATCCATGGCACAGTTTTCAAGCCTATGTCTGCATCAGTACATAAAAATGGTCTAGAAGGTATTCTATGGCTGGGCTCACATCCTTTCCCTCCAGCCTAGCTTGCTTTGTCCATTCTGGAAATGTTCCTGGGTCATTGAACTGTGCTATCATTGAAAAACAGGTTCAGAGATCAGAATCGTGTTTAAGGGTGCTGGCAGAATATCATGTGCCAGCATTCACAATTTCTCAATTACACCTGCAGTCTTCAAACAGAGTCTTGCTCAGAGCATTTTAAAAGCACATGAAATGAACTGAAATGTTGTGGGTAACATAATTCAGAAGCTGCCGTTGCCTTCGACCTCTATATGGGGTATACAAAGTATGGGCAAAAAATCTCAAATCAAAGTCAGGAGAAGGCCAAATCCATTCTTTTTAAAAATTCATTTTTCTTTCCACCATAAATGCTTATCATTTTTCAGAGAAAATTTGGCAGTTAGACTAGAAAGAACTCTACATTAAAACCAAAAAGCAATTTTTTTCTACAAATAAGGAGCTAATTTTAGCAAAAGTGGCTGAGGTAAAAACTTAAGGCTGTTTGAAACAGTGATATTTTCTAGCATTGTAACAGAATAACAGTTTGGTTACTGTGAGTTGCAGTACTAGATCCTTAATGTAATTTCACTATTACTAAAGCAGAGTAAGTTTTTTCTGTTATTTTCTTTTTAGTTTCATCAAAAAACCCAGATCAAGTACAACCTGTTATTGTAGGGATTTTTAATCAAATGCAATTATATAATTAATGATACAATACTAAGCCATGGCAGTCTAATTACCATTGATGAACATTTCTTCAGGGGTCTTTAGCTCTTCATAGTGGAGAATGGATTCCTAATAGGCAGCTCAGAACCCCTTGGGCTGTGTCAGAGATAAATAGAATTTCACATGCTTGTACTGCTCTTGTCTTATTCTAACAGCTCCCCTCCTAGTCATACCAAATGATTTCAGCTTATTCTGTTGAAACCAACTAAAAGTTCTGTATGAATTCTGTAACCAGTGAATGAAAATGTTTGCACACAAATGAGTGCAGCAGTGTTACACATAGTGTTTTCCTCTAGCTCCAACAAATTTCAGGGTAGGAAATTTCAGTGTAATTAACAGTTAGAAATTAAATTAACCACTCTTTTTGGTCAGATATTCCAGGAAATAAATGAATTTGTGGTTAAGCGGTCAATAGCCAATACTCACATAGCTTGAAAATGAACTACAAGAATCGAAACTTCTGTTGTAATAAGTTATGTTAGAGATAATATCAATGTCTCTTCCTCTCAGATAAATTCTTCTAAAACAAACAAGATGCATATCTCACACGCAGTGGTTTTAAAGAGTCATCGAGATACAGAGGGAGAAAAAGAAATGAGAAGGGAAAAAAAAGGAAAGTGATCTAAGAGTAACTGACTATATATACTCCCTCCTGCCAAATAATAGAATAACACAGAATATAGTGGCAAGAACTAAAGCGTTCTAAATCAATGTCTTTTTACAGCACATCCAGTCATAACCCCTGAATGGCGTGGCTTATAGTAATGCTACAAGGGCAGTTAGGGAAGAGAATTGAGGAACAACACCAGGAAAGGTGAAAGAGAAATGTTTTATACAGCTATAGGTGTCGCTGGAGGACTTGACTCCATTTCTTCTATAAATATTCTTCTTGGGCTCAAGACAGGGTGCAGGTACTCTGGTAACAAAGAAAAAGGGTGCACAGCAGCACAGCTTCTTCACTTAAAATGCTGAACAGCTCTCAGTACATGTGGTGCTAGTGAGAGGGACTACCGTCCCATTACTGCTCTCCAGGAAGTCTCCATACTCCTGCTAAGGACAAAAAGCCACCAAGAATCAAACCACATGATCAAGCAATAAAATCCTTGGGGCAGGGGGTAATATATATTTCAGTTTAAATTAACCTCTGGAATTATTCATGGAGTCTATTATCGCTGACTACTTCCTGTATTTTCCTCCTTACATGCTGTGTTGTAGCTAATTTGCTGTATATGTGTGCCAGTAACCATAAAAGCCATTAGCTCATTTCAGTCTTTGGAAAAAAATGGAGGAAAGTTAAGCAATTCGGGCAAGTTTGGGGGTTTTTTATGGTTTTTTTCTTCCTTATTATTCAGTGTTCTCTTGAGACGAAGAATTATGCTTTGCTGTACATTGCTAAACATGGAAAAATAGTTGTTCCATACAAAGAGGGAATATATAAATCCCTAACATGTAGCTTTTCAACCCACAATTTCTTACTCAGCTAAGCTACTCCAAAAGACATTTGTTCCTCCTGCCATGGTACTATTGCACAGATTGTTCCAATTACAGAGCTATAGTTTCTTTATGAAGCTGGCTTCAGTTTTTACAGCCAAAATGACGTGTAAAAAATTGCAAAATCAAATATATATTGTGCCTATTGATTGTATATCTACAATGGGCCACAAAACTTAATCACTATCATGAAACCTCTTCATAGAATTACTACTTCAAAACTCAAAATGAATGAACTGGAAGAGTTCTTTTATGGTTCTTACACAAATGTCTGTTATATATGTATTGTTCCAGGAAGAAATTACACGATTACCATTAACCCTACAGTGAGATGGATTTTTTGAAATAGAATACATTGGTACACCAACTGACACTTAATGGAAGCTTATAGAAAAAAATTGTGCTTGATCACAAAGGTCTCGATTTGCAATATGCATTATATTGACTACATCACCAGGTACAGAGCTGTGTAATCAACAACAAAAAGGGTTTGCACGAATCCTGATATTTGTAGCTATTGACAACAATTAATATTGACATCTACAGAAATAAATGTCTCTCAATTAATATGAATACTTCCACAAATTTCCCTTAGCCTTTTTGAAAAAATAAAGTCTGGTTACATTATCAATGCTTATAAGTATCTAAAGGGTGGGTTGAAGGAGGAGGGAGCCGGACTCTTCTCAGTGGTTTCTGGTGACAGGACGAGGGGCAACTGGCACAAGTTGGAGCATAAGAGGTTCGACTCAAATATGAGAAAAAACTTCTTCACAGTGAGGGTGACAGAGCCCTGGAACAGGCTGCCCAGGGAGGGTGTGGAGTCCCCTTCTTTGGAGATTTTCAAGACCCGCTTGGATGCAGTCCTGAGTAACATGCTCTAACATGCTCTAGGCAATCCTGCTTCAGCAGGGGAGTTGGACTAGATGATCTCTATGGTCCCTTCCAACTCTAAAAAAATTCACTGAAATTCAGTGAAATTATTAAAAATAAAATGGTTTTATGTAAATATTTCTGAAAAGAATCTTCATGATATTTGTACAGTTTATGCTAGCTAATAAAGGTGTGCTTTTATGCAAGTATCACTTTTTTTTTTCTGCATGTGAATAGTTTAGACTCACTATTCACTGCTACCTCTTTCAGTCAGTTTTCTAGAAGGATACTAATATTTTTCTGATTGGTTCTTGCTCAGGACAACTAAAGTTTTCTTGACTCACGAAAGGATGAAGATGTAGGCAATAATATTCAACCTTGAATGTTGATATCAGCCTTAAACAACTATAAATACATTGCCAAAATAAATTCTACTTTATTAATGCATTTTTGAAAGCCAAATCATGCTGTTTTAATGCAGTTGTTTCAAAAGTAGAACAGGTCTACATTTGTTAATCTCATGACAGGGCTTATCTGGCATATCTCAAAGGCATGTGAACTGAACTATCTTTTCAAATATTCCTCCTACTTCTTGCACCACAGGCCAGAAAGGCATGTGGCTGAGCAACCATGAATTCCATTTTCCTTCCTAGAAATTCTGCATGCAAAACAATACAATGTCAGCTCAGATTTAACTTAAGTAATCTTTTCCTGTTAACCTTATTTCCCATTTCGAGATTGTGCAATACAAACAAACTGTGTGAAGCAGACTATGCAACTGAGAAGCCCTGTTTTCAAGGTCTGAATGAAAGCAGAATGAAACACCAATCTTGCCCTAAAGGCATTTCTATTATTCAAAATTGCTATAATTTCTTGTTATGTATTTTGTTGGAGAACGGATTCTTGGTGGATTGAATTCTCTACAATAGCAATGAGGGAACTACTATACTGCAACACACATATAGTCCACGCAGGTAATATGTTTTCTCTCCTTCCCTGTGACCACCACCAAACTACTCCAGAGGAAAGCACCAGATGTCCTGCAATCTTCAGATTTAAAAAAATCCCTACACCTAGACAGGTATATCTATAATCCCAGACAGTCACGGTAGGTTTCTTTATGCCAAATTATGACATAAGCAATGTAGACAACTATATCTGGGTTCATCATCCAGATTTCCTTTCTAGTCAGAGGAGACAATCAGACATTTCTAGAGCACAAGTCATCACACCTATTTTAAAGTATCTAATTTGCTCTAATAGAGACAGAAGTTAATGAGGTAGTGAGTTTATATGTCGATATTTACACTATAGACATCAAAAGGTTGGTGAAATTCAGTTTAAATTTGGAGACATTTTAAATCCCAAAATAAGTGGTTATAATTTCCAAAACTCTCCCATCCATGATGGAAAATTAGTGAGGATTGCAAGCAATTTTGTGTAATATGTTGGTACATTAACATCACTGCTAAAGCACATTGAAGGTTAATTTCAGTTTAACAATATAATCCTTGAAAAGCCTTCACTTACTATCTAGAGTACTGGGGAAATGGGTCAGTGAGGTTGTTGATGAAGCAGAAGCTGATGTAGGCAGAAAGACACTTTATCAGCACCTGAGTACAAAATAACCACTGACTGCAGCTCGTCCATACGTGATTCACTGCAGGAATTCAGCAGGTGATTGATAAGGGGACTACACCAAAAATGTAAGCAGACTGCATATAAAAAGAATGTAAACAATTCAGCATTCCTCCCTGCACTTACCACCATGGAAACGATAACAACCGACTCTCTGTTGACATACTTTGTAGCTCAGCCTTGCCTCTCCTGTGCGTGTAGACACAGAACTGGCTACAGATCCTCTCCAAACCAGCTGCCCTGCCAGACAGAGAAATGAAGTATAACGACTCCCACAGCCCCCTAGCACACCAGCATAATGGTAATACTGAATCCATTGGTTCTCCAGAAGCACTCACTAGGGCCAGAGCTGGTCCTAAATATCTACACATTTTCTCACTCTTGCAGGCAATCCCAACAACAGTTTAAAGCTCTTTGTTCCCACCTAGGGTATTAATATAAGCAAACCAAAATGAGATGTCAAGGCACACATGGAGATGTAGCTCCTTTGGGGCAGATCTCTTTGTATCCTGCTGTCTGGAATCATCTGCCAGCCTTGAGGAGATAGAAAGGGACAACATACAGGGACAAACTTGCAGGAATGCAGGTAGGAAGTGGAATCAATACCACAGTTTGTTGAATAAAAACAGATTTTCGGTAGAGAAGATGCTAGAGAAGGTAATTTCTGTAATAGCTATATGGTATTACAAAGCTAATAGTGAGTAGGAATATGTTGAAGTTTGACTTGGGTCCTTCTTCCTTTTATATTGAAAAAATCATAACTTAAATCTTCAATTTATGAGAGCAGATTGATGTAAGTGATTGCACGTTCATTTGATTTAACCCTTTGGAAGAAATGATAAATCCAGTGATAATATCAGTGTATTCTTAAGAGTCAGATCTGCATTCTACATGCCTTTGTCTCCTGTTACTGAGAACTACATTGACAAATTGCGGTAAACGCTTAAGGCATGTGGACTCTTGAAACATTGTCATATACTAAATTAATACTGGAGGTTTCATCCTGCTTATTTTGTAAAATGACTATGTGTTTCAATATGGTTGCTTTATATGAGATTCTTGTATATTTATATCAGACAAGCTCTGCACACATCAGGTGATCATTTCATGACTCTGTTCAGAAGAGCAAGATACTCCCAAACAGCTTTCCAAGTTGTTTTATACAGATTCCCCACATTCCCCTATTTATCAACAACCAGAGTTACCTAGCAAAGCATTTGACCACTGAAATCCTTTGACCCATTTTATCACAGAATCTTGAATTTATGCCTAATTCATGTACATTCTTCATTCTGCATATGGATGATAATGCTTACATATGCAAAGTCCAAAAAAGACTAAAAATGGTGCCTAGAGCAGACAAACCTTCTGTGTGTGTGTTTAGTCACTTTGGAAAAGTGTGGTGAAGTTCTTAAACCTGATCCTTTCTACTTTTCCTATGGGCAAAGAGAATGTGATTCACACTGAAGTGAGAGAAAAAGGAGTTCTAGAATACATTGCCAGAACCATGCGTTACTCACCCCTAAGTCCTAAACACAAGTCAAAGCTGCAGTAGGTGAGCTGCAACTGTGCTATGCAATTTTTCACTGAGAGATGTTTAGGTCTCAGAGGTCTCAAAGCTGGGTAACATGATGCCAAATTTAAAGAATTATTTCAGGACAAATGCTAATTGGCAATTCTTACAGCCATACCACATAGACCAGGCAATCTGTAGAACAGACTAAAATAAATGGTGTGTGTGGTGTATTAGGCAAGAGCAAGCATGGATTTCCTATAGGTTAATTATGCCTACTACAGCTCTCTCATGAGATCAGCAGTCACGTGAATAAGGGAGAACTGGCTCATAAAATCTACTTGAATCTCCAAAATGCATTTGGAAATTTAACTTGATGAATGTTTTTCTGAGTGAAAAGTAAATGGTCATTAGGAAGATACTTATAAACACTTGGATAAAAAATGGAAAGCAAAAGGTATAGTACATTGTCAATATTCCCAATGGAGTGACATGATCAATAGCATACTTCAGTAATCTGTGCTGTTAACATATCCATAAATTATCTGGACAGGGGAATAGCTGAAGTGACAAAATCTGATGGGAATTCATTGAAGTTGATGTTGTTCAAAGCCGCAAAAATTCATGCTGACTGTGAAGCAGCATTTCAGAAGAACCTAGCCAAGTTCTGGCTGTACTGAATATCTGATAAAATAATATGGAAGATAAAACTTAGTGTAGATAAATGTAGAGTAATATATCTAAGAGGAATTATCCTTATTTCAGATATGCAATAACAGTTTGCTAGTTCTACTCTAAAGTGAAGTTTAGTACCAAATTCTGTGGAAATTGTTGACTCAAGGCTCAATGCAGTCAAAAAGCAAAGAAAATGTGAAGCAGCACCAGGAAAGACTAGGGAACAAACCGGAAAACGGCATTTTGGTAGTATAACCTAATGTTCGCTTTCTATTTGCAAAATCAAAGAAAAAAATGTACTTCAACGTTTTCTTGAAAGGCATTAAAAATAATAACAGCAGTACCTCTGTGAATTCAGCTTCTTATGTTAAAGCCATTTGAAAGGTCACCAATTCCTAAGGTGTTATGATAAGTGTTGATAGTCCTTGCTAATTAAAATTACCTCCTACACCCTGGGCTTTCTTTTTAGAAACACTTGTTTCCAGCCTTTGAGAAAATGAGTTTTGCAACTAATGGTAAATTCTCAAGTATGTCCCCAATTATACATAAATGGAAATTCAGTTTTCTCTCTTAATTTCGTTTTTGTGTCCTTTTGTTTTTCCTTCCCCCTCCTCTACTTTTTCCTTCCTAGATGCAACACAGTAGAAGAAGGAGCAATTGGAGGTGTTGAAACCAGGCCACTACAAAATAATTGCAACTGCATTAGAACCAGAAATGCTTTAAGACCAATTAATGGGGAAATTCACTAAAAGCTCCATTATCTCTTTAGAAGAGCTTTACATGCTTATGTCATGCAGCTCATAAATAACAGGGATCTAAAAGGAAATCCCTTTGTAATTGTTCTTTAGACTTTGTAAGAGTAGGTGCCAGTCATGAAGCTATTGAAACCTAAGTTTATATTCAGAATAAAAGCACCACAGAATGAATCATGATCTCATTTTGGAAATTACTGTGAGTGGAAAGGGAAGACTGTCCAGACTGGTTATGTTACAGACACACAAGGGAACTGAGATTTGAGTTAAACAAGGAGGTGTCAACCACAGTTTATCGGTGACTTCAAGATTCTGTTAAAGTTATATACGTTGGACAAAAAGCAAAACTGAAATTGTAAGTATGTAAAAAGCCACATAGGTAAATGACGAAAACCAGAAGGAATGCAAGTAGACTAATGATCTGTTCTTATTTTAGTAGCAGTCAGTCAAGAAAACATGTATTAAATGGACAGGGTTACAATTCAAGAAGCAGGAAGCCAGCCTGGTAAAACTGTACCAACAGAGTTACTGGCACAGCATCATTGTGTGAATAAGTGAGCATTTGAAGGATCAGGCTTCTTCAGAAAACAGGATACATTGATTGTGTTGGCACTTGGTGTCAAGCTTAATTGCCTTATTCTATATGGTTATGGTCAGGAGTGATAATTTCAATGAGGCCCGAACGGACTCTCATTGCATCTGAGATAGGTAGGAGGAGCTGGCATGAAATTTGTGTTGTGTTTTGTTTGTCTGGTATTTTGTCTCAGTATAATCTTAAACAGTCTTAAATAGTCATTGTGAACTGTGGTCATATCTTAGTTACTATTAAATATCAAGAAAGGTTAACAAGAGCTATCCTAAGGAAACATTCTATAATTCATATTTAATACAATTCTCACAGTGCCATGCAAGCTAGACAAGAAACCTTACCAAGAACAGCTGCAGGATAATCAGATGCAGCAAATCCTATCAGGAATATGTTAACGTGTTGTGATGGGAAACTGCAGCATCTTTTTTTTCCCACCTTCCTAATGTGAAATTATGGTTTGAATTTTTTGTAGGTTTTACAGTATTCTAAAAGATTGTGATTCAGATGCCAGAGAACAAGATCCAGGACCTTTCTCACTACTGGTCCACTGTATCAGGGTAATATATGTGTCCTGCATGTTTATGATAGATATAAATGTAGATATTTAGGAAGTGATTTCACTGAAATATGGGTTATATGCGGTAATCAATCTGGCTTCAGTGACTGAATTACACCCTAGTTGAGTTTTCACTTCCTGTTCTTTGGGATTGCTCCTAGAGAGGAAAACAAGGGAATCATTTTCCCTAAGGAAAGAAAATGGACAAAAAAAATCACTGAAATTATATAAATTCAGCAGTGTGGTTACTGTTCCCAGCTTTGCAGTGGTTCTGTTTTAGCCTTTGGGTGTCAGGCTTTCATTTCATACTACCAAATACTTCCTGAATTCCTGGGATTTTATTTCTTCTGCATCTGTTAGCGTTTCACTCCTGTCCTTTTCTTCCATTTTGCTGCCCTTACCCCTCTAGTGTCATGCTCTAGAAAGTGTGTTGAGATTGAATTTACACTGAAGAAATCCCAACAGCAATATCAGGTAACAGCACCACTTTCATCTCTTTGCTCCTTCAACAGACAATCCCAACTCTGTGTCACTAATTTTGACAGAGAAAGTGTTTCAAATAAAATTAGTGAAAAGCATCTGGTCTTATTTCGGTCAGTGCCTTCTTGGATGATACCATGGGAAGATACTGTGTTTGTTTTATAGAAATTAATGAGACTTTGTCTGCAGAGGAAGAGACAAAAGAGCAGAAAACCTTTAATGTTTGTCATAATACTCTTTCTTCTTTATGTTAGCAGGCACCATTAACACCAGAATGTCTTTGAAGAAGCATTCTCTTAATGCATGTCATCTTGTTCACAACATACAGAGCAGTAACAGTAAAGCTGGTGATGATAATTGTATATAACCTCTGTCAAGTTGACATAGACCTGCAGAACCTGAAGGAACATCAACTATAAGTGTATCTGCAGGTGGCTTTTTCTAATAGAAAGCTTTTCATCTTAAATGCAGGTTTGAAATTTCAGCAAATTTGGCACAGTACAGACTACTGTCAAAGAGCATATAACACAAAATGAAATCCTTACAAGTAGTTTTTGATGGAAAGACGTATTTTATGCATACATGCATATGTAATCATTAAATAAAACATTAAAAAATCTAATTAATCAGCTGCTGGTTAGTATTGGTTCATTATCATTGCACTCAGTGTCTCAACATTTTAATTTTTAGTGCTTTAAATTATGTGTGTAATAACTATTGTGGTTAAATCACAAGATTGTTTTCAATATAACATTATATAGCTAAATTATTGTCACCTTCTGATAGAATCTATACTAGATCTGGCAACTTTGTACTGTGTCTTCTTTCTTTAGCTAAGAGCTAATGATCTGAGAAATGTAATGTAACAGGAAGAAAAACTATTCACAAATTTGTACTAAAATGCTTATAATAAAGTTTCAGGCATAACAAAGAGCATGTAGTTGCCTAAACACTAAATAGCAATACAGGATTAGGGGACTTGGCTTCCGTTCCTTTTGCTAGAAAGGATTCATACCCTTATGTATGAAGCTTCATATTTGAGATAGGTGCCTTCTTCCATTGCTTCTGTTATTCTATTCCATTTCATATTTCATAATAAAATATTCATCAAGTCATTAAAGTTCCTATATAGCCTGATAATTAGGACAGTGATCTGAATTCTAGTTCATGTGCCAACTGGTATTTCAATATGAAGGCATCTATCAGCTTGGATTCAAATCAGGTTGCCTCCTAAACTACTAAGCCATAGAGACAGTCTATTTTGGCTCAATGAATATTTCATTATGTCCAAAGTGAAGAGCAGCATTCTCTGAGAAGCTGAAAATTATTATGACTACTGCAGAGCCAGGGCAACAGTTGCAGAGCTTTCAGAGTTTCCAGGCTCCTAAATCCACATGAGTCCATCTGTTGACCTGTGAATTTGAAAATCCTGGAAACCTTCAGGCAAGTTGTAAAGGAGACAGACTCCAATGGTCTCTGTCCTCTCACCTGCTCATTTATTCATTAATCAGGTGCTAAAGAACTCAGCAGGTACCCCGGCATGTGATTAGAGGGTTTTGAAACATTTTTGGTGTGAGCAGATCCATCAAAGCCCTATCTGTCTTCTAGTACAATTTCACTGTGATCTCTGAAAAGTACTTTGCTTTCACTGATTCAGCATTCTTCAACATAAAAACCAAAATTCTTATTTTGTTTTTATTTTCCAAACAGCTAAATATTTACTTTGCAGGCTTAATTCATTACACGTAATGTAGCCAGGCAGTTGAATGACACACGCTGAAGGCGAACTCTCTATAGAGGAACACGACAGACTGTGTCAGTGGCTTCTAATACGTGTGTGCTTTGGTGAAGATCATGTTTCTGATATTTGCGTGAACTAGGATGCCAGGGTCTTATTGCTTTGAGTGGGAGGATGAGATGATCCGATCAGCGTGCCAAGTTCCTGTAACTCATCACTTTCCATTCTTTGTGAAGTGGCATTCCCCTAATCTGCCTGCCAAAAGCTAGTTTCTATTTCACAGTCCCAAGGACAGTGTAAAATCTCACTTACTTATTACCTGCTTGTTAGGCTAACTGCTACAAAACCTGCTTCTGATTTGCACTTGGTTTGAACTGGTCAGCTACTAATAAAATCTCTTTCTCACTCTCTTGCTCTTTCCTTGTTCCACATCCGCTGGCCTTTTCCCCACCCCCTTTTGGGCATACTTCCAAGTGTCAGCAAAATCTGGGTCCCCAGCCACGTACAATAGGCAGTGCCTGCTCTGTTTTATTTTCCTTTCAGATGGATTGAAATACAAGACATAGAATGGGTACTGTCTGGGGTTAAACTCACTCATAAAGCTGTGTTAGTATCTTAGACTGCATTTTTTTCTGTGATATTGGCACTTAGAATAATGTAATATTCACACATAAGACTTCAGAAACTTTGGAAAAATCAACATGTACTGCAAGTTGTTCCTGGAACAAGCAGGTGTAGTCCTGAGAAGATAAATAAAATCCAGTTGCTAGCACTGATTTCTTTAGCATTTTATCAAACTCCCTGTTGTAGCAACGGTCTTATGCTGTTTTTTCCATTCTGCTTAACCAGCAGATGACTCAGACTACAGACCAAGATAATGTAGTACAATTATAGCATTCAAAATGGTTTATGTGTGACTACTCAAAGCTTGTCTTCACTCTGTTTATTGGCTACCAGCATACTAAGCTAAATGCAAGTTAACAAATTCCTAAAAATACTCCAGGGATGAATCATCCCTTTCAAAAGGGTTCTGGAGAGTGTTTACCACTGTGATGGTAAGTCACGGGGTAGTGGGGAAGCCAATTTCTGTTACAGAGAGACAAGGTTGAGTCAGCCAAATGCTATGTTACAGATTCTGAATGCTTTGCCTGGAAGACGGCTATTATGAGTTAATGTCCTCAAACTTGTGCAGCTAAAGGAGACTGTTGAAGAAAAAGTTTCTCAAAGTATCCCCTTATTTTGCAAGCCTGATTTCTGTTGCTCTTTTTAGGAATTCAGGAATTAAGATTTTCTAATTTTTAGAAGAGTTACTCCCAAATCCGAAGTAACTCCTCATTTTCAGAAAAACTTGAGGAATCTGTTCACTTGGAATTTAGATGCTTGGCTTCCAATACTGATATTTGAAAATGTGTGTTCAAATTCGTGGTATGGATATGTGCATGAACACATTGTCTTTTCAACCTCTGCCCTGTAATAAACATCTAATAAACCGTAAGAAATTTGAGCAACCTGGTCTAGTGGAAGGTGTCTCTGCCCATGGCATAGGGGCTGGAACTACATGATCTTTAAAGTCCCTTCCAACTCTAACCATTCTATGATTCTATGATTTACTCATCTCTCTGGAAGTATTTAATTTAAATTTAGCCCCAGTGTTACTACTTTCCACTCTAATTTAATCTGATTGAACATTATTTACTGTAAATTAAAGACTGAAGAAATGACCAAAAGCTTCATTTCTGGAGATCTTTCTGTAGGCGTGCTCCAGTGTGGTTTAAGGAGTTATCTCCAATCCTGCTCAGCAGTGCTTTTCTGATGGAAGTTGCCATTCACACAATCTGAGAGCTTATAAGTGGCCATATGGCTGCATCGTGGCCATACTTCCATTGCATTTTGGGCACCCTGCACCTAATTAACACAGATGACGTGTGCTCATTAAATGTATTTAGTAGCACCTTTAAATAACTCAGACTTTAGGCTGGAAGAATAAAATCCTGAAGGTATCATTTGATAGACAAATTATTAATTACAGATAAATATTTTGAAAAGTTAACCTAAAATAATGACAGGTTTTCCATATTTGAATCTTGATCAGTTGCAAAACATGACTATAGTCTTCAGATAATTGTGGAAAGACCAGGACAAAAATACTTTCCAGAAGTCCTGAATCAAACAATTGAATATATGAGGCATCTCATTGACCAGTCCTGACACACCTCTCTGTTCATGCTTTGCCTGCTATCTGATAAGCAGCAAAGGCAAAGAAAGGCAGACCTTTGCCTTGGAAAATTTGAATAAGGTTTTCTGACCAATTAGATAAATTAGACAGAATTTTAAAAATAACATTTCAAAACAGAGGCAGTGTGAATGAGATTATACTCTGCCATCTTCTTCACTGCCATCATTCATTGCAATCAAACAAGTTTAAAATCCCTCATAAGTGACCAGTGAGATGTGTCACATGAAATGTCATGTATTGACATCTTCACCTTCACAGACCGGATATCCTAGATGATAGAATCATAGAATGGTTTGGTTTGGAAGGGACCTCAAAGATCATTCAATTCCAACCCCCTTGCCATAGACAGGGACACCTCCAACTGGACCATGTTGCCCAAAGCCCCATCCAACCTGGCCATGCACTTGGCTGGGTTGAACTTCATGAGGTTTTCATGGGCCTACCTCTCAAGCTTGTCCAGGTCCCTCTGGATGGCTCTTTCCTTTCTCTCTTTCCCTGCATGGAAACTACTTACTGCTCAGAGAAAGTTTCTTAACTTCATTTCACTGTCAAAATGTTCAGTAAATACTTATTTCTTAATTAAAAACTTTTTTCCTTAATTGTGCGCTTGCAACTTAATCACACTCTGTTTTTTCCTTGACTCCTCCCTTTCACAGTCACACTTTGATAAGCAGGCTGATGTTTGCATTGAGATTGTGTTATAACTCTTTAAGAGAGTAGCCTATGAAAATTCTCACTTGCGCTCACACATCTCTCATCAGAAAGAAAAGTGTTACCTAAGATATGATGCAGCCATGTTTGTAGAGGAGAATCTGGGGAAATGCCTGCTGGAAAGCATTTCTGTGCAGAGTAAATGAGGATATCTTTAGATAATCGCCTGTGTTTGAGACTTTCATGCGTGTACCAGATGTATTTGTGATAGTAAAACCTTCCACTTGATCCCTGTGGAGATTTGGAGGAAAGGCTGCTGCTCTGAAGTGGTGTGTTACGTCACCGTGGATTCCCAACAAAAGTCCATTGCAAAATCTTTGCTTTTAGGTTGATGTGAACTGAAAGCTCTTAGCTTCTGCACTTTGTCATATGATCCATTTGCTGTCCTTCCAAGATGGTACTTTGAAAGAGGTGCTGTAATGCAGCTTCAAAAAGCGAGATGCAAAATAAATGAGCCTGCAGGCAGGATTCTACTTAACAGCCTTTTGGGAGCTGTTTATCAAAGCAGAACTCTGCCTCACATCCATCCTCACCTCCATCACTGGTTGTTGGGATGGCTCAGAGCACTCACTGGCACCATTGGACAGTTGTAAAATTACCAAGTAGTCCAAAAGCATAGGGGGCCAGGAGATAAGTGTTTGAAAATTTCGTACTTCAGAGTTTTTCCTCTCATTTTTTTACAACCAGATGAAGGCAGCTGGCAGGTCAAGAAGACCTCTCACAGGCTTTAGAATCAAAGAAACTTGTAATGTCCCATGTAATTGGAAATCTGACAGGCCCCAAACTGAAAGGACTATATGTTTATGTGGTAAACACGTAATAAGAGAAATATGTATTAATGAAAATTTGTTAATGAGAAATGGATACTGATGAGAACTTGGGCAAGGTGACCAGTTAAAAGCTGGTTTGTCCTGGGAAAAATATTCCTGGTGACTTCCACTTGCCCCTCAGTCCTAATTCCAATTCTGCTAAAGAAAGAAAAACAGGTATTGATGCTAATAAAGCTGCAGAGCAAAAGTACTACATGTGCCAAAATGAGCGTCTGCACAAGCACAAGTGCCCACAATCCCACCTACAGATTATGAGTGTTATATATTCCTATCTAACAACTGGGAGGAATTTACACACGACTATTTATGTCCACTTGATCCTGTAAGATGATATGTAAGAGTAGAACAACTGCAGCATGGTTTTGCAAACACCTCTGCCTAGGTTTAATGAGATAGCAAATTCACAGTTTTATACTAATTTTGCTTTCTGTTTTTTCTTCTTTCTCACAAGTGTGTGATACAATTAGAACAGTATCCAAACAATAGCAAAAAATATATTCCGGAATAAAATTATACACATAGAAAGAGTCCCACAGAAAAGTACTTGAAGAAGTCCAAGCACAAATAATTGTCTTTCTCAGTTGCACATGCATTTTCTATAATTAGAGCTGCGTGAATAACAGTTTTTCTGTTTGCTGGCAGCTCTAAAAAACAGATCCAATCAATGAATGTACAGGCATCAAAGGACATTTAGTATTGATTAAAACCCAAACATTTTGTTTTAAAAACCTTTTGCAATTAAGTATTTTCCTTTTTTCTGAATTTTAAAAAGAGCAATTGACAAAGATACAAGTTTATGAAGTACTTCAGTACATCTGTACGTATATTTTTCACATGTAAAGTTCTGCTTGGTGAGACATATACAAATTGCAAATTAAGAAGTTACAACATGTTTAGCAGCTGCAGAAAAACTGTCAGAATTCAGTTGTGCACCAATCTCACCAGCATCTTGTATATGACACATGATTTCCTGGTTTGTACCTTTTTTCTACTTATTTTTAAGATCTTTTCTTTATTTTCTTTTTTTCATTCTTCTATTCAACTTCTGCCCATACATAGATTACTTTACTTTGGATGCGCACATGCTAGCAGTGAAATCAGATCATTCTTACATTTGAAATCAAAGGTAAAAAACAGTCTTCTCTGACTAGATGTTTCTGGGTTTGGTATGATTGGCCCTATTATTGTCTAGATTGGTTTATATTTTTGATACTCTTCAAGAATTAGTTACCTTGTTGACCTCCTAGGACTGGGAATAGCTAAGCAAACAAATGGAAAAGAGAACCTTGCTTGGACTGTTAGACTAAGCAAACATGACAAGGAAATCACTAGGGTAAGCTCATACATATGCACTGTCAAGGTGCCATCCTGACAAAGTGTCTTTTCAGTACAGTCACACATTCTATACTGTCAGCAGGTTTTAGAAGTGAAATACATGTATTTCATTGTTAGAATTAAAAGGAAAGCTTAAAAATCCTTCTGCGCAGCCTTTTTTCAACCAGGTATTAAGTAAAAATGCTGTTAACGCAAAAAGATAAAACGTGCAGGGAAAGGTCAGTGTGGTAGGTTTAAAGAAGTGCTGCTGATGACTCATTAAAGCTAACTGCAATGATGATTTTAAACTGGGTCTTTTCTTCCACTGATATTGTGCGGTGTCTCCAGCAAGGATCAAAAGCACTGGGGTCTTGACAGGAGATAAACAAATGCATAAAGTTCTCAGGTGCTTAAATTCATTCTTCTTCATTGAAACATACAATTACATTCCCTTAATTAAAACCGCCGCCTTCTATTGCTGTATGTGCAATAGCAGTGTGAATTAGTAGTGTGTGAATTAGAGGCTTGGTTTCAGATGATGAGGATGACAGCAAGGGGAGTTGAACTTCAGGCTGGCTGGGACAGTGGTTCCTGAGGTCTGACTGCTGGCAGTGGGTTTAATGGAAACATTTTATACACACCTGCCTATATTGCTCAGACATAATTAAAAATTCGTTATCTTGCAAGTATTTTATATGTGGCAGTATCTTGACTTTGATTACACTGCAAATGTAATATGCATATCATTTTCTGGAGAAAGGAAGAAAAATACCAGTTTGCTGCATCAGACACCTGTGCATCAGAGGGGTACTGATACACTGACTGATAAGTTGATGGTGACTGGGGATACAATACCTGTGGCACAAATATGCTACAGTTTCAGGTGGCTCTGCCGTCATCCCTCTGCACATTAAGAAGCATATAAGGTGAAACTAAACCCTAAGCTGACCAAAGAAACACAAATTTTAACAGTGAATTTGCATGTTCCATATTTTGGATACAGAAGGGAGAACCAGCCCACAGCTGTTTCCTGCCCACCTGGAGCCACTAACCGTGTTTCCTTCATGTGTTGCAGGAATATTTTGTCGGATGTCTCAAAACTCCACTGTGAGTTAGTAACAAGTCTGTATACGCATAGGGAGTGAAAAGAAGGGGAGGACGGGACGGGGAAATGGAAAGAAAGTGCGAACATCTCAGAAAATGGAGAAATATTGCAGAAACATCCCTGTCTCTGTCAAAGCAAACAAAATAGTTCGAGGAAACCAAGCTTCTGTCTGATAATGTGTGATTTTTAATTGTTTGGTAGGGAAGGTATTCCTGGAGGAATTTCTGACTTCGAGAGTAATTACCAACAATGTTTTGACTGCTGGTGCCTTTGGGCAGCAATTTGCTTCTGTTTAGTTTTCAGGTACTGTCATGTCAATCAGATCTGAGGCTGTATTCACAGGCAATTGTATCACCTAAACCAAGGAAAATACATGCTAGAAATCCCATTCGTGTTCAAGGCAGAGTCATTTCATCCAGCTGCTCTTCTAAGGACAGAAGACTGAAAGTGTTAATCGGAGAGATGAGAAAGTCATTAAGTATGAAGATGATAGGGAACAAATTTCTCCTCTTCTCCTTCACACATTTTTATTTACAGACACTGATAGTTCTGTAATTGTTATTTATCATATTTCTTTGCACAACATTAATGAATCAACATAAAACATCTATTTATGAAGTTCAACACAATCTCCCACCTTCCCTCCTTCCTTCTATGCATCCATCCTGCAGCTCATCAAAACTAACTGCAATTTCCACAAGTTTATTCACAGACATCTACCCAAGAAAAGTTTAGGTAGATATAATATCTATATGTTGGGATTTTGCAAGAGGTGGTGGGAAAATTATGTTGTGTTTGTTTGTTTGTATTTTCTTTTCCAGCTTTGTGTGGTCCGTCTGCATTAAAGTATATAATGATTGTAACTAAATCTTACATTATTTTTCCTTTATCTTTAGGGCATATAGTATGTTTTTATTCTTTGACCACTTATATCTCTTAGAATTAGTATTGAAAATATGAATTTGAAAAAGATTTTCTATGGGTACACTATATATTGATTTAAAACATTTGACAATATTTCCTAAATTAACAATATTTCTATTTTAGGTCCTGCTGCTGTTTCTAACACCTTGTGGTGCCACTTACTAGGACCTAGGGAAATATAATTTTCCCCATTCAGTGGTAGGCTGCTGAGTTACGGAGAGATAAAGGACCAAACCAGGTCACTGACACACTTTGCTCAGTATTTTCAACAACAGGATACAGAAATGCATCTCACTCTTGGAAAAAGGCTGTCATCCTGCCCACATCCTACCTCCACATCAAGCCAGATTTTTTTCCCATGAGAAGGAAGAGCCACCGAAGCAGGAGCATCTGTGCAGCACATAGCACACTTAAGGTGTTGTCACGGGAAGTCTGTAACAGAGAAGGACCTTCCCTGTGTCCAAACAGACTCATCCATCCTCCTTATTAGGAGAACTGCAGAACACTAGTACATGGAAAGATGAATGTAGGCAAAATATCTAAAAGCTACTTGAAAAAGCCGCTTTATGTTACAAACTGTAATCACTGTGTTTATTACAACTCAGCACTGTATTAGCACCTACAGACCCCAGCCCCATGTTCTAGAAATTGTTCAGATATACAGTGAGTGAACACAGGCCAGCCCTGAAGCGTTCAGCTACCAGCAGAGAAGTGAAAAAGGTGTGTTGTGACAGATAGCATACTAGATTGTACTTCTACAAGTACAGACAACCTTGTAATGTTTCGCAAGTAACTTTATCACCTTGTGCCTGTTTCCTATTCACAGATTTGGGTTACGACTATGTCAATGTAGCATGTATGGATTATGTCCATGTAGCAGTGTTTTCAGATCTGCAGGTGCAAGGACCTATTAAATAAAAAATAATAATAAAAAGAAATTAGGAAACAATGCTGCCAAATAAGGAAGCATTAAAGAAGACATCTGTAAAGAATCTGGAAATATGAAAGGTCTCTCAGCTTTCAATTTTTTTTTTTTTTTTTCAGTATGAGAACTGAAAAGTAAAATCTTATATAATTTACCAAAAGAATCATCCATGGGAAAGGGAGTTCTGGAACAGCGCAGGAAAAAATAGTCAATGAAGGTGAATCTGGGAAGGTAGATAAATAGTAAAATTTTCAAATCCTAACCACCTCATTCCCCAGAAAGATTCAAACCTTTTTTTTAAAGCCTCTATCTGGACATTTACTAGTTTTTACTCATTCTGTACTACAGATTTGATTCCTGAAAGTCACCCAAATAAAACTTTTATTTATACTGGACTTGAACTTCTTCCTTATTCTGCCAGAAACCTTCAGGCTGAAAAAATCTGAGAAAGTAAGAGATTAAAGATAAAGTTAGCTCGTTCCAACTTCAATGAGTGAAATAAAACCATAGGTTTTTACGTAATGAAATCAGAATATTATAAAACTCTTGGTTGTTTTCATAGATGTCTACTCTTTTATCCTTTAAAGAACAATGAAGATATCTTCTTTACTGGTAGACAAGGAAGGAAAGCTGCAATTTTCTATGTATTCTTAATTTCACGGACAGGTCTGGAAGGAAACCTGAAAATTAATGGAAAAACAGAACAGTCACACGCTAGGTATTGTGTCTTACGTGAGAGCACACAGAGTAATGAAGGAGCATTTAGGGGATAACAATCTGTGCTTAGTTTGGGATGACTGATAACATTGCAGTCATTGGATTTTTTCAGCAAATTGGACAAGATGTGAAACCTGCAGACTTCTATCCAATATCTCCGTAACAGCTTGACGAGGGTCTGAGGTCTCGCTACGTGCTGCAGGAGAGGCAGAGCAGGGGTCCTGGCCTGGAACGTACATCTCACCAGAAAAGTGAACGTACCAACTTGGACTGAAGTCTGTGCTTCAGCATTAGCACAACTTTGCACAAATTAATAACTCTGCAGCAGGTTTTGCAGGGTTGTTCAGACTGCTACACTGTGTGTGACACTGTCATGTTCCTTTTGTGTGACACTGCCATGCTTCTTCTAAACTGCAGTTTGGAGACACGACCCAGTGAAAGTGCAGAAGCAACTTGTCAAGCTCTGGTTCCAGCTCATCATTGTCATTTGCTGTACATCTGTGCCTGGACCATTGCAGCACACAGTGATGGAGACTCTACACTCACAGACCACTATTCCAGTTGCAGTGCTGCAGTCCAGACCCTATCACTAGGCCCGAGACAAGAATAAAGAGAATCCAGGAAAAGATATTTTATTAGCATAAAATCCATTCTATGTTAACAAAATTATTTTCAGTGCCAGGGCAGACTGAGCCAGTAGCAGTAAAAGAATATCTGCACTGTGCTCTACTGTACAGTGTAAATACAGCCCCCATGGCTCTCATCCTCTCTCTGTTCCTTCTACTTATGAAGGATGAAGCAATAGGTTAAGCAATCGTATGAAGAGATTCAAAATAGGGTGACAATAATCCTGTTAAATAACAGCCAGATATGCCATACTTTGGTAAGTAGAAAGGCAAACAACGCTACTATGCCACAGATCCCACCGATGCATGGGGTGAGGTGGAATCACTTCTGCAGGTGGGTTATGTGGAATGTGCTATGCCAGTTTAAAGCAGCACCATGGACATAGAGACCTTTCATGATTGTCTAAATAGACTTCAGTACACCTCAACCTCTGGATAAAAAAATACTTTATATACTTGAATATAAATATTAATTAAATATTGCAAGCTTAGTGCAATAAATTATTTTTTTCAAAGGATTTTGTGTTACAATTCCAAATTGAATGGATCAAATCTCATCACACTCTATGAACATCACAATTCCCCTCGCACAGATGGACAAATCAACAGTGAAACAAAATGAATGATTTGTTTTAGATCATGAAGAATTTTATAACAAAGTAGTGATTATTTTGTTTTGCAATTCTGCAGCAAAACCATATAGCAGCCAACTGCTGCCCTTTGAGTTGTTCTGACAGTCATTCTTTGAGTCATTTGCATTTTCAGCCTGATTAAACATATGTTAAACTGTACTGCCCACCTACAAATCAAATCCATGGCACTGAAATGGACTATATTAATTTTTCATACAACCCTATAGACTACTCTGATTTTACACTGTGGGTAAATTGATGCACCTCTCGGCCTCCAGTGAGTTTGACTTTTTATGGAAAAAGTAATATACTGTGTTTGTTCCCTGTACCCAAGAATAACAGTTTCCATCGTTACTCTCCTTAAACAGCCAGAAGGTACATCTGTACTTTTCTGTCCTATCTTATATAACCACACCTTTTAAAAACTGTGACAGTAGATCTCTGACTAGTTTAAACGTTTCTCAATTACATTGTGAAGCTGAGCAGCTCATTCATAGCTATTCATATCCATCCATATTTCTTCATCATTCATCATTTAAAAGGCTGTTTCTGAGTTAATCCTCTATGTTCTTTGGTTTCCAGTTGTGAATATTCATTTGGTTTAGGAAAGAGACAAATGTGGATTATCCTTTAAACGGTGCCTCAAGGTTAAATTGGTTGGGAAAGTAAAGGGTTCCAAAAACCAACGAAACAAAAAAAGTGTTATCCCTAACTCTGGCCTGCACAAACTTGTCTCTTGGTGGTACTATAAATACGAAGCACTATACATAGGAGATTATGAAGATTTTATAATGTGGTAGTCCCTCTTCCTCTGCTATGCCTTTTCATAAAGAAACAAAAACCCTTTTTATTTTGAGATGAGAAAAAATACAGCTAACAATGTTGACTCTGTGTTGAACACAATAGGAGTTCCTAGTTAATATCCCACCAAGGTGAGAAAAAAGCAGTTTACACTTCCCAGAATTGCTTTGTCTTCAGAAAAAGGCTGCCCTCAAAATAGAATGACCTCAACTGCAGCAATTCACACCCAGCTCAGGCTGTAAAGGCCAAGTTAGAAAATAGGAGAGTCTAAAATGAGCGGTTTTCTTGTTGTTTTGAATAACTTCAACGAGTCTCAAGTTTGAGATATCACTGTCAAATGGCCAAGATCCTTTCTCTGAAGGTATTTTTTTCATATGTATGCATCTTTACTATATAGAAAAGAGACTTAAAACCCGGAGGTTGTGGAGTTGTCCTTCCGCCATGGGAGGCAGTTACTTTTTATGAATAAGTCTCTTGAGACTAGATTCTTT
Source organism: Arenaria interpres (assembly GCA_013399435.1). NCBI lineage: Eukaryota > Metazoa > Chordata > Aves > Charadriiformes > Scolopacidae > Arenaria > Arenaria interpres. Next base: position 47,564 of record VXAK01001750.1, on the reverse strand, counting down.
CTAAAGCTTCAGGTGGAACCACGAAGGAAAAGTCCTGCCTTTAAATCTGCTCAGGGCTTCTGCTTTAATATCCCTTTAGGTGATAGCAGTGAAGCTTTAATGTGCCACTACATCAATTCTTGTTGATATAGCATGTAAATAACGTTTAGACAAGGCTATCAACAGTTACATGCCAACTATATTAGGCACAGATATAGAAGACAAGAAATTGCTCAGCTCTGGGTACAATGTCCATTCTCTGAGACCATACTTGATGAAGCATTATAAAGGGAGAGTTTTTCTTCAGGACCAGTCTTTTGCTTACTGTGTCTTTTTATTAAGTAGGGAGAGATGGAACATTACTTTTCACACAGAAGTGAAAAAGATCAAGAAGTCTTTCATCTAATGCTTTTTACTGTTGGGTTTTCTAATTCATCATCTATTTTTTGTGGCACTCAATTTTCCTCAACACATGAAGGAAAAGAACACTCAGACAGTATCAAAGTCAATGGCTTTTTCTTATCTTTCTGCATTTCATTCTGCTTTCTCTGGCTTTAATCCCTGGGTAGAGGGGCAGAAGCTGTGCACAGAACACTGGCAGGAATAGAGAATGGAGGCAAACCTTACCTTTGCCTATCCCTATGAAGATTGTTGACAAAGAATCCTATGTAGTCCTTCTGCTTGAAAGGATATATTATTCATATCCTACTAGGCTTGTGGTATGTGCTGTTGGACATTGAAGAAGGTTTTTTTTTATGGCTCAATGAGGAAAGTTTATTACTTTTAAGGCATGTTGCTAGTTGACTCTTCCTCCTCCATCCCCCTCCCTGCCTCTTCCACTTGAAAATGTTGCTTTTATTAACCAGTTGATGTTTCTCATTGAAATGAATGGGTGCAGACATACTTGAAAATGTATCGGAGTGAGACTGCAGGAAATGGGGAAGATTTACTTCAACAACGCTGTGCCAGATCTCAATTGAAATGTTGGTGGACAGACACCCATAGATACCAGTTGATTAATCCAAATTGGATAAAGGAGCTAGGTTAATACACACCAAGGACAAATTGGAATGACTGGAAAACAACAGCAAATTTTTTTGCCAAGGACCTGAATCCTTAATTCATTTAGGCTCTCTATAACATAAATAATTAGACATATAGAGAGAAGAGCTGAGAGGTTTTTCATCTGGTCTCAAGTTCCAGGTTTTGGCCTTGTGCATCTCACTGTTTATCTAAGCTTCTCTGAAACCACATTAGGGACAGGGAGTTCTACGGCCAGCAGTAACCTGAGGAACAGTGACCTGATAAACTCCAGTTTTAGTTTGGTTTGCTAACCACTAGGCTATGGAATCACATTTCTTTTNATATATATATATATATAAAACTTACGTATATATTTATATAGAAAATTATATATATAACGATTGTTTCCTATTTTTTAATTTATGACCTTTTCTAATTGTGCATTTTTTATGTACCTGAGATGAAGTCACAGTGGAAGATAAAAATAAAACCTGCAACTGAGTATTGAAGTCAATGAATGCTAAATAATTACTCTGATACTCAGTTCTTCAGTCAGTCTTGCACAGTACTCTGCGCCCCGTTTATTTTTACTGTTCTCTTCAAATCCTCATCTTCTCCCTCTTGTTTACAGCAACAGTGTAGTAATGCCACCTGTATGGGCTATTTAAGATAGAACAGAATCTGAGAAGGTCTTTGTCGATGACTTCCATCATGCACAACACCAACCCTGTGGAAACCCTTTCATACCAGTAGAAGAGGGCCATCCCAGACAAGAGAAATGGCTAAATATGAAGGTGATCCATCATTCAGCAGATTCTCTTTTTTAACACAGCGGGCAAAAAGTCCAACAAATTCTTGCTAGTGCTTCAACTACACCATTATTCCTATAGGTCTTTAGGATTTCCCTGTCTCTTTCTGTGGAAGAATATCACACCAGTCTCAACTAGGACAGAAGCTTGCAGTTCGTTATAGTTCGAGTGCCTCAGCAATGAAAGAAAGCAATGCGTTGGGCCGTCCCTTCTTTATAGTCTGAATGGGCTCAGAGTCAAAGATCAGTCCCCTGAACTGGAGACTGACACACTGAGATGGCCACTTCAGTGTTAATTCAGGTAAATTATGCAAATCTAAGCTACTTCTGAGTTTAAAAGTGAAAAACATGTAAATTTACCTATAGATTGGTGTAGTCACTCCATCTATACCAAATAAATTGCTAGAAAAAATCACCATGCCTCAGAGAATCAGAGACCGTATCTACTCATAAAGCGCTGGGAAATATAAACTTTGTATGCTTTACCAAGTGAAATTCTTCTCTCTCCTTCCTTAAAAGTGATGTATAATACCTGCCCCCACATTTGAAAACTCAAGCAATCTTGTTCTATTGGTAAAGCTTAATTGGCTTGATATAGGCATATTTGTGCAGTTAACACTGCAAGAGAAAGCCTTTTGATAATCATTTTAAGGGTTGAAGAAAGATTTAATGTCAACAAATTGAAGTTCATCTCAAGTTGTTACAGCTTTTATGAATCTCAATGAAGCACTTCTCAGGTCTTTGAGACTTGTATCTGAAACTGTAATATCTGTCCTGCTTCCAATGTGACCTTTAAGGTTTTACTTTTTTGATAGGCTGCTGTTCACAGCAGGGAAAAATGGCAGGAGGGGATTTCTTTATGGCAGAATAAAAATGTGTTTACCTAAAGAAAAAGCAATACAGAGTGTAGACTTTTATTTCTTTTGAAATGACAGGAAATCAGAAAAGGCTCCTCAAAGAGCCTTTGAGGAACTTGGATCACAACCTGTAGCAGAACTCATCAATGTTTGGAGTTAATTCACTCATTTTGTCCTTTGAGAGACACTTATTAGTATATATTTACCCTTCAGGAAAGATATTAGACTCAGGCTTGTTGAAAGTATCACTTGTTTCTTTAGTGGTAGCGGTGGACTAGCAGTTCAATTCCATTTAAAAAAACACTAATATGCTATGGGTCTTTGTTTCCTTGAACTGGTTGGGCGGGTTCATTTGGTGAGAGGATTACAGGCCACAAGCAGCCACTATGAAGTTGTCCGGTGTTATACACTTAATGCAGACCCACTTAAAGTTGTGGGTCTGGAGGTCCTAATTTATCTAGACTTTGCTCATCCCTGAGAGCAGGTTTGGAAGCCAAAAGCATGCCAAAGAAGCAGAAAGAGGTAATATGGTTTAGCATTGGACTCTTCATTTCATCTCTATTTTGGTCAAGGAGGACTAGTGGTAGCATATATTAGGTGTTTCTGTAACCTCATGTTACCATCTAAGTGGGAATTACAGTGTTGTTCCCATGTGTCTTGATGTTCAGCAAAGTGCCTCAGGGATTGTGATAAGAGATACATGATCTCTGAAGAGTTTTTGATGCCTGTGACACTGGCAAGGTTTAGGCAAATGTAGCCAGCATTTGGATTTCACATGGACTTTACCATTTAAACTTACTGGTCTGGTCAATAAAGTGCTGAGGAAAAGACTCAGGAAATGTGTATCTCATTCTCAGGCTTATCTTTGGTTTTCTGGGTGACTTTCATCACTTTTCCCCCAGCTTCTTTCTTTTTAATTTCTTTGCCATTGAAACATAAATAACGATGCACTATCCACTATGTTGTGATGTCTATGTATTATAATTGGTTTAATAATAATGAATAAATTTCAAATGCTGCATTTATACCCCAGTATATACTGTTCTTAAGTTACCTATATATTTCACCACAGATCTGATATGATGAGCTGCTAATCACCCCCATCAGCGTGTGGCACATTTTCTGTAGACTGAAATGGGCAACATTTGAGAGTGCTGCAGTACAGCACCCATCAAGAGGAGGTTCACAAGCAGCAAGGTCAGCAAGTTTTCATTTGTGCAAACTTGCAACCCCCATGGGTGTTCAGAGTCACCACATCTTAAATTCTGAACAAGGAGAATTAGTGAGGTCACAGAGAGAAAAATAAAGTGCAGTTTGTAATTCAGCCCAAAGTTCATATGAAAACAGACAAGAGAGAATTATTATAGCTTTTCAGAAACTCATATGACAGTCCGTGGTATTTTTGGTAAGGTAGAATTACATCTATTATCTATGGAAATCCACAAAACACAACTTTCAGTAAATGAGTTTCAAATACCTCACACTCAGCAGGAAAAGAGTAACTGCCAAAGTAGTTATTTAAAGTTACTGAAAACACAGTGTGTGTGGATAAATACTCCAAGATGATGTAAATTTCTAATATTCCCTGTTCTACCCTTCTGTGCCTGCTTTAATTTACTATCTCAAATCACTGAGCTATGTCATAGGAGTCCGGAAAATACGACTTCTAAGTTTGCAGAATATTGTAACCTGTTTATAGCTTTCCTAACAAATGTCCAGGAAATTCTCTAATTACAATGACTTTGTGTCAGATCAGCTGTCTCTGTTTCCACTGCTCTCCTACTAAGTTTCCAAGCAAATAATTCTGCTATGTCTAAATTTTTAACATCTTTTTTTTTTTTTTTTATTTGAGAGAAAATGCATTAACTTTCTATTAAGTCTATCCATGGTGGATGGAATTTTTTAATAAACCAGTGACACCAAAAAAGTCTCCTAAACGAAAAGAAGAATGAATTTCAGTTCATCTGAATATAAATGGAAGTAGTTTGAGTGGCAAAACTTCAGTAGTGCTAAGAGACATGTGGGATTTGATCCTCCACAGAGCATTTCAGTGAAGCGCTTGGCCCTATCGGTGCTCACTGAATTCAGAAATGAGCTTTTATATCCCCTGTATTGAAGAGTAACTATGAAATCAATATCCAATATAGTTAACATTCAAGTAAAGTGATTTCAGTTTCATCATTTCTACAGAGGTTTCATACAGAAATAGTACTACTATTTAAAGGTAATGCATAGAGAAGGATAAATGGATTGAAAACACTATCCCTAGAGAAATTTAAACCCAGACTACAAGCACCAGGAATATTCCATAGTGGGGAAATGTACTGTATGTACAGGATGCAAACGGGCAGTGCTTACTTACCTTGATGTTCACGTTTTACAAAGTTCTCAAGTGAAAATGGCTTTGTGTATACACAGACTCTGGAATGTAGCCTCAAACTTTGATTCAAATCTTCCAGTCACCCATGAGAGCTGTTTCGAAAAATGCTGATTTCTTCATGAATAGAGATGGATGAGAATATACATGGGAACTTGAGATATCACAGCAAGTTCAAATCTGAAATTATCTCACACACATTTTTTTATTCAAAAATCAATCACAACCATGGAAACTGACAGGGGTTTGTTATAGTCAATGTGTGAATTTTAACTGGTCTGCATTGCACATAACATAGGTCTCCACATGTCATAACAACCGGTATTAAATGCTTTTTCCCAGAACCTCTTAGAGGTATAGCTGCCTCCATCTTTCTTTTTCAACTAATAAAAATAACAACAATTAACAATAAACAAGACAGAAAATTTCTAGTACATATAAACACATATACATTTCTCACTAATTTATCTGCAGTGTACGCATATTGTTACTTTATAGGCCTGTCTTCTTTCATGACTACTGTTATCAGACAATGACAAATCCATTGGTTCTGCTTGTATCATGCTCTGATGCTCAGTCATCTCAATCTGCTATAGTTGCTGTCTGAAACCTTCTTGGGGGGAAAAACTGAAGGCACAACAAAATAACTCCAAACCAGACATTTTGTTTATCTCTCTTTTCTTGGAGATGTGGAGAAGGCTGTCACTCATCTGTTCATTGTGTGTGCCTGAAGTGATACTCTCAGGTCACTGGAGGCATCTTAGGATACCACTGTTCTTTAAAATATTACTGTTCTCCACTGAAGACATGCATGTTATTATTTCCCCTGTACGGCTTACTCCTAGGACCCCTCATTAAATGGATCATTTTACATTGCTTTGTTTGTCTTTTCATAAATCTGAAAATCCCCAGAGGGTGTAACATAAATTTCTAAGACATTTGGCATTATTTGTCCAGGTTGAGACAGAATAAAATACCAAAAATTATGGATTAATTGGTGCTGGTTTCTTATTTGAAACCATTAAATATGGCTCTGAGTTTGATTTTGAATCTTTTGAGAAGGAATCTGTTTAATACTATTGTCTACTAAGTCATCAGAGTGAACATAGTGGTGACTTGAGGTGATGTAGAAAAGCCTCTGCTTCCCTGAAAACTGCTTAAACTCACAGCTGAATTGTTGTTTCCTATCAGACATTATAATTTCAGTTGAGCCATGTTTAATGAAAAAGACTTCTGCATTCAGGGTGTTTCGCTGACATTTTTCAGTAAAATTCAGAAAAATAATTGTGGGTAAATTAAAAGTAGTACTGTTTATACTTTTGTGCTGATTTTTAATAACATCAAGTCTAGGTTTACATTCCTCCTGGTAGCCGCTTTTCCAGTGTAGCAGTTTGAGCCTGGGTTATTTTGTCTGTGGTGCTGTTTGCTTGAACCTACTATAAAAATCCACCTAATTTTTTAAAATGATCAGTCACTTTTACATATTTTATGTAAGATCTAGGGATGATCACCATAAAGCCTTCAATGTAAATCCCGTCTTATTACAAAGGCTGTCCCTGAATCTGATGATGGTGCTTTTCTTGCAATTTCCTAAGATCTTTATCCCCACCTCCCCTCATCCCCCCTTCCTCATTCTTCGTTCTAGTAAATGCAGGTTATGTTTTGGGGGCAGGCATTTGAGAAAGACTATTGATGTATACTTCCTCACCATCATTTTACTGAGTGCTTTACCAAGTGTCCTACCAGCTCTTCTAAGGTGTATTATTTATCTGCAAATCACGCAATTGTATCTGGAACAAAGCGTACTATCTAAGGAAAATATGGAATAAGGACTCTCTAGGTAATTTTAAGAGGGTTTGTTTTAGCTAACAATGGATTTTCATAAACATGGGCATATATTTTTTATACATTGTGATAAGATCTTTTGCTTTTGTTACTTTTTTGCTTTTGCTACTCTCAGAAAAATGATAAATTGTCTCCATATTCTTCAGGACGATAAGACTGATGGTGACATAGAGCTGGTGGTTAATTGCTTAACTGGGGAGGGGAAGACTGGCTGCTGGTAACTCTTTGTGTTTACTGCTTCTTATTCCCTGGCTACTAAAGGAAAAACATATTAATTGCCCTTGGAGCAGAGACCAAAATTTCTGCTGACAGCTTGAGACTAACCACTGAGCTACAGCATCATGCCCTACCATGATTGCCCTCTCCTTGTCGCATGACCCAGGCTCAACAGGGAGATAAAGCCTGAGAAGATCTTTCATTTCTCCTACACTGGTAGCTGGGGACTTCTCCTGGGATGTGGGAGATACAAGCTCAGCTACTACACATAATTGTCCTACGTGCAGGCCAAAATCCACTTACGTAGCTCAAGTCCTCTGACTCAAACTCAGTGGTGTCTTTGCATTTTTGGCATGTATTAGGCACATCTACCAAATAAATGATTGCAGGAATATGGTTCATTCTTACCCCATCAAGTCATTAGGACTTCTGTGTAAAACCAGTAGCAGAAAAGGAGGTATCTAAGGATGTGCGAGCACCGATAACCTTTCAACCCCTAAACTGGATCAGGAAGGAGGATTTTGGATTTGTGTCTCTACAAAACAAAGACGTATATGTTCCACCAGAGTTGCACTTCTGCTCATTAAGTGCAATTTTGGATCTGTCCCTGACTATCGGCTTTAACTCAAGGAGGCCTTGAACAAAAGCTGGCTTTTACAAAAACCTCTAAAAGAAATAGTTCTCCATCTGTAGCACAGTGTTTCCTGACCTTAATGGCAGAATGAGCAACACACAAGATAAATAATAAATAAGTGAATAAAGCATAAGGAGTTTGGTGGTGGGTTATTGGGTTTTTTTTCCTAAGTCAGTACTTTCATTTTCTGTTAACAGACACTAAAAAAAATGTCACTTGTGAGACATTCTGATACACTTCTGTGCGTGTTTAATTTCATTTTCACTCTTTTCACCCCAGGCTCTGGCTAGGAACTAAACTACAGCAAACACAGTGAAGGTCCTTATAATGCTTTAATGTTTGAGACTTGAGGGGGCCTTACTGCGTCTGTATTGTCAGCGCTATTCAAGTAATAAATGCAATCAGGCTTTTAAAACCATGTAGTACCAAATCTATGTTTTTAGGATAAACATACATGTTCCCTCCCTATCAAAACTATTAGCAAGCAGCACAATATACAGTCTAGAGTAATCATCCACACTCGTATGAATTAAAATGTCATGTATGTGGCACAGAAAATCATAACTGGGGGATTCCCTAGTATGTTATAGCATTACATAATGCACCACATACCAGAAAAGCAGAAGAAAAGTGCTGGCTCATGCAATAGCAAACCTTTTTTTTTTTCTTTTTCTATTTCTATGAATCAGAAATTTGAAAGTTTCCAGTTCTTTTTATCTGTTCCAATGTTTTAATTTATTTGAAGGAGGTAAAAGAAGGTAAAAGAAAAAATAAAGCACCAATTTTCTGATATTCCTGAGGTTAAAAACTATGAAGACACCAATCTAATTAAGAGATAGGTGCTGTTAATACATGATTTCTTCAAGATCTTGAGGTTTAATAACAAAGTAACAAGTCCAGGTTTCTTAGAAGATGTAATCACCAAAATTTTAATGTATTTGCAAATTAGTTTACTTCAACAATAATAGTGTTTCAGAATTTAGTTTTCTGCAAAATAGAGCTGGAGTTAGCATTACAGTTTGGAAAAGCTCAATACCACAGCTCACAAGGAGAATATCTTAGGTTCAGCTCTCTGGGTGTATTTGTGCATTTTTGAGTGTACGTGTGTTTGCTTTCAGTTTGCTTGGACACAGTAAGTGTAAAATTAGTTTTGATTTTTCACAAGTGCTATTCAAATCACAGTAAAGAGCTGCAAAATACATTTCATCAGTCCCATGGCAACTTCTTTGAAAGTTCTTTTTTCTCTGTGTGTAATGTTATATTCTTGAGAAAAATTGCTACTTTCCTTTTTTTTTTTTTTCCTTCTGTGGAAACAAAACAAAGGTCTTGGCAAGGCAGCCTGCACTTACAGTCCTCTTCCTTCTCCTTTGTGAAGCGTGATGTCACCACTTGGCACCGAGAAAGCCATTGTTTCGGTGAGACTCCCATAAATGGCCTTTCTGTGCTCCTGATTTACATGTTAAGAAATCGGATGGGAATTGCTTGCTGTGGTGACTCCCACTTTCCTTTCAGTTAAACATCATTTGGTAGTAAATATCCACAGGATACATTGTTATTCACGGTACATCCCGTCTACCACCTAAGCACTCTTTTTTGTTGTTTTCTGGAACTTTCAGTTTGAACGGAATTTGCAAAATAAAGCTCTTCTTCCCTTCTCTCCTTTCTCTTCCCTCTCCTTCCAAACATTACAACTGTTGGCCCTGGTATTTGAACATTTCAGTCCTAGAACAAAGACAACTTGTTTCTTTATTTCAGAAGTAAACTCATAATGGTGGCACACTTCCAGAGTGGTGTACTATTCCTTACAGAATAGTATTTACTCTGACTTAGACAAGTCATTTTAGTCTGCCTTAGACAAGTCAGGGCAAAGCTATTTTGTTTTGAAACTGCTCAGGATTGATTCATTTTATAATCAAGTGTTCCCTTCTCGATTGCAAAAAGAGTGGGGTTAAATTAGAATATAAAGGAGTTTTTGTGATTGAAGAGTTAGATAAAGCTCATGAAATTTACAGTTCTTCCACAGTCTTCTCTTGGGCTTTGGCAAATAACTTTATCAGAGATGTTCACCTGTAAAATGGGGAAAATATTTCTCTATGGTTTCGGGGGAGGAGGCTGGTTTTTTATTTGTAGATTGTTGGTTTTTTTCCCCTTTTTAGTTTATTTGAAGCTCTTAGGAACAGAGCTCTCCACATGCGTACAAGAACTACCACAGTGGATTCCTGATCTCAGATAAGCCCTCGGTGAGCCATTGCAGTAAAATAACCAATAAGTGAAAAACAAGTCTGAGAGAACCTCAAACTTTGTGGAAGTTCAGATCAAATCTGAATCATTTTCCTCTCTGACAGGATAAGAACATTGTAAACAATGGCAAAAAGTCCTCTGACGTCCAAAAAGTCAGAACCCCTCGCTAATGAGCCACATCATTTGGAGTACTACTTAGATCTGTATTCAGGGTTCAGGCATTTCTCCATTGTGGGAAAAAAACCAAAACGATGATGTGATTACTTCTATTTTTTTTAAAGTTTTTAAAAATATGCCTATGGTGAACATTTGCCATCTGCATTTGTTAGAATGTGATAGGCAGGATCCCTGGTTGATGTAAGTCAATGTCGCTCTGATTTACGCCTTATTAGGTTTGGCTCCCTGCCTTTTAAATAAAAAGGGAGCTCAGATATTGTTGTAAGTACTGCTGTGAGCTATTTTTACTTAGTCAACCAAGAAAAAATATCACCACCCAAAATAAAGAGAGTTTTAACAAGTCCTGAGTAGGTACTCTGGGGCTGTGAAAAATCTGTTTCTTCTCAGTGAGCATCTGGAACCCCCAGTGGAGCTCTGGCCTGTTCCCATACACTTTTATTCCAGCAATAACACTGGAGAGTGGCAGTTTCCCATCAGCTCTGCAGAGCAGAACTGTAACCTCAGGAAGGAGTGAATAAACAGCATTGCCAAGTAGCAGCTCCTGAGGAGAAGGGTGAAATTTCACATGTTTAGTTCATGTGGAGAAAGGAATGTTGACCAAGTTCATCTGAATGATTGGAAAAATATCCTGGGCTTCATTAAAATTACTTTCTCCTTCTGAGGATTTGACAGCCACTTTCTGTTTCATGACAGCAACATTTTCCAACAACAAAATTGCCAAATAATGCTGAAGCAACCTTTATGGAAAGAATTATTAAGCAACTGGCTTATAATTAACCAAAGGAGATACTTTTTTAGACACATTTTACATTGAGAGTACTGGACAAGACCGCAAATTTGTGTTTTATCAGACAGCATGCGTGCCTAAATGCAACACCAATTTAATATTCAAAAAACCTATTTATTGTTTTGAGTGTATATGTCCTTTACAAGTGTTAAAATCCAGTTAATGTAACTAAATGTTATTATTGAATTAAGAACATCACAAAGCAAGAGATAGTAGTGTCTACAACAATATGTATTCTAGCAGATAATGCATGTTTCCAAGCAGGATCTCTGAAAGAATACACATTAACTCAACTGGAACTTGGAGTGAAAAAAATATTAAGACAACGAAGAGAAAAAGATAGGGAGACAGCAACCAGTGAAAGAAAGGGAGAGAGAGAACAGATATGGTTGAAAAAGTTATATATAGTATGGAAAATAAGTTACAAGGATTTGAAAACATCTGGAATACATTTCTGGAATGTCTCTGAAAAACAAAGCAAACCACAGGAGGAAAGTCAGACTAAGTGTTACTCAAGTCTTTTCTTCCTTTCCTTTTTATAGAGGGGGGATGCAGAAAATGTTTGATGTTAATGGAAAAATTCCTTCCAGTATAAGTGTTCTGCCTTCATAGGTTTCAACTGAGTAAGCACAAACCTAATTTTAAACATTTTGACAGCTCCTTAAACATCAATGGCATTATGCTTGTGTTAGAATTAGGTGAATAAAAGCGCCTGACTGCAAACCTCTTTCCAGTGATTTTGGTGAGTTTTGGAACAGGCTGGCTCCAACTGCCTTGCTTTCAATGTCTTATACCTTGAAATTCATAAAAGTAAAAGTGGCATTTTCCAACTGAACAAGAGCTATAGAAAGACCAGTAGTGGGCCAAAGTCCAGTGAAGCTCACTTTTGTCCTCCGTATGCAAAAAGTATTAAGGGTGGAGAGGCTAGTGAAAAAAAAAAGTTTGCAGATCTGTTACCACTTAAAATAACAGCTTTTTTTATGAATGAAAGAAGGATCCAAAAATAAAGATGTTTAGATCTGCAAATATGATACATGTGATTTGTGTCACTTCATTTTACAGGTACACTTTTTGTTCGTCAAAAATTATTAACTACTCTTGCTGAGGTATGTATCTATCCTTCAAAAAATGCAGCAATTCTAGTGTTAGCTGGAAGTCAAGGTTCTTATCTGAAACAATGACCTGAATCTCCTCTATCCCATTCTTGTGCAAAAAGCAGTGTTACTCAGAAAGGCCATGAGTGCATCAGCAAAGCTGATGTCATGAGAAAGGGATCAGGCCCAATGTTTCTAAGGTCTTCCAAGCTGAAGAGTTTGCAAAATACTGTGAATTCTGGACCTGAAACAAGCTAACATATTCCAAAGACAGTTTTCTCTGAAAAACAAACCAAAACAGTGCGAAAGTAACACTCCAGGGAATTTTGGATCTTCTTGCTTCCCACGCTCCATTATTCCCAACCCACTGTTCGCTCATAGAAATGCTTAGGGCTCAGGATCCCTTAGAAATACTGATGCTCTGGTTACCAGCACAGAGGAAGGGTTGTCTTTGTGGCTATTCTTGCTAAGGCCATATTCTAGTTCAAGCCAGCCTGAAAACAGAGACACAAAGCATGAAGATTGTGACTAGCCTTACTGGTGATCCTGTCCCACCATCTGTGGTCTAACCCCGAACACTGACACCTTCTGTAAAGAGAGGAGGCATTTTTCAATGCATCTAATGCATCTGACTTTTGTCTTCTTCTTCACTAAATGCCTTATAATTACTATAAAAAAATCCATCTGTTTCTTCTGTGATTCAATAAGCTTTTGGTTTTGAAAATGGAAACTCAAAATTCTCATTTTAATACTCTAAAGCAGGACTCTATATCACGCAGGGTTGACCGCCACCAGTCAAAATTGCTATATCAAGGTTTTCAGACCTTAAGAACCCAGAGCTTATGCTTGTGTGGATTCAACATAGTTGGAAACTTTCTATGATAGCGATAAAGTCACTTCTGTACAAAATCTGAGCAGTTAGAGTGTTCTCCTAGAGAAAAAAAAAAAAAAGACAATTATATTTTAATTCCCTCTTAATTTTCCAAATGGATTGCCTGAATGATAAAATGGTATCTTCTGAAGGGTTGAGAATGACAAGATGATTTATTGTGGTCTCAGCCACCGTGCAAAAGACAAGCCAGATTTCTTTGGCCAGAAAGAGGCAAAAGGCTTTGGTACCTTGTGGTCAGAGTTCTCACAGGAAAATCACAGCAATGCAGACTTTGTTGTCTTTTACATTAAGCTGAAACTGAATAAAATTTAAAAGGAGGTGGTTTGTTGTCAACTGTAACACAAATGAAGATCTTTCTTATAAGTTCTTTATTAGCATCTTCTTTCTCAAAGCTGCCAGAAAATAACCTATTAATGTAATGGACACTTCCTATTAGATCTTATTTTGGCAATATGTCATTAAGGATGTCAAGAACTAAAAATAACTCTGCAATATCAATATTAATATCAATATTAATCAATTATTTTCCTGTCAAAATAATCTATACAAATTCTATACAGTATCTGAGCCCAGACATAGCAATTCAGTAACTGCAGTGTAGTTTTATTCAATTTGACAATTTTAGTTATGGCCCCTTTCACCTAGGGTTTTTGGTGGTGTATATTTAAAGGTGACAAGTCCTACTTGAAAAACAAATGTAATTTGCATTATTGATAGATAAAGAAAAGTAGAAAAGGTTTAATGGAGTTTAATGAGCAGGTCTTGAGATTACAGCATATTCCCAACAGTTTGTGTCTATTATCTCAGTATTAGAGCCTTGCTAGCAGTCTGTTAGTAGAAATTAATGAGCTTTTTCCCTTCTTCTGCCACAACCTCGCTAACTTTTTCATCCAGTGCCTTTCTATTGCCTTTGGTAGAAATAGCAGCTTCACAACTTTCCTTCCACTCATTGACTCCCACTGTGCATCCTGCTTCAAACTACAAAATATGATCACAATGGGCATGAAATTCTCTTTTTCATTTCCATTTGCCAGGTGCAGTGATGAGCATGATGAGCATGAAATACCAGGGGACTCCTCCTATAAAGTGGGTATTGAACAGACAACAAGCATAGATGACAAAATTACGATTCTCTGATCCTAACCCTACTGTCCTTTCTGCACATTAATCATATTATTTCTTTTTCTGTATCTGCCACAGAATGGGTGATTACGTGTTGCAATGAAATGCTGTACTGAAAAATGTAATCTTCATGTCAGTTCACAATCAGTTAGGACAATCTTTAATTCTGCTGATGTTTTTGTTATTGGTAAGTGGTTTAGAAAAGCCATTTAAGCTTATGGCTAGTTGATCAATAGCTCACTTCCATGATAGCCTTGGTTACTTATGATTCTGCCATCGGTACATGTGCATGCTGTGTGTTACTATTTCTGCTACCTTTACTTCACTTTTCAAGAAAATATCATGTTTAAAATAGAAAAAAAATATATTTAGGAATGCTTTTTATGATGAAAATTCAATTTATAAAATTAATAAAAACGACATGTATATCTGTTATATTTTCAATCACCAAAAGACATAACAACAGAATAGTACATCTCTGTGTGCTAACAAAATTTCTGTGGAAAATGGTTTCTTTAGGAGGGAATAGTGATTTCAGAATCTTTTATTTCTTTGTAAATGTCTTTTTTTTTGTTTGTTTGGGGTTTTTTTTGGTTTGGTTTGTTTTTTTTTTTAATGAGAATAGCCAGCACTGCAAAACTAAGTGGTTTTTGATTAAGAAAGGAAATATTGTGTCAGGTCTCCATTCCCTTGCTGAATTGTTCATTATGGCAAAATGTATAAATAATACTGTCTCAGTAAGGGGAAAATACCGCCTTACATCGTGGGAGATTTTGTCTGATTAAAAATTATGTGAAAGGCTAATATAGTCATGGAATTGCTAACGCATAGCTGTTTTAAACTAAAATCTTAAATTTAAAATTATTGCTTTTCAGCTGAAAATTATCAGCCTTTTTTTCCCCCTATTAATAAAATATGGGTCGGGATTTTTTTTATATTTTCTGTGCAGGGATAGGTGAAAGAAACAGCTACTTTGAAGTCAAATGAATATTCCTGAAAACTCTTTCTTCAGTATTTGGCCAGCCATAACCTACCACTATTATTCATTCAGAAACTCAGTGAATTGAAGATGCAGACACACTGTGAGTGTCATGTTAATTGGTAATAATGCTGTAAAGCTGGTAGCAGTACATATCAAACTGGCAAGAAATTACATAGTAGAAAATTGTCAATGAGACAAGCTGAGGTCTACAAGAGTGACTTTCACTTATTTGTAGGATGAATTTCACTCAGTCATTCAGGTTCTATAGTTAAACACAGGGCCTCAATTCAATTTGAATTTAATGGGAGCAACATCCTCATACTGGGGATAGAGTGGAGGTAAATGAATGTTTTTGCAAACATTGCAGTAAAAGTTAACCAAGAGGTGCTGATCTATTGAAGCTTTTGGGTTTACTGTCAGTTAAACAACATCTACGTCAAGAGGGCAGAAACACTGTTGGCTCTTTAATTGCTTATAGTTCCAGATCTTCAATTTTTCATTTATGAACTACTAAAATTTAGTAGGACAATCTGAGCTAAAATGTGCAATTAATTATTATCCAGATTTCTTTATAACTTTATTCATTTTGAGGAAATTGCAGGAAGCACAAAATAATTCCTCTAGAAATGAAGTAGCCGATACTTTACATTTATTAGAGCTCTGAAGCCTTCAAGGTAGGTGAGTAATAATTTTTCATTCTCAATAATAGTTTCACAGTGAATGCTTGGAGACTTCCAAAGGATGATTAACAGACTGTGCATTCTCATGTAATGGCATCATGCTACTAATTCACTCCAAAATAAGTTCACCATTCACTAACAACTAGGAAAGAAATGGAAAGACTTGGCATTTTGCTCAAATTATCTGCTTTCATAACCATTCATTTTCAAGTCAAGGCCAAGAGCTTTTCTAAAAAACATGTAAGTCTACAGGCTATATTTACCATAAATGTATATTGTGTCTGCACTCAAGCTTTTTTATTAAAAATACAAAAGATTTCAAAACTAGAAGGACATCAACTAATAATACAGTCACAACTTGAGGAATTTTTGGACCTATACTTAAAGCTCTATTATTCCAATGTTTGAAAAATGTCACTGATTGTGAAAAATAATAGCTTTGATTTCTTTCTTCTTTTTTTGTTTGTTTTTGATTTGTTTTACTGCTCAGTGTTTTGTTCTATGTATAACACTAGCATGAATAAAGCTGGTAGGATCTGTTCTTCCTAAATTTTGATCCTCTGTGAGAAGCATGGAAAATATATATAGTAAAATTAACCAGTGGGCTTGTTATCCAGATCACTTTTACAAAGTTACTTGTGTGTTGCGAATCCTAAAAGCTCACAAATCATTATTGACATCAAATTTGAGTTACATTTACTTTTACAAGTTCTCAATTCTTTTTTAACAACAACAACAAAAAAGTGTCTGGAGATATTAGTAAGTGAGAGCTACGCTTCCAGACTACAATTTATAATGGAAGAAAAAAGAAAAGGGGAGGGGGGGAGCGCTGCAAAAATCAGTTGTATTTGTGAGGCTGTGGAATTAGTTAAACACTGTTTAAACACATACTGGGCAGCAGATTCCCTCCGGGCAGACTGAAGCTGGAATTCATGCAAAGATTTCTGCTAGCATCTTAAAGAAGAAGACACAATTTGAAGTGTTTATATACAGTGCAGCTTGGAGCTGATGTTAACTAATTCTTAGTTAACATCTGACTTCAAATTCAAAGATGGTTTAGGCTAGAGGTGCACTTTGTTTAGTAGTGTGTGTTGGGAATGTGCTAATTCTCTCCTTCCTCAGAAGAACATTTTCATGGAATGTCAAAAAACAGGCAGAGAAATAAATCTTGAAAATTATTTTAAATGCAATTTAAAATGAGCAATGGAAGGATTTTTAATGTTACAGTGTCTTTCAGGAAACCTGCCACATCCTATCTCAGGCCCTCTGATTAGGTGACCAAACAGCTTCAAGTTGTTATAGCTTGAAAGAAATCTCAATACCTCTGAGTTTCTTGATTGCAGCCTGCAAATATTTACACTGACCTTGTGAAAATAACAGAACTTTCCTAAGCATTTTTGCAGGAAGATAATTGACTTGGGATATTAAATTTCCTTAGAAACCCCTAGATATTGATTCGTCACATAGCCCTTAGCAGGACTGGTTGTTT
Organism: Arenaria interpres; assembly: GCA_013399435.1. NCBI lineage: Eukaryota > Metazoa > Chordata > Aves > Charadriiformes > Scolopacidae > Arenaria > Arenaria interpres. Next base: position 30,361 of record VXAK01001750.1, on the reverse strand, counting down.
CTCAAAACATTGCATTAGACATTGATCACTATGATCTACAAGTTGAAGAAAAATGGAGTCAGTGGGCTTTCTGTTCATACCCAGAGACTTTACAACATCATCTGAAAGAAAGTTGTAGTTCCCTGTCACGTTCTGTGTATGTATTTTGGGACATACAATTATAAATAAGTGTAAGTCTTCTACCCAGGAGGGAACGATCTGTTTAAAGAGTATTTACTACAGCTGGTAGCTACAGAAAATGTTTTTTTAATAAATGCAACAAAGATCCCTGTTTTCAATACTGCATATTCACAGTTCTTAATACCATCCCGAACATTTTGTTGCAAAGGGGTACGTGAGCTTTTTGCTTGAATGTTAGTGCATTGCACATAACCCAGCGGGGCTTTTCTGGGTTGAAGAGTGTGACTTTCTGTAAGGGTGTAGAGATCTTTGTTCACCTGTAAAGAATAAGCCCCAGAAGCAATGGATATATTCATTGAGACTTACACAGTCTTTGAAAAGGAGCTGACATCCTCTGCTGCAGGCAGCCTTTTAACTATTTAAAAAATACAGTGAATAACCACACACAGTCTCTTAAACACTTTCTCTTTTCCACAATAATTCAGAAGAAAAATAAATAAATCACAGCTGTTTCTAGGAAAAGATTCTCAGAAAATAATAATGGATAAATGTCTCACTGAATACGATGACTTTAATTATGACAGATTCCTCTATAATGAAATGAATGAGGATTTTTTTTTTTCATTTGATGAAACTGTGTCTAGTTCTTTCATTGCTATAGTAACCAGCAAATCATTCTTAGCAAAAATTTACAGGATATTTATATATACATACATATATGTATATATATGTGTGAGTGTTTACACCTTTTCCATAAAATCATGATAAAATATTTGGAATTTCCAGTTGAAAACTAAATATTAAGGGAGAGATTTTTCTCTGGATTTTATCACTTGCATGTCTTGCAGATTTATTAGGAACTGTTGAATCTGTTTAGATTTATTTTCTTTTTTATATTTTCACTTTTTTTTCCAAGAGTTCAGGATACACACATATTCCTTTTCCTATTTACTCTGGTTTTATTGGACTAATTTATTTATTTCTATTATTTATTATTAAATGTACGTGTTATATAAAATTTGAAACAACATTGAACACAACCATTGGCATTTGAAATTCAGTACTATTGTCTTGCAATAACCTCAGGGGGGTAAAATATCCATCACAAATGAAACAGGGCAGATGTCAGTAGGATTCTGTGCATTTACAGCATTATGGATTATAAGGATTTAATGAGATAGTTGTGAAGAATATGTATTGGAATTAAAAATCCAAGGAAAACAGTCTGATTTACTGAAGGGGCCTTTTATTTAGGTCTCTACTAAAGTTATGAATGAATTTAGAAGGCAGCCTTCAAGAGAAATGATGATTTTGTTGTTTATCTTCTGTCCCGTGTTCACTGTGGTGTAAAAATAATATGATTGGATATTTATTACTGATTCAATTCTAAGTATGATTCAGTAGTGGGGATGTTGTATATTGCAAAGCTTTTAAATTTATAGAATTTCTGCATATGCTGATGTGTCCGCTTTACTGTGACTTACAGCACCTTTAGCTGTTTCTGCTTTGTGGTGTCTCTTTATTACAAAATGTTGCCATAAAATACACTAAATGAACAACTACATCTTTTTAATCACCTCATTATATACTCTATCAGAGCATGCAGAATCTGTGTCCAGTTATACATAGCATTTTTTTTCCTGTTTTTGCGTTCTTTCTATCAAACATGCTTCTTATGTCAAGTTTCCCAAGGCAGCTTCAGGTCATAATCAGAGCCCTATCAACTGGGTTAGCAACAATACATAATAGTATTTGTTTTCTTAGGAACTTCCTTGTTAGTGTTTCAAAGTGCTTTATAAAACCTTAAATAGTGCAGTCAGCTGGGGTTAAAATTTCCTTTGTTTGTTTGGGTACCTCTCCCCCCTTCCTTCCCTCTCCCCAGAGATACAGGCTATCTAATGAGCAAATGGGGAAGAGGTGACTATGGTCATGCAGCTCTCCCAGCCCTCATTAGCCATAGGGCATGTGTGTTCCAATGTCACATGTCATAACCCCAGGAAATGCCTTGTAACCCCCTACCCTCCATTAGAATCAATTCTGTATCTATTCCTGTCTCAGTTCAGTTTATGAATAGATAATTGCAGCAAATGTATTTCACTTAATGATCATTTATTTAATTGCAGCTGGTATCGTAAAACTGATAAATTTGGTTAGCCCTGATTTCAGTTGATTATAACTTTATGAAATAAAAAGTTAGATTGACCAAGTCAGTTTTCTACTAAAGGATACCTTTTTTTTTTTTCATGGCATTAAAAAAATAAATACTTAACTGTTGCACAGAGTGATATAAGGGGAAAAGACACTTCTGTGCACACGTAAAGCATAGCTTTAAAAAAAAGAAAAGTTGCTATAAACCTCCCATAATTTGAAAATACACTGGCAGACTACTTTTTTTACTGGGGCAGGGTCTTTGCCATCTAGATGGAAACTGAACAGCTGGAAAGAACTGACCCTGTGACCCTCAGAGATCTCAAGAAGTGAATGATCCAACTGCCTGATCCAAAAACATTTTTATCACCAAATACCACAGAGATCCAATGTGTGCTCTACGCAACAACAGTGTTTGAACTCCTCTCTACTTTCAGAGGACAGTGAAATGGTTGATTGCTTACAGGTTTCTTGGGAACTTTACCAAAAAGTTAGAGGTGGAAGCTGCTTTGGATAAGAGCTGGGCAAAGCCGGACAGGAGAAAACATGGAAATGGAGAGGAAATTAAACAGGGAAAAGGAGGGAGCAGCTGAGAGTTGATAGGTATCTAAGTACTATGTGTCTAAATTCAAACAACTAAGTTTGAACAGCTCTGCCTTTATGGTGCGTGGAGAGAATCAAGCACTTTGACTCCCTGAATAGACTGCTGGGACTGGTTAGACAGATTTCTCCCCACCAACTATAAAAGAAGCCTAGACCCTGATGGGCTACTTTAGATACCTAAACTGTGTGAAATGAATGTGACCTACACACACATTGAGAAATTAGATGATCTCAATGTTAGATTGCCCCTTACATATGGGATTAGATTTCCCCAAAGGGGCCTATTAGGGTAATCTTTATTGATTTTGGAATATTGCATTTTTTTTTCCTAAGAACCTCCTTCCTCCAGTATGATGGCAAACAGTGTTTGAGAAATGAATTAGGATCATGCAGCAAATGAGTGTGCTGCAAATTGGCTTCCTGCCTTATTAGATATAGAAGTCCAAAGTTGTGCAGTAAATGTAGCAAGAGAAATTGAGAGAGAAAGGATGGTTTAATCATTAAGACAACTGAATGTTGTGAGAATCCACATCTTTGCATCAGTGGCATTTTTGATGGAGCTAAGCAACTCACTTAAACCAAATTTTTCACCAGTAGCCACTACTGCGCATTACTTATTTTCTGATTGCCCAACTTGGGTCACATGGGGCCAGATCTTTCAAAACTGAGCTGCAAATGAAGTCAGTTATGTTTGAAAAGTGTTCTAAAAATTGTTGTTATTCCTGAGCTTGTCCATTTCAAGTAGGGAATCTAAAATAAATATATAAACTTGACAACATTGATGTTTATCTGTGTCTCATCTGTCTATACATAATATATGAATAATAGCCCCATAAAACTCTCAGGGGTAGTGTGAAGTGAAAATCCCCTCTTGTGTAAAGTATGTCAACTTATTACTCAAAAGACCACAGAAATATTTATAACGACCTTATATTTCCTTCAGAGTTTAGCTAGTGTGCTCTAAATAAGATTTACAGCCACATTGTGCCAGAAGAATAGAAAGAAATGTTTAATGACATTCATTCACTGTGTTAGGCTTGGAAAAGAAAAAAAAAAAAATTTAGCTTGCATCTCTAACTGATACACATAAACAGAAAGGCCAGATGGAGATTGCACTGACAATTTCCCTTCTGAGATGTTTAAAAGTGTAATATTCTTTTTATTTTTTTTCAACATTAATATGTGTTTTGTGTTACTGGTTTGTAGAAATCTTTCTGGGGTTTTCGAGGCGGGGGCAAGGGGTGGTTTTATTTTACTTTATTTCTTTGGCCTGGAATATCAGTTCAGCTAAGGATACTGGCCACAAGATTTGGATAACTCAGGTGCCAAATCCCTTCTCCACTGAGATCAATGGAAAGATTTCCAAAATGCTGAAGGGATTTCGCCTTCCCTGCAACCTGGCATCAGTCAGAGATACTCAAGTCAATGAGACAATTCTGGAACTGGAACAGCCATGTCAGCACCAGCCCAGGCTTCCTACCACCCATAGGAAACATGTAGTAATCCTTATGATCTGCTTGGCACTGGGGAGGCCTCATCTGGAAACCGAGCACTGGTTTGGACACCTCCCTTCAGGTGAGGTGCAGAGACAAGCCAGAGCAGAACAACAAGGTGGAGAAAAAATGACTCGGGAGAGGAAATACTGGGAAGAACTGGGATTGTGTTGTCTAAATGGTGGACGGCTGAGGAGTGAAGGGTCTGAGTACAGAATACGTAAAATTCTGCTACAGAAGAATGGAAGAATTAATTCTCACTGTGCAAGGCAAAATCAGTAAAAATACGTGAAATAATTGAATTTCAGAGGGACCCATATTAGATATCATGAATAACTTCTAATGTAAGCAAAGCAACAGCGGTGATTCACTGAGCCAAAGTACCATGGCACTTTGTGAACTTCTATTACAGTAAACTGTTAAGAAAAATTTATGAGTATCTCAGGATGACCAGAGGGATGAATGAGGTGAGCTATCTGGGACATGCCAATTTTGTCATTCCACACTTCTGTGTTTCAGCTATAAATCTTCTCAGTAAGCCAAATTAACTCATGTTAAGAGCTGCACTATCATGATTATAATGTTTCAAGAATCCTGGGTACTTGCTCTGTAATGGAACAGCAGAGATACGAGCTGTTGCATCCTGTACTTACCTTCCATCATTGAGGAGCTATCACCTACAAGTAAAGCTTTTGCTAGTTAGTCCAAGAAACACTGCTGAAAACATCTCTTTCTAGTTGCTGTCAACACAAAACTGCTATTAATTTGTAGTTTGTAAGAAGAAATAATACATTTTTACATGTAAATATTTTTATGCATGTATTTATATATTTATATTTATATTTTTAAACATAATAATTTCCTTTCAATGGGAGTCAGGTGCTGAGTGCTAGAAAGGCATTTGTTTATATTGTTCCAGACAATCATACTTCGTAGACAATAAAATGAGTAGTGAGGAAAAAAAAATCTCTCCAAAGTACTTTCACATTACAAAGCATCAGTGGTGTTATATACTAAAAATTCCCTCAACATAAGCAGTGTGTACTCTGTTTACATTTAATAATGAAGAAAAAAAAGAAAAAAAAAATCACCAAAAATTTCTTAGGAAAATGTTATGCTTTTTAATATGAGCATAGCATGTGTTAAGACAGCCCTGTCTTCTTTAAGTTCCTGCTTCACACAAAGTGAAGAAAAAACATTGCTTGAATTAAGTCTTCAGTTTAGTATAAAGTGACTGTGTCAGAGTAGGCCCCTGAAATCAGTAGCATTACTTGGCTGTACAAGAGAGCAATATTCAAGTATATCAAAGTTAGAAAGCAAACTGCTGAAGAACTGTACACATTAAAAGGATGGAAAATTATTTCATAAACATAAAGTTGTGCTTCCAAAATAAATTTTCTTATTTGGATTGTATCGTCAACCTATGTTACATTCATGAAGTAGTTTGCCAAGCCCCTCAGAAAGATTTTTACAATGTGAAAGACATCTTTTAATTACCTTAAAATACTTTTGAGGAGTTGCTGATGTTTGCTGTTTTGTGTTTTTAGGGAATCTTATTCAGGTTAGAGGTTAAATTTTAATTCCATTGTTTGTTAAATTGCTCATTTTAGCTTTTTCATCCCTTCCCAAGTCAGCGTCTCTGAACAGGCCTGATCAATCAGGCACCATCCTTTCAAGAGGGATTTCAGGCCCGAATACCAGACAACTTCATATACTCATTCTTTGCCTAGCTTTTAGTTCAAAATTGAATCTTGAGCATTTAGAATCCATGTATGTTCAATCATACATCATTTAAAGCTATACACAATTCTTTTGGAAACACTTCCAATTTCCTACACCTTTTCACCCTATCAACATTTCATTGAGTAAGCACTGAAAATCTTTCTCTAGACACTATATTTCTGTCACTCCCGTTTTTATTTATTAAGTGTCTCTACTTAATTTAACTGAAATGGAAATAATTCAAAGTACAACACTACCATATTCTGCATCGCATATGTTCTTCATGAGCAATTACAGTGGACAGATAATTAAATAGGTAAATAAACCTCAGTCAGGAGGTGAAATAAAACATTTACTGGTTGTCCTTGATGAACTGGTTCTGAAAACATGAAAGGAAAAGCTTCGATAGGCCTTTGGAAGCAATAAACTCCAGAGGTGATGTTTGAAGCAATTGACTGACTCCCTGTAAAATGAGATGCCAGAATCTTTTTCCTGGATAAATAATGCACTAACAAAAAATTGTAAGTCTAATGTTTTTATTTATTTATTTAAACAAGATATATCAACAGAAGAGAGAGGAGATAAACTCTGAAAAATGTGCAAGCAATTTAAATCGTAAGATTAAGATAACTTCAAACCCCTCCCCAGTAATTTACATTATTTGTAGCTAATCATAAACTAAGGAGGAATGTTCTGAGACACTGAAGTCCAACTCTGACATTTACTATTACAGAAAGTTTACATACAAAGTAGCACTATATCTTGGCTGTTGTGAGACATTTATGATTGTTGGCACCAGAGCTAAAATCAGTGAGATTCATTTGCCCTTGTGCCAGCATCTGGGATTTCTTACACCCCCTTTAGTGTCACCACAGCATTTCGAGATGTCCACGTCTTGCCCAGTAAGACAGACGTGGCTGTGGGTGACCACTGGCTCCTGGCTGGATCTGGGGAAGTCATGCTGCTCATTCCCTCCAGCAGCTAGAGAGCAGCCCGGCTGTGCAGCCATGCACCAGCTGGGAAGGTAGCACACAGGGCTGAGGGGCTTGTTTATGTGCTAAAAAAATAATAATTGGTGTTTGGCTCACAACTAATAATTAGGGCTTCCTAGAGCTCCTAAAATGATAAGAAAGTTGAAAGATATTAGTGTCGACTTTGCAAGAATACAATTAGCTCAGTGCTTTCCTTCAGCTATTTCTTTTTGAAGTTCTTTGCGGAAAAAGCTAAGCAATTTCCTTTCCCTTTTAACATCAATAACCCTACTCAGTAGAGGACTGTGCTTAAATAGTTTTCTGTTTTCTCCAAACAAATCAAAGGAAAATAAAGTTAATTAACCAAATGAAAATGTGGCTGATTAAAAAGGAGGGATTATTTAGTGTTGGTTATTTGGCTCTAAAACATTGATTGCATTTAAACACGTGAGTGGGGCCTCGCTAACCCAAAAAGCTGCCACTGTGTCTTACTGCGAAGACCTCTGGTTATACGAGTAAGCCTCAGGCCAAGCTTGAATGACATTAGCAGGCTCAAAATAAACTGTAACCTTCTCCCGTGTAACACCAGTTTCAGTTTGGGTTATGTGAAAAGCAGTGCTCGTGGGATCGTTTCAGCTTTTACTGTAAAGCATGAGGTGTGGAGAAGGATGATCAAATCTCATGCTCCCTAAAAATTGTTCCTGTGACTCAAACTCCAGGTTATCTGTATTCGCATGGATGAGCACCTCTTGGGAAGTATGAAAGTAACACTGACTTAAAAAATAGCTTTATTAGACAATGTTGTCTTTCAAGTCCTTTCTGGGAAGGAGAGGCCTTTTACAAACCAATTTAATTTTCTTTACACAAACAAATCATATATGGTTTGCCCTGCCTTAACTGTTTAAAATAAATTATATACACACTGTATTCCATTTATTAACCATATTGTACAGAAACAATGCTTCAGAGGTGACACATTGGTGCTGACAGTGTTCACACTGCCCAAGTAGTGAGATATGTGGATACTTCTGGTTTTCAAAGGATGAGAAGATCTCACCTAGAATAAAGAAGCTGAAATGGCTTCACACTTTATTCTAGCCTGACTCTCTCCAAGGATGGTAAAGTTTTCCTTCTCACAAGTTTTGATAGTGGAATGATGAATTACTGAGAGGGTTTTCTCAAACACTAGCAGGTAAGCATCTAAAAGAGGGATCTGAGATGAAGGTCATCCTGGTGTTACTGGACACAACACAACCGTGCAGGGGATTTTGTTGCTTCCCCTCCTCCCTGGATATCCTCATGATGACTGTAATTCTCTCCACTGAACAGAGCCAGAGCTTAGAACCTACCATACGCTGTGGGAGGGGAGTAAAAATGAGCAAACTGCACAGGGATGGAGTCCCCCAAACCCATCTAATGAAGTTTGCCTAACAGATTTTTCCAACTACAATTACATATAGGAATAGCTGATGCTATTTTTCACTGAGTTCAGCAGGTCTGGGTCAGGAGTCGATGTGAGGTTAATGCATGGCTATTGATGATGGAGTTCTCCCAGTGCCATACTGACACAGAGAGGCCAAGCACTGGGGAGATGCATGCCTCTCTGGCATTTGACATGTCTTCAAGCCATCCACATCCATAGGGTCTGCTCTCCCTGCCAGCTGAGGTGCAGGTGACCTGACGGCAGTATCAGGAGCCTTAATACAACCCAGTTGCTTCCTATGAAGTGCTGTTATTCCTCTGGCAAGAAGCTGCCATGAGTACCAAGAAGAAAAAGGCACACTTGCTGGGAGACCATTATGGGGCACTCATAGCTTCAGCAGTATAAGATTTCCCTCAGTATCCACATGCCTCCAGCACACAGCTCAGCTTCTTTGTAATAAGTTACTGATTACTGGTGCTGTCCCGGCAGAGTGTGGATGTCTTAAGTGTGTGGATACACAGGTAGGTAAAATTCACAGCAATGATGCTTGTGAACTGCACTGTAAGGTCATTATGATATAGAAACTATCCTGTTACCCAGAGGGTTGCCATAATCTTGGTGTTGGCTAAAAAAAATTAAAAAACAGAATCCCAACAAAATTTGGTTTTGATAATGTAGTATGTTTGGGTTGTTTGTTGGAATAGTTAGTAATGATATGTAATTCTCAGCTTTAACTGCAAGAAAACCATGATAATATGATAATATGTAATGGTGTGATTTTGAAGAAAATTGCTTGTGCAGCCAGTAAGAATTTTATTTTAAACTATTAAACAGTGTGTTTAAGAAATATTATTCATTAATTATATAAGCGAGCAAAAGTAAGTTTTTGTTAAAGTGGTGTTTCTGGAGACGGTGCTGTATGTATTTGTCAGGCCAAAGTAAAGAACATCTTTGATTTCAGCAGAAAAGAATGCTGTGTCTTAACTTCTGTTCAAGCAAGACTGTGGGTTTTTGTGATGTTAATATGGTTAATCAGAAATTAATCTAGAAAGGGTAACATGTGTGAATTGGACCCTTCTATTCCTTTTGCTTTCCTGTTTTTACTCATCTGTGTACAGCCGGGAAATAAGCAGGTCTTTAATCACCAAGGACTGTATGATCCTTACCTAGGCACACTATCCATTGATAGTAAGTGAAGAAACATACCACAGGTCCAGCTTCAGATGCCTGCTCGGTCAGTGCATCCTTGCCACATCATATCTCATAAATATCTACAGGGCAGGTGTCAAGAGGATGCGGCCAGACTCTTCAGTGGAGCCCAGCAACAGGACAAGGGGCAATGGGCACAAGCTGAACACAGGAAATTCCATCTCAACATGAGGAAAATCTTCATTGCTTTGAGGATGCCAGAGCACTGGAAGGGGCTGCCCAGAGAGGTTGTGGAGTCTCCTTCTCTGGAGATTCTCAAAACCTGCCTGGATGAGTTCCTGTCCAACCTGCTTTAGATGAATCTGCTTTGGCAGGGGGGGTTGGACTAGATGATCTCTGAAAGTCCTTTCCAACCCCTACTATTCTGAATCGCAAGTGTAAAACTGGCACTGTCCAGCTCTTCTCAAGATCAGGTTTGTAATATTCTAATGTACTAAGCTACTTGTTAAAAAACTGATTAATTCTCAAAGTTCAGACTCAAATTATCATTGCAGTGGGGACAGGGAAGTGAGGTCAGGTTTTTTTATAAAATAGCATAAATTTCAGCATCAGAGGTGAACCATCCTGAAATCTCAAATCAGGTAAAGAAGTTTTGCACTTACACCCTAATCTCTTGAACCTCACAAAGCTTTTAACTTCTGAAAGCCTGTTGGATTCTTGTACAGTGAAAAAACACCATATAATAGTTTAGGACAGGAAATGGATACTTTGTTATATCCATCCTATATAAAGGGGGAGAGAATGATTTAGTTCTTTCAAATCTAATCTCTGACAAAGCTTGAACAAGTCATTCACATTAAGATCACTTCTTCTAAAGGAATGCTGTCCCATGATTTTGGAAAGATGTGCTCAGCATCCATGATTAAAATTAAACTGAAAATAATGCCATCCTCATCACAACATTCCCTAAACATGTAGTCAAGGCTGAGTCAGATGAGAAAATCCATATAATGAATCATCAGACTTGTTTCCTGCACTGCCTAGGCAGGCCATGCTTTCCTGAATTCCAATTTTTGCTACAAAATAATTCTTCTATATGTGAGACAGATTGGGATAATAACTCAGGATTCAAATGCATTTTATTAAAACCGAGCTGGTCACCATGGGTTTCTTTAAAACCAACAGAGATGCAGAAAATATAGTCAATAAGAATTAAGGCTAAATCAATTTCACCATAAGGTAGATAGCTACACTATATCAAGCAAATTGTTCCCTAAAAGAAATGCATATTCCTCTCTATTGCTTACAGGAGTCACCAGAGGAGCAGCTGAGCTGTAGATGTCTGCATCCTACACTTCTGCGGTTATCTGGGGTGAATACTCTTCACAGTGTCAGAAATGCAGTATATCTGTCACATCTCCCTTTCCTCTTGGGCTTCAGAAACATTGTTAAAGTCAAATGCCTCTGAAATCGAAAGTCGTGTCTGGAATTTCACATCCAGGGGCTGGACCTTTTTGTAGAATTCCTCCAGAGCTGAAATTTCCTTGCTAATTTCATCAAACATTTCAGGAAAACCACTTATTTTTTCCATGCTTTATTACATTTTATGAGATTCTAGTCAAATATGCTAATTTAGATATTCTCTTTTGCATAATATCCAGATCATAAGGCCTAAATACAATTCTTTGAGCATATCTCATTCTTCTCCAATTTTTATTTGGGCATGTATGCATATTTATATATATAACTATACAGAAAGAGAATGATATCACAGACATCAGCTATCTAGAGACATAAACTCTGAGTTTTATATGTTTATATATAGTTATACAAATGTTATTAGTTCTGTTATTAGTTAAAAGAACAACACCACAGGATACAAGAGAGATAGTTGTATTGGGTAGGGTGGCAGAGAACAAGATATAAGGAAAACCACCAAATTTTAGGTGAGTCTACTGAAAAAAGTGACTAAAAATAACAGAAGGCAAACTTTGGAGTTACAGTCTCTTCATCGGTCTATGGGAAAGCAGAACAAAGGGATCAGAAAATGTATACTTAAAGGATGATGATTCAGAGCTCATAAGGGAATATGTTATTGTAGTATGAGTAAAAGGTCTATGGGAAATATTTTCCTTGGGAGACCAGGAAATGCCTGAAAAAACTAAACCACAGGGTGCATTAAAGAGAAATGTTTCCCCGGGTCACCATTCTTTTTACAGAAGGAAAGAGAAATCTATTAAGTCAGGAATGGACAGTAAGATCAAGGGAAATTAATGAGCTGGAAGAGAGCCTTTTAGAGCTGTAGTAATGCTCAGACCTGTGGGCTGCCCTGAAATAGGATTCTGTTTTCCTGAAAACCAGTGATAACTTCATGCAGCTGCTCATTAGATAGTGCAGATACCAAAGGAGAAATTGGAACTCTGGATGTGTTCCCTCTGTTTCCTCCATTTATTTTCCAGATGGCATACTGTTTCCCTATTATGTTTTATTTATACAAGGCTAAGCCCATTCCCCTTCCAACTCCATTAACCTCAGTGGAACAACACCAGAAATGACTATGGCCCATTGACTACAGGATCTTATTCGATATTGACTGTTTTCTTTAGGACAATTTGATTGACACAAATTATTGCAGCAGATGTGTACTGTAATTGGTAATGGAACATTTTATCCATTTGAATCCAGATAGCCTTTCTTCCAGAGCCTCCTTTTGTAATGCCGCTTATTGGGATCTTTGAAACTTTATTCTATCAAATAGCAGGTATTTGTTGGGGCGGCTAAGAGCTGTGGAGGATTAATGCTCAATCCTTCCTCACTTAAACATCTTGCTGTTTTCATCTTGTCCTAGGTCACCAGTGGGAATGAATTTGGTCACCTTACCTTGGTACATATTTACAAAACTCATGGAAATGCCATGGAATTTAATGCAGTTATCAGTCTCACTTCAAAAGGGTACCAGAATTGAAATGATAGGAATCTCATGGACCAGGGTTGAGGTACTTTGCAGGGTTATGTCAGATGCCTAACACATGGCTCCACTACATTTATTTTTCTTTTATTCTTTTTTTCTCAAGCTCTGAATTTCTTCATCATAAATATTAAGTATATATTACATGTGTAGAGAGAACTTGGCAAAGGGAATGGGATGTGAAAGGGATAATGCCTTAACATTTGGCTGTTTTGAACAGGGCTCGTGACAATAATCATTGCTTTAAAATTTTACAAGTATTGTAATAGCTTTTATTTAAGAGCAGGAAAATAGCTATTCCCTGATTTGATGCTTTGTGAATTGCAGGATAAGACCTTCTCCTCAGGTGCAGTATCAGGGTGGTGCAAGCATTTGCATGTACATAGAGTGGGGCTACACAGAGCCGAAATCACACTGTCTCAGGTAAATATGGCTTTGAGTACGGCCATAGCTGGCTTGTTTTCACAGCCAAGTAAACAGTGTTTCAGTAGAAGAAAATACTGTCCAGGTTGAATGCAGATAGATGTCAGCAGAGAGAGGCAGTGCAGTTGGGCAGCTGCTGTGCCCTCCCCTGGCACAGACCCTGTGCTGCCCTCAGGAGGTGCTGGTGGTCTGGGGTGGGGGGAAACAAACCCTTACCTCTAATAGCTGAGAAAAATGGAAGAGTTCATTATCTTCAACTCAGCTCTGTGTTGATGCACCCATCCTGCTGCCGAGTTAACTGGGGAGCCTGTTCCAGCACACTGCTGCTTGGGGCAGGTAGACTCTCCATGGCTGTTGAGAGAAATCCCAGATCCCTGTGTGCTACGGAGGTGTGGAATAACTACTGTGCACTCTAAGTGATGAACAATTTCTGACAGATGACCAAGAGGGAAAATGGAACAAAAAGTTGCTTTGGCTTGATCCAAAATACAACAGTTTAATTTTTCTGACTTTTGTCTCACCAAAACAAGAAAAACCTAGGAGGGAAAAAAAAAATCTGAATTGATTTTTCTTTGATGAAAATCGAAATGTGTTTGATTTTAGAGAAGGATTTTTTTCCCCATTCCTCCCCTTTTTCTTTCTTTTTGATTAACTTTAGCTAAACTTTCTCTTAAAGCCTATAAACAGAGAGAAGATACTTCGTATCAAATTAAATGGTCCAATTTCCTCCAGTGGTTTTTTTTTCATTTTTTTTTTCAGTCCAATCTACTAATTAAAATGCACCTAAAATCATAGATACTTTCTATTACACAAAAGATGCAATTTCAGTGGCTTAGCAGCTCAAAGCCTTATAAGTTATTCTACACAAGAGAATCAAATATATCTCTCCCAAAGCAACTTCTATCATATTGAAACACGTGCCTTTTGCAGGGATAATACCTTTTGATAGCATTGCTCAGATACCACCAGTCTTCCTTTCCTTTCCCGTAACACTTATCAGCCTCAGAGGACACATAAATATGCATTAAGAAATTTACGGCTATTTCACAATGTATTAAGGCAGCTATCCCCTTTTATTAAAAATCTTTTTTATACAAAGGGTCGAACAGAGTTTTCACACTTAAGTTTTCTACGTAGGGTATAAGTGATTAGAGGTTCTTCATTATCCTGCTGCCTGGAAATGGTCCTTCAGTAGTTAGTCAGTGTTATACTGCACAGCCCACTTACAATATACATAGAAATAGAAAATGTTTATGCCATTAACAGCTGTATTTGACCCTACATTATAGTTATTACTAAGGTGAAAAAAAAATAAATATAAAAAACAGACCAGCATGTCACTTATGAAGCAATTTGGAAGAAAGGTTTGCATGGATCTGAGACACCTAATACAAGCAAGGAAGACTAATAATTTTAATATTTAAATGTAATAAAGAATATATGATGTTTGCTGACAGGGAACAAAAAGTCTGCTTTTTGAAGATGGAACAGTGATTTTTTTTCAGATATCAATATTAAAGATGCCTGGGAGTTTGAGAAGAAGCGGGCATCCATACCTGTGTAAAGCATGGTCAAACCCCTGTTTCTTTGGCAGGGGGGGTTGGACTAGATTCTTTTGAGCAAGCAAAAACTAATAAAAAAACAAGAGTAAGAGTTAACATTACACCTCTGGGTCATACACCTTTAAAGTCACTTGCTCTTATCTCTCTCCTAGTATGAATTTCTAAGTGGCTCAGACAAGTTTCAAAGGCTGGAAAATGAAGGTAGACAAAATCAGACAAAAAAGAAATACAAATTTTTCACAATAATGGAAAATTTGGTGAATATCACTCCTCCCTGGAGTAGTGATATGTTCTACCATGTTCTGTGCTTACAAATGTATAACCCATCTTTCTAAAACATAGATATTAGCTAGCGGAAGAGAGCGTGCCTGGAGCACAGAGTGGTGCAGAGAGTGAAAAGAGACCTTTGCTCAGATGCTGCCCTCTTGCTCTGCCTTCACCCCCAAGCACCTGGCTACCTGGGGACAGTGGCTCTGTCACCCACACCTCCACCCCCTCGGAGGCTCCCACTGCCTGGAGTGATGTGAGCATTCCCAAGTGAAATGCTGCTGTCTGTGCTGCAAAAAAAACCATACTCGGCTCACAGATGAAGTGACTATAAGGTCTCCTCTCACCGTGAAAATCTATGAATCCAGTAATCTATACAGCACTGATGCAATATTTCTTTGGGAGAAAGCTCATGTTAGCCTGCTCCCCTCGTTCCTGCGGGGCAGACACAGGACATTCTTTCTTTGCCATCTTTCACAGGATTTCAAGCTTTTGTACTTGGTAGAAAGCCAGAGCTGAAATCCTGGGTTAATCCTGTTATCTGGTACACAGCCTAATGCACGCTTTGCAGAATTCACCTCCATGCTTTTCCCATAGAGGAACAATTTCAAAGGTTTTAAATTGAAAGGATAATATCAACTCTTCTGTCCCTCCTTCCTCTTCCAAATAACACTTGTTTTTAGAGTATCCTATCTGTGCTGGGCAATCAGATTGACTTTCTAAACTCTACTAAAATAAACATTTTGGGTAAGATATATAGGTGTACATACAGAGTATCATAATAGTAGATAAGAAAAGAAATCCAAATAAATTAATAATGAACTATCATCAATTTTAATCCAGATATTAGCTAGCGGAAGTGCCCCAGAATTCCAATAAAAATTCCAAGATGGCTTAGACATTTCACTGGTTTCCAATGATGCTTTTTATGTGAACCAGAATTCACTGTACCTCCCACAAAATTTCAGTGGAGTATAAGTCTTTCAAAGAAAACACGTGGATGGAGCAGCAGGCTTGTAACTGAAGGGTTAACTAACCAGAGCGTCTGCTAGAGCTCTGTTGTTACTGGAAGTCAATTGTATAATTTGGTGGAAAGCAGATATTTAACTATTTTTAAGCACCCAAGTGTCACAAATAGAAACCTAGGTACTTTATATAGTCAGTGGAGAAACAGAGACTCCTAAATCAGATATTCTGGCTTAAATCTGAAGGACTTTACCTCTCAAGAGGCAGACATTTATTAATTTTATTAATAATTCCCTGGTCTCCATCTTCCCCTACCAAATGGCGTAAGTTTGTCTTGGATTGAATACAAAGAGGGTAGTCTTTGTGACCACTGAAAAATGTACAGGAACAGAACTCGCTTCCTTCTTTCTTCAAAGTGAGCAGTGCACCACTGACTGGCACAGTCAAACCAAAGCCACTCTGTAAAAGATTCAGAATTATCCCCTCTTTTTCTGTCCCTGAGTGTAGTGGGCAAGCAATTGTGATTGCAAAGTGCCTAGGTTCTTAGAGAGCGTAGTAAACCATGGAGGCATACAAAGCTAAAATAAATATCTTGGGGTTGTGCTTTCTACTGAAGTAACTGAAAATCTGAGGGCTGCTATGCAAAGGAACACATTCCAGCATGGCAGCGGACAGCTGGAAGAAGAAATGCATGTTGTGAGTTGTAATAACAATGGACAGGTGTATGAGAGATTTCTGAACTTGGGAACATGTCCCTGGAACTTGGCACCTGATGCTGCTTGCTCCTGGGCTGACATCCAGCAGAGAGTGAGAGGGAGTGAAACTGGTGCCATTAGTTACGCAGTGTGCACACTTTCAGATTCACTAGAAACCCAAGTATACCGGTGAAACTTTTATAAGTCGCACTAGAGCAGCTGCCATACAAGACCATAGGATCACATTATGTTTGGTGGAATATAAGGGACCGTTTAAAAATTCACACTGAGGACAGTAAAAAAAGAACTAAAGATCACCAAATCTGCTAAAAAATAAGGGTTTACTACCTACGACATTCTTAGCTTATTTGCTTAAATATATATTATTTAACATTCAGGGTAGAAGATGGGCATCTTTTCTATGCTAGTTACAGGAGCATCTCAATGTTTAGCACAGAGGGACAGGTTCCCCCAGAGCTCATATCTGAGTCTCCTAGTACTACTGAAAAAAGAAGGAGCCCATACGATTAATTCAGACATACAAGGTTGAAGCCATATAAACAGAACCACTAAATTTAAATAATATATAAAAGAATATAATAAAAGAATAATGGTATAGAAAGTCACTTTTCTCTGTGTGTACTTCCTCTTAGAGACTGTGTATCCCCAGGCTGGATTACATTCTCCTTTTATTAAGAAGTGTTTGTTGAAATTATTAACATTTGGTATACTTCAAATCTGGCTCAGTAGACTATAGGAATTAATTTATTTCACCTACTATTTTCAGACATCTACACTTTAGAAGTCTACATCACAGTCAGTTCATTCTAGGTTCCCTTTAGATTTAATAGAGATACTTTTAGGATACAGACCATCTGATCAAAGGTAGAGGTGTGTGTTACAATGAATTTTCTCAAACTCACGGGGTCAGGTGAATCCCACACAAGGTATCTGTCTGTCTGAGAGATTTCAGTCATAGTAAGTGTTTTCAAACAAATGCACCTGTATTTAAAAATAGATTTTCTGGTTAAATAATCTAAGCAAAATGTTTCCTGAGGCATTTACAAGTGACTCCAGGATAAGTCCTAACCTTTGAGTACTCAAAACTGAACTCTGCTTGTAATTATGGTGATCTTACAAAAGCCATATCAAATTGCACGGTGTCATTTTCCTTCTGATAGCATCAGGAATTTTCTGGTGAATAATATGATCCACAATGCATTTTTTTGCACTAACGTAAAAATCTTTTTCACCTCTGTCCCAGTGGTAATAATAAATCATTAAATACAAAAATAACTTGAAGAATTTGTTGTCATATATGCTATTCATTGAAATCTAAAGAAAAATTGTGTGGCTTGTTCAGTTTCTCATATGCTTGTGCCTCTCTGGTTAAATCTGAGAAATGCTAACATTTAAAGAGTAGTATGGAAATGAGTAGAAATGATGCCTTGGGTACAGGCAAAGGTTGGCTGCAGCATTCCAAATGCAAAGAGAGATTTAATGTCCTAATCAGGAAGATACTTAAACTCATTTCAATTTTGAATGCCCAAAGGAATTAAAGATATGCCTAATGTTAAGCACATGCTTAAACACCCTTCCTGACTGTCAATGTTTTCTTGAGCTGAACATAAGCCTGTGTCCGGAAGCAAGAGAGTGTTGAACATCAAAATTAAAAAAAAAAAAACAAAAACAAACCACCTTATACATGTTTTATTCTGTTCTCCTTGGAGCACACAGAGTTTTCTGGACTCCTGTCACACTTTTAAAAAAGAAACACTGGTAGAGAAGAAGCCTCCTAAACCAAAACATGAAAATCTATACTGATGATATAAACGTTGAAGGATCCAACCAAACAAATCAGCAAGGTAGGGGATCACGCAGCTACAACCTATATGCAATAATTGTGTAAACCGTCTTAGAGGGCAGTAACAACAACACAAAGAATGGGATTGTTCTGATGGGGAAAAATAAAATAAAATAAAATGTCCAAGATGCAGCAAAGCCTTTGTAATTTGTAAACACTAGGATGGGATCCAACTGGCTCACTTCTTTGTTAATCTCTGCTTCATTCTCTGTGACATTAATTAACTGCATTTGACTGGCAGTCAGATATTCCCAGTTTGGACAGTTTCCCCATTAGCATACCAGACATGTGGTTTGTACAGTAGTTATCAGGCAAAACTGTGAGTATGTTGGACTGGACTGAAACAGTCCTGGCTGTGTGAGTCAAATATCAAAGGAATTTGAGAGGGATATGTTTAACCAGGCATCACAAGCTCTAGGAAACACTTGGTAGGACAAAAAATTAAAAAAAAAAATAAAAAATTACACCCTTCATTTTATAAGTCCTCGGTTTTTTGCCTGTGAACAGGCCATTACCAAGGCATCAGCAAAAGGGATTTTTCCTATCTTGCCACCAGAGTACAACGTGTCCCAAGATTTATTCATTAGAAAAGTGCCAGCTCCACAACTATAAAGCAAAATCATTGATCTCCAACTCACTGCTGGCTTGTAAGTATATGAATACCCATACGTATACACACATGTATACCATATACACATATATAAGTATGATGATTGCAAATTTCATCATTTTGCCTCTGAGAAAAAAAAAAGTTATATATATATATAAAGCAATCATGACTAGAAAATTATTTGAAGGAGTGAAAATTAAACATTGGCATTGCAACTAAGTGATAGTGTTCATATTCTAGAGAGAAAAATGAAGTCACAGTAGCTTTGAAATCCATAGTGAGGCCATGCAGACATGGTCTGAGAGATGAAGCTCGAGGCACAAACCTGGAGCAAATCACACCGTGACAGTAGCATACAAAGGAGCAGGTTGCACATTTGAAAGCGTGAAAAAGAAACATGCTGTGTCTGGAAAAGTAAGTGTTTGACAGCACAACAAACGTAGTCCTGGTTCATTCTGAGTAAGTTTGTAGGTAAAAGGGCTAAATTGTTTCTAGGAATTGTTTTATGTGTTCGCAGCTTGACATCCACAGGTTAACACTGTGGCGTACAGCTCTTTGTATGCTGATGTTTTGCTTGTCCAAACTCCTAGATCCTCTTGTGCTCTCATTGTAGCTTTGCCTTTCATAGGACACAGTAGAAAGAGAGTATTTTAATCTTACTGGTAATAAATGGGCTATTGTCTGCTCCATAGATTACGTGGAGACCCAGCAATTGAAATTGGTCTGCTTTGTCCTTAACTGCCCACAGTCTGTAAGTACTGTTGTTTTGGACATTCTACCACTGTCACAACAAATAGAATATTGAATATCACCCTAACTGACGTTAAATCAGCACTAAATAGACATTTCCCACTATGAATATAACCAAATGAGTTTTACTATATCTGGCTAGAACATATAAACCACATTAGTTGTCTAATGTGGATAAAATGAAAAATGATTTAGACACATGGCTTTCTTCAGGTTTGACCAGTTTATTCCAGCAATGTTTCTTCTTGGTGATTCATGTACTGTTCCATCCAATGCTTAAAAGAAAACCTTGCCTGGTGCGTGGGGCACATGTTGAGTGGAGAGGAGTGGAAAGATGCAGCAGCCGTCGTGCAAGGAGCCAATGCCTTCCAGAAACACATCACTGTTTCTGGAAGTGGCTTTGTGGTGAGGTAAATTATTTAAAGCCTAATTGACTACAGATATAAATAAAGCTGGCGATTACACTGCATTGGATGAGACCTGTGGCCCTCTGCTTTAGCCCTCCATCTCTTAAAGGGACGAGTAGAAGCCTATTTAGAAAGATGCAGGGAATTTAGTAATTAGTAGCTAGCCCACTCACAGATAAATTGCTTTCTAACAGAAGTGTTCAAAGGTTGAACTAGAATAGATTAATGCGGCTACATTACTGCATGGTAGGAGGGAGGAATCATGAGCATGCTTAAGAAACTCAACTTTATATGGAGACCTGTATATGAATCAAACATGCTGGCATACCAGTTAACAAAATTAATGACCTGATGCCCATGCCTTCACCCAAGTAGCCAAAATCAAGCCCTTTTGTCAGACCTGGACAGAGAACAAGCCAAATATAAATAATGGAAATAAATAGATGAAGGGGTAAGGAGCAACTCCAGCCAGATTTTAAAGGTGCAAAATAATCAGCTGCATGGTTTACACTGAATTGCATAATTCGGGTCTGGTTGTTCTCAGATAATATCAACTTCATTTTTCTCCTCTATGAAATAAAATGGATACAGCTGAGACATCTGCTGCTGCAAAATCACAGGTGGTACTCACCTGCCAAAAATAAGGCAGGTGTTTTTGGCACCGTAACTCTCTTAGTGCCTTTACCCAGTGAGGTTGTCTTCAAGCTAACTTAGGAACTTCTAGAACTGATGCACGTTAGTGACTGTGAAAGTTATATCCCTTTTCCTGATGACTCTCCCTGTCTGGTTTTGACATTGTGATGCTCATGGATCACCAGAGTGACCGTTAACTAACAGCTTGCAAACTATATCACAAGCAAAGGAAGAACAGATATATTTTCCAAGGTTCAATGAAACTATTGAATACAAAACTGTTCAAAGGTAAAAATCAGTATCTCCTACATCCATATAAATGCCATATACATCAAATGATACCTGTGGTGGCAGCGTTCATCACAGAAGTGCCGAGCGGTAGATAAAACCACAAATAACCAGCATAAAAATGTACTGATGAGTGTTTGAAAGAAATGGAGACATTTTCCCCTCCTATTATAATGAAATGTAATATAATCTGCAAACATGATCTGTTTTCTCACACCTGTTTCTAAGGGTCCTTTGTACAGATACCAAGCTCTCATGCTTTCCTCAGCATGAGTCCTTTCCTTTTGATAGGACTCACTTTGCTATCAAACAGATGGATCCTTACACTTCCAGGAGTGTAAGAGAATGAGAGTCTTTCTGAGAGCCAGGTGGATGTAAAGGCAGAAGTAACAGCAAAAGAGAATGTTAATGTTGCACATTACAGGTTGGTGGTTTTTTTTTGCTTTCAAGACAGCATAAACAGCAAATCCAAGGAAAGGGGCAGCTTTAGCAGAGACTTGGACATAGCATCTAGTGAGAAAAAATCTTCCCTTTGGATACACAGCTGCTTTCATATGTACATGCTTTTGACAGGCTTTACTTCACTTACCTGCAGTTTGTTCAGCTGGTGAAATTCCTTACTAGTCCTCAAGTGAGGATTTGCCTGGAGGCTCTTCTGGATGCACTTACACTATTGCCGAGTAAGCTCACGGCAATAAGATTATCATTACCAGAATTTCTCCCATACTAACAGTTCATCCTCTTATCCTCCCCATATGGTAACCTGACACCTGCACAGCTTTTCTGCTCCCACTACAAAATTTTGTTTGCCAGCATATGCATGTTGGACTATGAAAAAAATATTCCTCCATGATAGACTAATACCCCTAGAAGAAAAAAGTTCTCTTAGGCATTTCAGATTGCTGTTAAGAAGACTGATCAATTACAGATATAACTCTGGAAATACTTCTTCACAGAGAGAGAAAATTATTAAAAGAAATAATGCAAGGAATGGAAGTTGATTTCACAATTCCAAAACGTAAACACCAAATTGTTTCATTACTTATTTACATGAGCTTATTTAAACATTTTTCTCACTGCATGGTTTTGTTTGGTTTTTTTAATATATTATTCCCAAGAAAACTTTTTTTTTTTTGCATGATGTCTATTCAGCATGTGCTTTTTATGTAGTCTGGGCTCTACAAACTTTGTAATGAGTGGAGCCAAGTTCAGTAACTTTCTCAGAAAATAAAACTTGATGGAATATTTTATTAGAGATTTTCACTGTACTGGACGCCTGGTGTGGTCTAGAGTGTAGCACTTGGCACATGTAAATAATAAAGCATAAAAGGGATCACCAGCCACTAATTTTATAAAAGTCCACTGGCACAAAGTCTAGGAGTAGTATTGCTATCACCAAACTTCAAGGATAAAAGCAGACTAAAATGAAGGACTCGTTCCTTTTTAGTAGAAACAAGTTTTGTGATAAAGATGTTTTTTAAGTTGAAAGACTATTAAGGAGAAACAAGAGGAAATATTTTCATGTTCAGAGCTGAAAAATGTTGCTTAAAAAGCAGTATTTTTGAAGAAGTTCAGGTATTGGTCAGGTACAAATGCTCTGGGCAGCCATTTACAAAGGGTTTATAGCAAAATAGAACTAAAATTTGTCTCAGACTGATAGACAAATTTTAGCACTATAAAGACATTGATAAGAGAGCATGCTTTCCCAGAACACTTCTGTCAGCAGGAGGACTTTATTCTTGGGTTTTGCCTTGGGGTGTTTGTTTCATTTTTGTTGCTTTCAACAGGATTGTTCATGCGAGTCTGGGTTATTCACATGCCTTGGAGTTATTGGTCTCACCTAGACTTTGCAAACAGTGATACAGATTCTGATACAGTCGACCGCTCACATAACTGTGAAACTGAAAATTCATATGCATATCAAAATATTTTAGACAAAGCAGAGGATCTTCTGATATATATTTATGTGGCTAAAAATGGAAACTGAGCTCATTAATATCTCCCCAGGAGAAAGGTACTCTCATGTTTCAGAAAAATCCCACTAGATACCATTCTGCCCCTTTTAGTACCTAAATATGCCTGAAGCATAACTTAAAATCAAGCTATAAAAGTGCTTTCAGGAATAAGTGTGGCTTTTAGTTCACTCCTGTTAGAAAGGGGTGAAAAATGCTAATAAACCGAGGAATGGACATGTGAATGAAGGTTCGTGAGTTGAACCATTTAGATGCAAATATGCAACTGATTACAAAAAAAAAAATGGCTATTTAATATTTTAAAGAATTCATTATGTATTTCTATATATAATGCTTTTCAGGACTGTGTTAACATCTTTAATTTTATTGAATTTTCTTATATTTTGCTAACAGTGGGTAGATGGATGAGATCAGTGTTAGCTTGCCTGGGAGGAGTTTGTAGAACAGTATCCAGCAGTGGAGAAGACATTCTGGTTTTTCTAACTCACACAGGAAGGGAAATAAGCACATTAGGTCAAATTGCACCTATTCTAGATTAATATGTTTCTTTGCTGATTTCAAGGTTTCTACTTTTAATGTCAGTTGCCATAGAAAAACCCATATAACAATGACCATAATATCTTGCTCTATTTAAGAACTCTCCCTTCTTGACTACTAAAAAATGACAATTTCTCACACATAAAACCCAAACAAACAAAGAGCAACAACAACAAAACAAACAAACAAAAAAACATCCAAGGCTGAAATGTCTTTCAACATACCTTTTTAGAAAACCACATTTGTGTTGGGTTTTTTTATTTTATTCTTTTTTTATTCTGGATCTGGAATTATGGTCCCAGTCTGGTTAAATACTTCCAGTTTACTGCATGTAAAGTACGTTCAAAATCATATTGAAGATCAGGAAAAGCATAAGTTTTAACTTCACAGGAATAGTTTCTTTCTTTTTTAAAATTATTTTTCTCGTGCTAGAGTGAAATTAAAACAAACTACAATGATTACGTCTTTTCCAAAAGTGGAGATCTTGTTTTCAGTTTTATTTTTAGTTTTGGTCACCACAGTGTCTGATTTTCTAGTTAAGGTTACATCTGTCAATTTGGAAGTTGTCCTAAAACTCAAAATGAGTTTGATATTGTGTTGCAAACACTGTAGCTTGACCTCCCAGAAGCTTTGTTTCATTGCCAGATATGGAGAGGTTTCTCAACTTTCCCTTTTGTGCTGTGTGTGTGAAATTGATGCATTTGTAGCTCCTGGGGAACAGGATGTCCCCAGTTGGATTCCTGTCTTCCCTGTCCCTGATGAACCAAGATGCCACCTTTTGTGGGTCATAGTAAGAGAAAAAGGAGCCATACTATGACTCTGTGACTCTAAACTCCCAGAGAGGAATCAATTCCTACAGCCACATCATTCTAAATACAAAAGAAAAGTACAAATGGTTTTGATATATGCTACAAAATATGCTATGAAGCTCATGTAGTTCAACCCAGTTAATGTGATCTCAACACAGATCTAAAATAGCAGCATAGAAATATTGTATATGATTTGACCATCTTTTATTGACAGCTTCCTATATTGTTTTATCTCAATCTCCTTACATATGCAGTGTTCTGTGGGACTTAATCAGTACCTATTGAAACCATTGAAAATATAACCATTGGTATCAATATCCTACTACCAATTCCTTTAAAGTGTAATTAAATATATTCCAAATTAATAATAATACTCTATTAATCATTGCACAGGTCAGTCATGCCTGTTTCTACAAACTAAAGCATGAATCTCAAAGCGCTGTAGGCATGGCAGGCAGAAGAACTAACCATGATCAATAAACAGCCTCTCACCCAGGATTCTCTAAATATTCCTAATTAATTCTGTTCACAAAATACTGAACAACAGAAAGAGAAAAAAAAAGGTTATTTACATCTCAATC
The DNA here is from genome assembly GCA_013399435.1 of Arenaria interpres. Lineage (NCBI taxonomy): Eukaryota > Metazoa > Chordata > Aves > Charadriiformes > Scolopacidae > Arenaria > Arenaria interpres. The sequence continues at coordinate 5,399 of VXAK01001750.1, read as the reverse complement.
ACAAACCCCTTCATTAGTCCTTTTTCACTGTCAATAATGTTGCTTTTACATTGCTGTTAGGCATCATTGGCAAGTGAGCATTTGTCTGAGTCTGGTCTGCTTTTCCTTTGTTTCAAAAGATTAATGCTGCCAAACTTCCCTTATGAAGCAAATAGATAACAGTCACTCATGATAGAAATGGCTAATGTGACCATTCACTTTTGAGGTATTTTAGAAGATTTCTTCTTACAAAAAGGGAGTTCTTAATGGTGAACAAAACCATAAAAGCCAGACATAAAATCTGCCAGAGATCCAAAAATGTTCTGCGTAAATCTATAACCTTAATCAGTTCAGAAGCTTCTTCCACTCCTCCCTGCTGATACTCCCTCTATTTTGAGGGAATTTCATCCAGGATTTAAAGCAGATAACCATGAAATCTTACTGAAATAACATTTTTTCCTTATTTTTTATGCTTGGAAGCCATCAAAATCTTGTGAGAAAGTTTCTCTTCATTCATTTTTTTTTTCTTTTTTTGAGGAACTAATAAAATAGACGAGCAGTGTTGCATTTCACATGAATACTAGAAAATTTTTGCTACATGTCTGAAAAGCATCTTGAAACAGCCTATTTGAAATTTAGCCTCTGTGGGGGGTCACATAAATATGGCTTTGAACCATAAAGGATATAATATACTGTATAAGATGGATGATTCACATTTTCCTCTTTTTTCTTCCAACTCCAAAATCACTACATCTCACTTCTTTTCTGCTCACATTTAAGCTTAGTATCTTGCCAGGCAGCTGTCACTTCTTACAGCTACTTTCAGAGAGCTGTGTCGGTACAGGACTGGGCACAAGCACACTGTGATTTATAGCAGCAGCAGCCAGTTGGCGGAATTCATTTGACTTAACTTGCCCATCTAAAAGGTAGGGCCCTCCTCCAGCCTTGTCCCCATATTGTCTTTGGAGAGAAGCAGACTTCTCTAGGAGGTGATTTATCTAGTACCAACACGGGCATTATATCACTGGGGGAAAAAAATTGCTCCTTTTCCTTCAGCTGTAGTAAGAACACAGGCAGTTGTCCAAACCAGTCACATTACTTTTACATGGCTGACATCTGATGAAATGGATACAGATGTTTTTCTTATTCAAATGGCTAGGAGTATACACTAACTGCTCTGAGTCAGAAGTGAGACTACACCAGGAATTTCTGGGTGAATATCTCAGTTCAGGGCCTGTTTGAATCTCTTGCATGGCCACGCAGGAGAGAGTAAAGTTGCCTTTAAATTCCTTCCATGGAAACATGATGACAGCAAGTTGTGAGCAGACCAGAGCTCCTTCTCTTACAGAGGAAGGGGAAATTTTGTTTTCTTTTCCATAAATTGAAGCAGTAATGTAACCCATGAGGCCCTTCCATCTTCTTGATTGATGCGGTAAAAAAATGTTTCAGCTGCATTGATCTCCTCTATCTGCTAACTGTGAGAATGTGGATCAGGGGAACATTGATGGGGGAACAACAAAGCATGAGGAAAGAACAAGCCCTTCTCTGCATGCTGGGTAGCAAAAGGATGGAGCCAGAAGCATTTATTGTATGCTTGTTGCAAAGTATGGAACAAAAGGGGAGCCAAAGTTCGTTACCGGGTGTGCTGGGAGCCGGAGCAGTTATTGACCAGGCCCCTGTGTTTGGCTTATTCTGAAAGTTCAGGTCAGTCTTTACTGAGCAAGTGCAATGCCCACGATGGACCTTTTCTAAGTCATGGAGCTGATTATGAGTCTGTTGACTTCAGAAGGCCTTGGAGCTGTTTCTTAAATTTTACATCATTCGTGTTTATTCCTGCAACATTCAGACGGGCAAAGAGTGAGTTGTGAGCTCTGCACAATGGACTCCTTGTATAGTGCAGGCACGTAGGTCTAAGTTAATTATTTCTCTCTTGCCCCAATACACCAAAACAGTTTGTTCCAAGTTCCTCCCTCCCCTTCCCCCATCCTTTCAAAAAATCTGCCACTGCTCTGTATTTAAAAGGTTCAAGTATGGTATTTCAGGGGTGATTACTACCAACTGGTCACCTGTGACAGCCTGTAGCCTGCTATTATTTGCAATTTAGGTCCCTCACTGATATTTTATGACTGCATCTGCAGTTACTGTCAGCTGAACAATATTTAATTGCTTAACTCACAAACTCTGTCTTGTCAACAAATACACTTTCTCAGGCCCCATTATGCTTCTAGTGGTGTTTGCAGCTTGCTTACTTTTTTATTTGTTTTGCTGCTAGAAATCAGAGTTTACTGTAAAATGTCCAATGCTCATGAGCAATAAAGTCATAAAAAAGCTTAAAAAAGTGATAACCAGAAGAAATTCTTGGCTGGTACAGAGGTTGTTTAAGAAAAGGCAGTGGGCTTCATTTCCACTTAAAAAGACATGGTGTACTTTTGTATTAAAAAAAAAATAAAAATCTGTTGGCCTGTACAAGCCTTTCCCTTACCCTCATCATCTGAAAGTGACAACAGATCTAAATTTTAGAATACGTGCCATTACAGATTTCTTTGAGTATCAGCCTACAGTTAGAACTGTTCTGGAATGTGCTGAAATTTAAGGGGTTATACCTATATTTTTATCTGTGATAGTACTTAATTATGATAATACTTGGCAGTTATAGTCATAGCCTTGTTTTCAGACTTAAAATTAGAATTTGTATTTTTGCAGTTGAGTTTTAAGCATAGTTTGAACGGTAAATGAAAAAGCTATCTTTAACAAGGTTATTGTGGCAAACAAGAGGACAGAGACCTTTGAGAGGTTTTATAGTCCAGTGGCTACCAGCGGATGGGCCACAGGACATGAGAAATGGTCCACAAAAAAATTTAAAAATACACAAGCTCTCCTTATAGACTCAAGTAATCAAATGAAAGAAATAGAAAAAGTAAAAATAATAAATGAAGACTCAAATCCCAACTTTTTCTGATTTTAAGTGAAGTTGAATAAGGGAAAAACATACAAGATGCTCTATGGCTATATGTCAAAAAATGTTACATGGTACTTAAATGATTTTCAGAACATTTATGTGATACTTAGATTGACTGAATAAAAGCATCAAGCTATGACCTTTTACTGCCTAACTTATCTTGAAGATCTCCAGTGATGGCATTTCCAGAAATTCTTTGAGCAGTCTGTGCCAGTGATTCAACATTTCCTAATACACATAAGCTACAACTCTCACTCTATCACTTTTTGTTCTATGTCTCACAGATACAGAGAACAGGTTATTCCCCTCTCCTTTTGCAACAGCCAAAACTGAGCACAAGATTTAAATTACTCATGTGGCTAAAAATGTATATTTACCAGAATGTAATTACAAATCCTGATTTTGCATCTCATAAGCCTAGTACTAGGATTTGTCTTAATGGGACTACAGAGGTGATAGAAGATGAAAGATTTGAAAGCTGATTAACTAGAAACTGTACATTTAAAAATAAACAATCTGCTACCTTTACAGAAGGACTGACATTTGTCTGGAGAGAAGTGTAAATGTCTCATATCTACTTATTTAAAACTTTTTTAGCAACAGCACTGTGTTGCCTCTGGCAATATTCTTATGACTGTATATATATTAATATCTATTTTTATTTCAAATTACTTCCTCTTCCCTCTAATTGTGTCCTGCAGATTTTTATGCCAGGTAATTGCTTCTCTAGATTCTTGAAAATTGTCGGGTTTTGTCTAAAAATATGTTTAATTGTAACTTTTCAGAAACCTTGCTTGTTACTGAAAAATTAATCAGTAAAATCAGGGAACTAATTTTAATGATGATTGCTATTTTAATGGGTGAATATTTTTAGCTAAATCTAAAATGCAAAATGGCTTTATGGTTTGGTGGAACTTTGAGTACAAAACTGTAATACATCTACCAAGCACAGATAACGCATTATCTTAATTCAAATTATGAAGGTATTTATAGAACAGACCAGCAAGTGGCAGTACATGTTGTGCATAAATCATGAATGATAAGACTAAAATCTTTAAAATGAAACTAAATAGACAGTCAAACAAGCTTTCATGTACAGTCTTATTCATTTTAACTGCACTGCCAAGAATTGTAAATGCTTCATTCTACATGACCTTATTTATTTTCCTGGAAATAATAAGGATCTCTCAATTTTAGGAAAGATAGGATCAACTCTCCTGTAACTGCTGGGATACATTTGTGTCTCAGTTAATCAAAATGTATGTACTGTAAGCCTAATGTTGGCTCAGAGTGGAAAATGGAATTTTCCAGAGTCCATAGTGTTATGAATTGCCATGACTCATAACATATTCCAATAAATAATCACTGCCTATGGGTAGTGTATTGTAATGGATGCAGAATGTCTACTCCATTGGTCTTTGACCATGATATCTTTTATGAGAAGTCTATTTTATTCAGTTTATTTTCATAGTTGAAATGTTAGATGAAACCATAATATTTACTACTGCAGATTTGTTCAAAGTCAGTGTAATATATTACTAAGCAACATCCAGCAAGGAAAAAAGAGAAAAAAAAAAAAGGAAGCGTTACATTCATTTACCTTCATTCAGTGTGTTAGCTAAGAGAACAAATATTAATTGTGTGTGTTTTGATAATATACCTCTTTGAAAGCTCTAGTTATATTGGTAAAGTACTACAAATAGAAGTATACTTTTCTTCTCCACAAATACTTAGATGGATGTACTGTGTGACTGCATTTTCATCTCTGAGGTGAAAATAATCTCCATACCCTAAAGACAGACATAGGGAGAAATAACAGAGGGCACCTTTGGTATTTTGAAAAAGTAGATCATCTCTGACCCAGAGATAACACTAGTATGGGCAAAGGAGGGATATTTGTCCTGGGGGCCTTTTAACGCCTTCCCTGCTGGTTTAGAATATTAGCCAGAGTGCTAAATACTGCTGCTTGTGAGTGAGTGTTGACATTACATTATGTGTTGAATCCAATTGGCAATCTTTACTCTGTATCTTTCCTGGAGAGGCACAGAAATTGCCTTCCTTTTGCATCCCTGTTCTGGGTTTGCTCAGCATGATGGCTTCACTTGTTTCCTATGTAAAATGAGGCGGTTCAAAAAGCAGGCTGTGACATTTGTTAGTTAAATGCAGTTAGAGTTGACTCAAAAAATGTGAACTACATTGTTTGAATTTCAGAAAAAGTGTCTTCATGTTTAGGTTACATTTGCAAATGGACGAGAAGCAGTGGGTGGTGGTGGTCTTTGATGCAGAAGTCCAGAATGGAAGGAATACATTCACATGCTAAGATTCAGTTCCTTTTCTGACTGACCGGTATTATTTCTTTACTTTCCCCAGAACAGTCTCTTCTCTGCTGTGCTTTAGCCTTTTTTTTTTTCAGGTGTGCTCTCAGGCTCTACTTCTAAGGGTTTTCACCTCTTCTTGGAAT
>VXAK01001746.1:0-17961 GCA_013399435.1 Arenaria interpres | reverse complement strand
GGGTCCTGAGGGAGCTGGCGAATAAAGTTTCTAAGCCACTCTCCATTATATTTGAANCATAAGTCCATGGGACCTGATGAAATCTGTCTGTGGGTCCTGAGGGAGCTGGCGAATAAAGTTTCTAAGCCACTCTCCATTATATTTGAAAAGTCGTAGCAGCCTGGTGAAGTTCCCGCTGACTGGAAAAGGGGAAACGTAACCCCCATTTTCAAGAAGGGAAAAAAGGAAGACATGGGGAACTACAGGCCAGTCAGTCTCACCTCTGTGTCTGGCAAGATCACAGAGCAGATCCTCCTGGAATCTCTGCTAAGGCACATGGAACATACAGAGGTGACTGATGACAGCCAATATGGCTTCACCAAGGGCAAGTCATGCCTGACAAATTTGGTGGCCTTCTACAATGTTGCTACAGCATTGGTAGATAAGGGGAGAGAAACAGGCACCATCTACCTGGACTTATGCAAAGCATTTGACACTTGACATCCTGATCTCTAAACCGGAGAGACATGGATTTGACCAATAGACCACTCGGTAGATGAGAAACTGGCTAGATGGCAACACTCAAAGGGTTGTTGTCAATGGTTCAATGTTCAAGTGGAAACCAGTGATGAGTGGTGTTCCTTAGAGGTCAGCATTGCGACTGGTGCTGTTTAACATCTTTGTTGGAGACATGGACGGTGGGATAGAGTGCACCCTCAACAAGTTTGCTGACGACATCAAGCTCGGTGGCACAATCTACACACTGGAGGGAAGGGATGCCATCCAGAGGGACCTGGACAGCCTTGAGAAGTGGGCCTGTGTAAACCTCATGAAGTTCAACATGGCCAAGTGCAGGGTCTTGCAACTGTGTCAGCAGAACTCCCATTATCAATACAGCCTGGGGGATGGAGGGATTAAGAGCAGCCCTTCTGAGAAGAACCTGGGGGTACTGGTGGATGAAAAGCTGGACATGAGATGGCAATGTGTGCTTACACCCCAGAAAGCCAACTGTTTTAAAAGAAGTGTGGCCAGCAGGTCAAGGAATGTGATTCTTCCTCTCTACTCCACTCTGGTGAGACCACACTTGGACTGCTGCATCTATCTCTGGAGTCCTCAAAACAGGAAAGACATCGACCTGTTGGAGTGGGTCCAGACAAGGTCCACAAAATGATCTGAGGGCTGGAGTGCCTCTCCTATAAGGAAGGCTGAGAGCGTTGGACTTGTTCAGCCTGGAGAAGAGAAGGCTTCTTGCAGCCTTTCATTACTACAGGAAAGCTGGCGAGAAACTTTTTATCAGGGCCTGTTGCGATAGGACAAGGGGTAATGGCTTTAAACTTGTACTGGTTTGAGCAACACAGGACTAACTTATTGTCTAATGCTTGGGAAAACTGTACTTTTAGAAGACTCTAGCATCTGAATTTGTGAAAATATTTCCTTTATAGCCAGTTAGGCTATGTGGGATTCAAGATCTCAGGGTTTTTGAGTATTGCCAGGTGCAGGGATGAGGAGGAGCGATACCTGTGGCACTAGACCCAAGCCGGCCAACAGAAGAGGATGGACACGGTGGCCTTTGCAGATCCCTTCCAACCCAAACTATTCTATGATTCTATGACTCTATATTCTTTTTCCAGGTGTTTAACAAATTCAGATACTGGACTGTGCAGGAATATTTTAATTTGCATAGGTTGAATTTAATGGGAAAGTCATTTGCATTTATTTTAAAGCAGCCACCACCTTTAATGTGATTGTCAGCTACCTGATTTCTTGGTAGCATGTAGTTTCAGGGGAATGGTTAAACAAAAGATTGACTGAACAGACACAGCAAGAATTTTGAAGAAACAGATTACAATATTATGAGCCTAAGTGAGCGCTGTAAACAAAATAAAATTACCTACCAGCTGTGCAGAAATATCCAAAAGCTGTTGTCTGTGTATTCACCAGAGAAAACTGCTCTCCTTTGGAGCTTTTTGTGGAATGTTATGCCCAAATCTGCATAAAACTCTGTCCTGTGTTTAACAGAATGTCAAATATGATGATCATAATAACACATTTGACCTTATTATTAATGAATTTTTATTGAAGGCAGTTTTGAATGCTATAATGATTATTACAAGAATTACTGAATTTTCATTCATAAAAAAAGAAAGAAAAAAACCCAAATATACACTGAATCTGAAATAAAGCTAATATAAAATCCTTCTACTTTAAACTCATATAGGTTTCTATATAGCTGACACTGAAACATCTTTGCCCTTCATGTGATGAAGGTTTTTTTCCCATTTCTTCCTTAATGACCTCACCCTGTCAAAGGACAATGGGTTCATTATGACGCAGTGATATACATAATGTATTTTAATACATTATTATTAATATAATCTTAATACAGTAATCTATAATACGGTACTATAATACAACATTATACAGGCTCTGCCATACGTAGGTTCATAGAAATGGAGAAAAAAAAAGTTTTAGGGGAAATTTCTTAAAGGAAATAATATGGAAAATTCTCTCTCACCATCATAACCAGTGTACTTGCTCCAAATTCAAAATGCTGGTTTGCATTTGTTCCCATCATTCCCGTCATCCACAAGGTTTGCCTTAGAGGGTGCTAGGTGGCCTAGCCCAGGACCAGGACCACTCTAACAACTACTCAGAGTAGATACGGAGTCCAGCACCCAGGAGCAATCCAGAGCCTGATGCTGCTTTGTTTGTTAGTACAGATGTAGTATGAACACGCTGCTCTACCTGTGGTTCTTCCTGAAATGTCGATATTACAGTAAGTGATGCCAGTATTTGGCCTAGGGTTCAATTGGAAAAATGCCACTTTGTTTTGTTAAAGCCGTTCTGTAGTTTAATTGCATTGAATAAAGGAATTCTGATATTACAACTTATTTCCATACTTTATTATTATTATTATTTTGATTTTCTGTTTAACCAGCTTTTTAGTTCAAGATATGGAAGTTTATTAATGATTGAAATTCAAGTGCAATAGATTCTGTCCAATGCTTAAGAAAAATGAATTTAACAGTCAAGAAAGACATGTTTGTATTCAGCTATTTCAAGGAACTGAAAATGGGAGACAAGAGGTGTTATATAATTTTTTTAATTTTTTTTCAGTAACTAGATACAAAAAAAAGGGTTTTTTCATTAAGAAACCATTGTTTTCCATTAATGCACCCAAATGATCTTTTTCATGTGACTAATCTGCCAATGACCACAGTATATCATTCCATACATTTTTCTCAGCAATTGCAATCTTACCTTCTTTAAAAATTACTTCTTTAATGAGCCTATACCATTCGCAGCTCTGTGATAAAACCTTAATTATTTTCTCCTAAGTTTCACATTGTGGAGTAGATCTAGTAATCATAGTTCACATCAAACCTAAAACCCAAGAGATCTCTCTTATTACAGTGATAGGTAAAACGTTTAGATCGATGCTTCACTCCACTATGCTTTTTTAATCCCCAACTGTCTCATGGGTAAGTCAAGAATAGTGCTGAAAATAAGTAATCCCTTCTCATTTGCTAATCCTTTTTTGATAAAGCTAGTGTTTTGGAGTCAATTTCAGGTAATATACATTTCACTAACAAAAAAGAATTATATATAAGAATTAAACCAAAAAAAAATCCTTCTTCATTAAGCATATTTGGATTCAGTTTTTGCCTACTTCCATTGTAACTTGTTGGATTAATTCATTTTAGCTTTTGCAAATGCATCTTAAAAATGTAAGCTTTTCTCTATTTAACAGCTCTGTAGAATAGTTTCCCTGGTTTGAAGTTTCACTCAGATGCAATACAACTAACCCTACTTATTTTTCCAAGCAGAAGAAACTCATTACCTTTTTATCTCTTTCAGAAAGCAAGCAAGTAATGCTGTCAGTCTTATTTTTACTATCTTCCTCACTTTGGTGTGTTAACTCCTCCCCACACCTAATTTTAGTCCTTCTATTGCATACCACACTTTTGTTTATCTTCAATTCAGGTGGTTGCTTTTTTTCTCCAATCACTTTGAAAAAAACTACTCATTTTCTCCTTTGGTTTTACCACAGTAACCATACATAACTGCACAAGTCTTAGTGCCATTTATATAATGCAAAAGGTAGTTTGTAGTTAAGTATCACGCATGTAGGCTCATTACTTAGAATATCTTCTCTTGAGTCTGTATGCAATTGAATGTCTCAGTATTTCCATCTTTTAGATAACATTCTCATTTTGCTCTGTGATACCTAGAGTAGGAAACTGATTTAGTCCATCTTTTAATGTTTGTCTTAAGCTAAGAAGAAATTTAATAAACGTAAAAGAGTGAAGGGGTTGTTTTCTTTTAGGCTTTCACTATGTTGAAAACTATCGTATCTTCCTCATTCTGCCAGGTCCCTTGATTCTCTAAACCACTTTTTCCTAATGAAGGATTTACATACCTATTAACTCACATGTTCTTCTAGTGGAAACTTTATCTTATCTCTGTTCCATTTATTGCTAGCGTTGTTCTGTTACCAATGTTTCTAGCACCACAGCACCACATCATTTTATGCATATGTGTCCAACTTTGAAACAAAAAAATATTCCATGTTTCCATTAGGTATGGTTGCTGTGAATTATTCCTCTGAACTAATGATGTCATTTAGATTGTCTTTATTCTGTTTGCCACATTCTCATGGCACTTGCAAATTCTTTAAAAAATCACACAAGTCACTGCAGTTGCCACTACCTTTCCTGCTGGACATTGTCTTGGGTTGCACCATTTCCACCACCATGCAGTAATATGTGCTTTTTTGTTGTTTGAAAAATTGTAACTTGAAACTCTGCAAAATTTTCTGCTTAAAAATTATTTTCTGTTCCTATTTAGAATTTGAAGTAATATTGACAGTGTCAGAATACCGTCCATATTTCACAAGCAAAAACATGAAAACGAGTGGTCTCATGTTTAAAACAAATTAGCTGACTTTTGCCAGTTTAAGTTGGCTTACTCACCCTGAATTGACTTACTCATTTGTCATCTTAGACAAAGAGCTTAGTCATAAACTCTTTGTTTTCATCTTTCCTTTCAGTATGTACTTAAAAACATACTGCTCATGTATCCCACTTAAGAATAAGTGAAGTTCTCTTCAAGCATATTTTAGTTTTCTTTCCCTGTCTTTTGAAAGCTACTGAAAACATCAAATAGTTTGGAGTAAATTATTGTTGGGTCTATATTTTTTTAACATTTTGTCAAAAGTTGTCTAAATATTTTCCATTTTTTAACGCAGTTCTTTAAGAGGTGGACCTCTTTTCTTTCTCTCCCATCAAAATTATTTACTATACTTTCCATGTTTTACTCCTGGTCTATCTTCTGGTGAGAAGTCACTCAAAAACAGTCTACTTTATTCTGGATTAGTGTATTAGCAGACTATCATTGTTTAAGACAAGCCTCTGTATAATACAATAGTTAATTCTAAGTGGCCCTCAGTCTAGTCTCTTAAACCATGATTCCCCACAATTTCCACAGCAATTTACTGATGAAGATTTATCATTTGGACTTCTGCATCTGTCCAGTCTCTTGAACAGATGTCTTTCAGCATGCATAATATATTGATGTAACCTCATTTCTACATACTCAAAGGAGAAAACTTTTGCTACCCACCTATTTATTAGATAGAATTTATGTTTAAAATTTGTAAATATTTTTATAATATCTTGTATAAATTAATATTAAAATAATTTTGTTGCTGCTTTGTATATGAGTGATTTAGGAAGCATAGAATTTCTTGTCAAAATCAGAGAGGTGAAATGGAAGCCTTTTATAGAGTACTCCACAGGACAAGGAGACAGGATACTCTATTCCTTACATTAATTCCTGCAAATAACTTCAATCACTGTAATGAGTTTTCAGTAATTATACAACCATTGTAATGCAATAGTAGGTGATAATTTGCTCCATAAATAATTTTAATCCAAATTGCTCCCTAAAACATTCATTAATGCAGTTACAAAATACAAGGAAATGAATATGTAAAGTAGATTAAATAAGTTATAAAAGACATGGTACAGACATTTTTTTATTGCCAAACAGCTGCTTGGGTTCTAGTAATACAGAATGTCAGTTCTACCTCTTGATTCCTGCTGAAATATGATTCTATACTATGAGAAGCACTTAAACTCTAAGTTGGATTTCCTTAGGCTGAGCTGACTTGATGAATATATCTACTATGAGCTTTTGGAATATTCCTTATTCTCTTGTTCCCTATCATGACCTGTGCTCTTCTGCTACTTAAAATGTGCTGCATAACTGGTCAAATTAACTTTCCTGTGAAGACTCCAAGAAAAGAAGAAATAGTATACTTCAATTATCCTGACAACATGTGTCATTTGATGTCATTTCCAATTAAGTTAATTTACAAATGGATAGTTCCTTTTGCTTTCTTACTTATAAGACAGTTGGTGCAGAAATCAGATTTGCAGATACTCTTTATTGAATACCATTTACAAAATTTTAATAAAAAATAAAGCTCATTTGCAGACTTTTGTATAATAAGCATGGAATTTCTAGGCAAAACTAGAGAAGGAATGCAAACCCTTTACACAGCAAACCAAGCCCTGAGGGATAGATCAGTCTTTTCCCTATTCTGTTTAATTCAGACTAGTGACATCAGTCTAATCTCAGTGTATCTGTTGAATGCCCTTAAACCGTTACCTCTTGCCTAGATTGGGATTCAATATTTTTTTCTCTTCCTTTCTGTCTCACCGGCCCTGAAAAAAAACCTGCCTTTGAAGAGGAGGGTTAAACTTGTGTTTTCCTGACATCTCTAATCACTGTTAGCCCTTTGTTACTCTCATATCTAAATTGTAGTGTATGGGAGCTATGGAAATAACTTGATCTCCTCATAATACTAAATATATTCTACATTTTCTTTAAGATATTTATTGCTTAGTGAGACTGTATTGGTTTTGGTATGCCTATGCCTATATTCCTCAAACTTCTAGGAAAACACAAATCATTCCAATTCTCCCAAGTAAAGTATTTTTTAATGTATTTTAGTTAGACTGCACTGCTAACAAAAATTGCTGCTAACAGAAATTACTCCCTTCCTACTACTGAAAGTCTCTGTAAAAGTATAATTGCAACAATTCTATCAGTTTACCTTAGTTGGGCAAGTAATCGAGGATGGCAGACTGTGGCAGTCCCAAATCAGCACATTTTCGCCATTCAGCAACACCTCACTGCATGGCCAAAATAATAGAAAATGGAATGGCACAGCTGATAAGTGATTATATTTGAAAGTAGAAATAGTGAGGAAAACAGATTCGGGAAGTGCTATCAAACTTTATTAGGGAAATAGAAATTATTCCTGGATTAATACTGAGGCGTTTATATGGTTTTGAATTGGCAAGCTGAAATATAGAACCCAAGAAGAAGCAGCCACTGCAAATAATTCTGCTGCATGGAGTAGATCTAGAGAATGTCAGTTCTGAGGCAGTCATTCTTCTTATGCTTAGGAAAAAAAAGGTTGTATTTGGTATAGTTTTGCTTCACACGTCACTGCTTACATATTAATTACTTTCAAAACTGAATATTGGAGAGGAAATATTTGGAAAAAAGGCTTAAGCCTTTCCTTGGTGATGATAGGAATGAAAGAGTAAAGTTTGAATTCACTCTACACAAGCCTATGACATTTTTCAAACTACATGCATACATATATAAGTTACAAGATAGTTCAGAACCAAGAGCAAGTCTAAATGGGCATTTAGGGACTCCTCACAGAATCACAAAATGAGGTTGGAAGAGATCTCTGGAGGTCATTTGGTCCAACTCCTCTGCTCAAGTAGGGCCACCTAGAGCCAGTTGCCCAGGACAGTGTACAGATGGCTTTTGAATTTCTCCAAGGATGGAGACTTCACAACCTCCCCAGGTAACCTGTGCCAGTGACCAGTCATCCTCACAGTAAAAATTTGTTTCCTGATGTTCAGACAGGATGACCTGTGTTTGAGTTTGTGCTCATTGCCGCTTGTCCTGTCACTGGGCACCACCGAAAAGAACCAGGCTCTATGTACCCTCTATGCACTTTCCTTTCAGGTATTTATATACATTAATAAGATTCCCCCTGAGGCTTCTCTTTTCTATGCTAAACAGTCCTAACTGTCTCAGCCTTTCTTGTATAAGGGATGCTCCAGTCTCTTAATCTTCTTTGTGGCTCTTTGCTCACCTCTCCAGTATGTCCATCTCTCTCTTGTATAAGGTAGGCCCAGAACTGGACACAGTATTCCAGGTGTGGCCTCGCCAGTACTGGGTAGAGGAGAAAGATTTCCTCCTTTAACACAGCATATATTGGCAGCTGAGGGTTTTCCTCCCCAGGTACAGGACTGCACTTCCCCTTGTTGACCTTGATGACATTCCTGTCAGCCTGTTTCTCCAACCTACCTAGGTCCCTCTGGATGGTGACACAACCCTCTGACGTATCAGCCATTTCTTCCAGTTTTGTGTTATCAGCAACCTTCCTGAGGGTACACTTTGCCCCATCAACCAGATCATTAATGATGATGTTAAACAGGACTGGACCCAGTATAGACTCCTGTGGTACATCACTAGTTACTGGCCTGCAAATACTGGCTAGCTCCCTCTGCACTCATGGGTGCATCCCATCAAGTCCCATCAACTTATGTATGATCAAAAGTGTTCCCTGACCTGATCCTCTTCCTCCAAAGGTACTTCTTCCTTGCCCCAGCCTTTCCCCTTGATCTCTGGGACCTGCAAATTCTTGAAGGCTGAACTTGCTAGTAAAGACTGAGGCAAAGAAGACATTCAGTACTTCAGACTTTTCCATGTCCTGTGTAACCAGGTCCTCCATCTCATTGAGCAATGGGCCCACAATTTCCCTTGTCTTCCTTTTGTCACCTAGTTACTTGTAGAAACCCTTCTTGTTATCTTTGACATCCCTGGCAAATTCAATTATGTTTGGGATTTAGCTTTCCTAACTTCATCCCATGTCTGCTTGGAAAATGTTTCTCTATTGCCCCCAGCTTATTTGTCCTTGCTTTCGCCCTCTGTATTGTTTCATTTTGGTTTTGAGCTCTGCCAGAAGCTGGTTTTTTCATACACACACCCCTCCTGGCATTTTTGCCTGACTTTGTATTTCTTAGAATGGAATTCTCCTGAACTTGGAGGAGATCATTATTGAATATTAACCTTGGGGCCACCCTTCCCTCTAGGATCTTATCCCTTGAGACTCTTCCAAGCAGATCTTTGAAGAGGTCAAAGTCTGTCTTCCTGAAGCCCAGGGCTGTGAGCTTGCTTTTCACACTCCTCCCTGCCGTCAGGATCCTGAACTCTACCATCTTACAGTCACTGAAGACAAGGCTCACTGATATTCAAGTACTCACTAGCCCATCCTTGTTGGTGAGTATGAAGCCCATCAGAACACCTCTCCTCTACTGCTTGGAGAAAGAAGCTGTCATCAATGCTCTCCAGAAACTGCTTTGAGGAATCTCCTTATTTTATTTGATCTTACCATGGTTGTCTGTCAAGTTTTTTGGCCAAGAAGCTGGCGTCTCCCTCTTACATAGAAAACGTCCATCCATTGCTACCAACATACGTAATTAAGAGGCACCCAATGTTCAGAATCACTGTGTTTCAAGGAATACAGTCCACTGAACACCTGTCTCCATTGAAGCTAATGACAAAACTCACTTTGACTTCAGATTCATCAGAATGCCATTCTGGGAGAAAAGGTAAAAATTTAAATCTTACCATTTAAAGTCCTCAGGAGTACTCTGAGAAGCTACAGGGATAGAAAGGAAGAGAAAAACAGCCATACTAAGATGACAAAATAGAGTCTAGAATAAGATTGGACACTTCATTCTGTTTGTTCGGAAAATCCAAGGAATTGGAAGAAAGAAGAAAGGAGGGGAAACAGGCAAGTGGTAGAGATCATAAAAAGCAGTTGTCTAAGAAGCAGACACATTTAATAAATAAGTTTTTTTTGACCTGATATGAAAAAAAACAGTGCAAGGAAATAGGTGGTCTGAAAACGTTGGAGACAAGTCTGCAGAAAAAAGAAGACTGAGAAAGCAAACTAAGTTTCTTAATGCTAACAATATGAAGACTAAAAAAAGTTAATGGATTAAAATGTTCAAATTGCAATATTGGCTGAAAGGTAGACAAGGAGTCAGATGAACTACTGAAGGACAATAGTGAGATGTTAATGACAAATGAAGTTCACGTTGCCAAGAGGCTGAATGAATCCTTTGCTAGTGCGTGCATGAAAGAACTTGAAGGTCATACTCCACAGCCTGCGATAAATTTTCTTGTTGAAGCAAATGAAATCTAGAAGGCTTTATGGTCACAATGAAGAAAGGACTTAGGAAATTAGACCTGTTAAAACTGACACAGTACCAGGCCAGGACATCTCCAAGAAACTCTGTAACAAGTGGCAGCAACATTTCTGGATTAGATATTTTGCTGAATATGAAAAAGGAAAGGACAGATGGGATTCACCGTGAGCAGCTAAGATAATTTATCATTTAAGTAAAGGATCTAAATGTTACATGAGCACTACCAATCAAAACTAAACAGTAATTGTATCTAATGTTCTGGAAACGCTGATATGAGAAATACTCCATCATAAGAAATTGCACTTTACAGAAATACCTAAGTACTATAATAAATATGAAATCGCATAGGCATTGCTTCTCTTTGATAGCAATTCGTTTCATTTTGTGCTACACTCCACAATGTATTTTATCTTAACTTCAGGAATTATTAACTCTGGATGTTGTTTTAAGAAGTATTATTTTGAGGGATTGGTGTCTGAATAGTTAAACTATTTTTCTCATACCCCAAAACAAGAATTTATGCCTTAGTCTGTTCACTGGAAAAGACTGCTTTAATCAGTCTAGTTATAAATGGCTACCGGATAGTCAGACACAGCAGTCAAAGGCAGCCAGATATAATGACCAATTACTTTTGTTATGTACCACTAACTGCAGAGGTGTGTTCTGGGTTAAATTAATCTTGTTAAGGTGCTGAACCACGTAGTTTAAAATGACGTTTTGTTGAATAAAGGGTGTGTTTGGTCTTTTGAATGCATATATATAAATGTATCTATATGGACTATTTATGTGTGCATACATATAATATGTATAATATAATTCACATTTCTTCTTTTAGATGTAGCATTTATATTCTTGATAAATTTCTATATGCTTCCTTAATTATATGAATATTTAATTTATGATGAATTTAAGCACTAAGATAATTTTCGGCAGAAGAGCGCCACTAGAAGTCTACTTCCCCATCATGACATCATGAAGTGACAGTATTAGAATTAGACTTATGAAAAGAGGTGATGATTCAAATTCATATACAATGTTTAGATATTGGTCAAATACAAAAAATGGAATTTTGGTTAGAGGTTAGGATTTTGGTTGCCTTTTATGTTACTGGGATGACATGGATTGATTGTGAGAGGAGATTTATGTCTACCTAAAATAGCATTTTTGAAAGAACATTGTGATATTTATTTAAAGATATTTTAAGCAGTGTCAAGTAGAAAATGATGCATTTCATTATTTTCAAATCCAGCATTAGTCCAAGGCCATGACCACTGTAACAGTGATAAAGGGGTTGGGCCTCAAAGTTATGTAGTTGAGTGGTTTGCATACCACTCCTGGCTGGGGTTGTCAAGGAATCAATGATTTTGGGGACTCATTTACAGAAAAAGTAATAAGCACACAGAACCAAAAACTGTCTTTGAACAACTGAGCACTGGAGCAGAATATACTACTCCGGAGAACCCTAGGGAAGATAACTAGCCTGATAATTTTGCTTAATCTGTAAAGGTTAATGTGTGCATACTGTTTTGAATATGTGGACCAACTCATTCAGAATGATCTTAAATATGTATTCAATTATGATTTGCTTAATTCTGGACTTGCCAAAATTGACAATAAAGAAAAGCCTCTGGGATGTAGCACTAAGAATGTTGATGGACACTGAACAGATAAGACGTCCAAGAAGACATTCACCAACGTATCAGGGAAACAGGTAGCAAAGCAGTCAGGAAAGAAAATAAAGAGAAAAATCAGTGAAGGCTTTATTTCCATTTCTGGAAGTAATTTAAAGCCCAATCAAGGTGAAACTTACAAAATCTCAGTTTATGAGTCTGTTCAATCTATCAAGGCAGCTGTAACCTCAAATCAATTCTTCTGCAGATTTTTGGGCCTCTAAAATTTGGTAATATCTCATTCATCAGCAAGCATCTTCACATTCTGTTAGTGAAAAATTTTTAAGCTGTAAAAAGTGATGACAACTAGTTTAAAGGTGAAACAAAGATGGGGCTCATCTTCGAACCTGGAAGCCAACTGGAGTCTTAGCCTTTGGCTAGTGCAAGAGAGGAGTAAAAATGAGAAATAGATGGGTACTTAAAATCTAGCCTGCCTGAGAGAAAGAGACTAACCTTTAAAAAGGTCTCATTCCCATTCCCTTCACATAAAACTACATGGAGATGCATGTTATATGCCCCTGGTAACTTTTTCATTTTATACTCAGTTAGTTAGAAGTGCTTTTTTTCTTTCAAGTGTTGAAAACTATTACTGCTACAAAAAGTCTGAAATCCTAATATCAAAAAAAAAGCACAAATTCACCATGTGACCGACAGGCTACAGTTCATGCTTTCCTATGCTGTAATTAAATAATTCTCTGTTAATTCTGTTGTCTGCTGAGAAAGCTCATGGTATGTTCTTGTAGAGGTTTTTTTACTAGTATAGCTATATCAATGAAGTTGTTTGAGGCACAAGTTCAAGCCAACAATACATATTCATATTAAAGCTCACAATGAAGCCGAGGAATTTTGTAAATGTTGTAATCTCCTTTCTGATAAATTTCATTATCAAATAAATGTATATGATCCAATTAACTACTGAAATTTATTTCCTCATATATCAATATATTTAGTTTGAATTCTGAAAAACAAATAATGACTAAAAATGTATTTTTCTCAACATATAAGTAGATTTCTTTGCATAGTTGTGACTTCTCTTGACTGAAGTTTGAAGATTCTCATTTTTGAAATCATTACTCAAACAGTATTACTAAAAGCAAATTTATATGCATGGTGATGCTGCACTGAAAGGAAATGAAAAGTGAAAGGAGTTATTTCCTCTTCCTGAAGTAGTACAGTTTCATCCTACAAAAATGAGTAGAATTGTTTTTTAAGAGCCCCATTTAAAACTAATTAGACAGAAATTTGTTTTTGTCTGTTTATGCCATGACAACTTCATTTTCTCCTGGTCAGGCTAAAACTCTAAAGAATCTAGAAACTAACTTTTCTAATCACAGAAGCCTTCACTTGTAATTCAACAGAATTTTCATTGATGTTAAGGTTTTGGATTAGTGACTAGCTGAATATCAGCAGATATCAGATAGGAATTTAATTTTAAAACATGTGCAGTATGTGTTAGGTTGAAAATTACCAACTTTTAATAAAATGTTTATTTACTTAAATTCTGAATTAATTCATTTGTGCTTAGTCATACCTATTTGTATTTAAAAACCTAATCCGTTTTACAGAGTATCCTGCATCTACAATATGGTGAGCTCTAAATCATCTATAAATTTGGTTTACACAAAAAAAACCCCATGTAAGTATGTAGAATTTTAATGAGAACATTAAAACAAACCCATGACACATACCTTTCTTATTTATTTCGCTGTATGTTTTTCTTATACTAGCAGAAGTCAGAAAGTTCTCAACATATACAAGGGTTAAAGATAAAAATAAACTACTGTATTTCTTCAGAAAGTTCAGAGGGTTTTTTTCTGGTGTTCAAGGACACACAAAGATTTGGGTAGATTCTCACCCCATAAAAATAAATCCATTTACCTGTTAAAAAAATGCTAGTTTGAAATGATTAAAAACACTTCCTTCAGCAACTAGCAACGCAAGAACTCTTCAAAGCAAATGTATTATCATCAAAACAAAAATGTAGAATTAATTTAATTGTATTAAAATATGTTTCTTTTCTGCTCAATTTTCAGGTCTTATTCATGTCCCCTTTGATTCTCCATATTGTCTTACACATTTTCTGAGAATTCCCTTATTTGTAGCTCATTTTTCATCCAAACACTCCATACAGTGTTCTTGTTCCAAGTTGATTCACAATTATAATACAACTTCCATTAAAATTCTATCTTGTTTCAGTGTGATGAATCTATTTTATGTTACCTTTACCTTGTCATTCTTCTCTTTAAATCTGAGTAGAAAAATGTTCATAGCGATATATCAGGATAATACATCAGTTGTTCTGTATACTCTAAAACATACTGTTTGGCCCCTTCTGTTCTGGAAAAAAAAAAAAAAAGCCCTTGTAAGCTTAATGGGTTCAGAAGGAAGGCTAAATCTTATGGTAAATTCTGTTCCTTAAACTATATACACAGCCATCCGCACCAGAGAAAAGATCCTACAGATGTTACAGTAGCAAAAAGGAAAGACTTATTCCTTTATGATAACAAATCTCTTCTGGTAGAATCTGAAAAATGGCCCCAAATGAATTGTACAGAAGTAGCAGGCACTTCCAATGCATTTTAAAATGTAGATATCATTTATAACTTGAAATGGTGTCTCATGTTTAGGTGTAGGAATTACATGAATCACAGGTTCATTTCACACAATAAAAGTTCCTGCTTTCATGGCACAGGTCATAAGCTTCTATAAAATAACACAATCCTCTCCCTGGTGGCAGCAGTTGTGACATCTTCTGAACAGGGACAACTTTGCAAGGTGTGGCCCTGTTCAGTCTGCAGCTTTGTGGCAATTCAGTATATAGAAAGCTTAGCTCACTGGCAATGTTCCGTTTCATTTTCTTTTCTGTTTCAATTATTTATTTGTGCTACTTTATAGGAGGACTTGAAAGAGACAGCTTTCTATCCTGCTTTGTGATTGATGATTGAAGAGACAGAAAAAGACACCTGCTCTCCAGAAACAATGGCTGCTTTGAAACACTGGAACAGATGCAGCAGAATGAGAAGATGCTACCCCTTACTGGGCCTGGGGAATGTTGGAGGTTTTCAGTGCCTAGTGTGCATAAATCAGTGTGCAAATTGATGTTTTTAGTCTGCAAGAGGTTATGAAGTCCTTTCTGTCAAGCTTTTTGTTCTTGGATGTTCCCATCAGCTCTGATATTAATTTCATGTTTAGCAGAAAATGAAATGCCAAAGTGCAGTTCAGGTGAAATCAATATATTTCACTTGGTCTTGTATTAAAACTGGGAGATTGAGGTTGTTTTTGAAAAAAAATTCAAAAAGCTGCATATTTGAAGAAACATCACATGGGCAATATTTAGAGGTATGAATCATTGAAGAAATTTAGTGTCAACTAGATAATGTTTGAAAAGTGAAGCAGGTGTGAGCAAAATGCTGTAGAGATTTAAATATATGTGATTAAAGAGTTAGTGAAAAACAGAGCCAAAGCCCATAATCATTTACTATTTGAAATGTCCCACTGTGAGAAATGCAAACTGTGTTGTTCGAAATTCCAACTAAACCTTGCGTATCACTGATGTTTGCTAAGGATTAGAATGTTAAGGAAGGAAAGATAAACCTTATATCTTTATGATAATACAGATATTTTTTTTCCTCTGTTCAGGTGGTTCACATAAGCTCACTGATTTTTAGTGAGAGACTCAGGTTTTTTTCCACTCTATTAGCTACATATACTTTTCTTTATTGCAGCGTTACTTTTTTTCACCATTTATTGGGAATAAATTACTGCATGGGCCTTGGGAAGAGGAAGAAATCCAAAACTGATACACAGAAAAGACTGTTCCTGAGGAAGAAAAACCCAAGCCAACTGCATTTACAGCACGATGAGCTCAAAGTTACTTATTACCATTTATGAAATAATTGATTATATGAAAATATTAGTGCTCAATAGCATTTAATAAATAAATATTTGTTGTCCTTGTATCTTGAATACTACGTTTAGCTCTGATATCCTTCTTCACAAAAGGACAAAGCAGGACCTATAAAAGTACAAAGAATGTCAACAAAACCAATTAGCGGTATTCAACAGATCTCTTACGAGGACAAATTAAATAGCCAAGAATTCTTCAGCTCAGGAATGATGTAGCTGAAGGAGAATATGAGAGATGGAAAGTAAATAATAAATTCAGTCATGAATGCAGCTAATAAAGTGCAATTATTCTGTATTGTCCAGAACATCAGAAGTTGAGGAGTCAAACGAAGTTATCTGAAAGTAGGTAATTAAGTAGGTTCATACAGAAGAAGTGAAACTATGTTGTTTGTTTGTTTGTTTGTTTTTTAAATAAGACACTAACACTATGGAACTCATTCCTGCAGAATGCTTGTGAAGCTGAAAGCTTAGAGGCTTCAAGAGGTAACTAAACGAATAAACCTCCAACACAGATGACTAAAAACTGGCAAAACCTCTGACATAGTTAAGTTCTTAGTCTTCTGATACTTAAAAATGCTAAGGTACTCTGTAAGAAAGATCTCTGTATGATTTCCCTGTCATACTGCACTTCTCCGAGTACCTTCTACAAGCATCTAGCAGAGACAGGATACTGAGCTAGGCAAACATTGAATGTCACCCAGAAGAGCAGTTATCACTGAACTGAAAAATGTGTAAAAAAAAATTAAAGCATTTGAAGATGTAGGATGATATTCAAATGCAAACAGAAGTAACAGCGTACTGTTTGCAAACATCGGAAAATACCAGTAGATTTTTGAGAAAAACAGAACATGAGATGCTAACCGGTAAGTTTACTCACACTCTTTTTCTCTATATCTATGTATGTACATAACCACACACACCAACTACTCCAGAGTCAATAAAGAAACATGCTGACTAAATACCATAAACTAATAACAACACAATTGAATTTGTTCCTTTCCAGAAGCAGTCAGAGTATGACTGACTTACCAAAAAAAAAGTAAAATTTGATAGAAGTCATATTTTAAAATAGACAGAATGGTCAATTCTCTTATAAAATGGATACTCATTTATATGACTGCAAAGTGAGAGAACATAATTTTATTCCCATATCCAAGAATGTATAATTAAGCCTATATAAATTTTAAAGTACTTACTGATAATCGCTCAATATAATATATGAAAAGCTTTCAACATATGATGAAAAAGTTTACCAGAGAAATCACCATCTTGTAAATTTTGCCAGCATATGTGTATTACGCCATCTTCTACACATTGATCAAAGAATCAGTGTGCAATGCATACTATTGAGAATTATGAAAATAATAATTAAAAAAATTACGAAAATAATAATTTAAAAAAGAATTTTCATACATTAATGTGCTTACCCTCTCTTACTTAATGTTGAAAAAGGAAATTCGTATTTGAGAAAACCCGTGATGTTTGAGAAGTCGTGGCAGTCTGGTGAAGTTCGCACTGACTGAAAAAGAGGAATCATAACCTATATTTTTAAAAAGGGAAAAAAAGAAAGACCCAAGGCTGGTCAGTCTCACCTCTGTGCCCAGTGAGATCATGGAGCAGATCCTCCTGGAAACTCTGCTAAGGCATGTGGAAAACAAGAAGGTGATTGGTGAGAGCCAGCATGGCTGAATTCACTATCGGCAAATTGTGCCTGACAAATTTGGTGGCTTTCTACAACAATGTTACAGTGTTGGTGCAACTGGCATCATCTGCCTGGACTTCTGCCNTGTAAATTTTGTGGTGACTATTCTGAATTCATTTAAAAGTGCATTGTTAATTTTGTAGAGAAACAGTGTTTCTCTACAAAAAAGGAGTGCGGTAAATAAACATATACGTGTGTAGCTATCCTGTATTCAGAGTTTAACCTACCTGTTACGTGTTCCTGCTTGTGGGAATTGGTATTATGAGAAATACTAATATGGACTAGTGCTGTTTAACATCTTTGTTGGCAACAAGGTCAGTAAGACTGAGTGCACACTCAGCAAGTTTGCCAATGACACCAAGCAGTGTGGTGTGGCCACCCAGAGGGACCTAGACAG
>VXAK01001743.1:16471-49894 GCA_013399435.1 Arenaria interpres | reverse complement strand
CTGCTTATTATAATTTCAAATGATGGTTTGATGTTTAACTATTTTTGTGCTGCTTTACTTCATAGGAAATAATAATTATTTAAATGTAAAGTAGCAAATTATGTTAGGAAAAAAATCTTTGGATAAAAAATTCAACAGTTAAATATGTAAAACAGCTTTTGCCAAATAGCAAATACTGAAAATTTAGAGATGAAGTAATGAAATATTATTGAAGGTATTCCTAGGTTATCCAACTATTTTTTAGCCTGAGGGCAAGAAATTCCTTGGATCTTTATAATGCAGTGTTCTTTGATACAATTTTCATTTTTGTACCCATATTCCCTGCTAAATGTCTTTCTGAAGACCAGTCATATGGTTGATATGAAGTATGTTACATCCCTTATGGATTTTATGTGATACCAGAAACAGCAAAGCAAGGAAAAAGATGTTTAAAACCTTCAGTAGTTGTTATCCTTAGTAATATACCAATGGGTCTGTAGATACGAAAATTTTTATATGTATGATATTCTTGATCAGTTACACATGGTTTGCATTTCTAACAGTTAAAGAAAATAACACCATTCCTCTACTTACCAGCTGACATGAATATTTCTTTTCAGATTTCAGACTGAAGTTAATTATGATACTTTGGAAGTCAGAGATGGGCCAGGTAACTCGTCACCATTAATTGGAGAATACCATGGAACGCAAGCACCCCAGTTCCTTATCAGTACTGGAAATTACATGTATCTGCTATTCACTACGGACAACAGTCGTTCCAGTGTTGGTTTCCTAATTCACTATGAGAGTAAGTCTGATATTTTTCTGATAAATTTTTATTTAATTTTGAAAATAACTTTCAATTTGAAAATGAGCAAATGAATGTGAAAAAATACACTTCAGAAATTATATTTGTATAAGGGCAAATTATGTTTACTCTGTGCTGTATTGACAGATGTCTGAAACAATTAATTTTGGAATTTTTCTCTTCATGAGTTCTTGTATGTTGTTCAGAACGTTTATGGACTTAAGTGTTTAACCGAGTGGAGAGTAATTTTAGAAACTTATAGGTAAAGATATATTGTCCTTTTTGGGGTTGTTTTTTTTTCTCCCCTTTCTCTCTCACTCTTTTTTTCACTTTTTTGCTTTCTCTGTGTTTAATACACTTTTGCACTATTAAGCAGAATTGGGCCTTATCCACGATGATTCCATAAGGCAAATAAATGCATGTTAATATCTCCCTGTGACCTGTGGAATCATTATAATAGCATTTGCTTTTGAATTAAATACATAAAATGACATATTTTAAACTGTCTGAAGTTTTACTGATCTTTATAAGATAGTATAGCCATTCACTTGCGTACTGAATAAAGAGAGCTTATGGATTTGGTGTGGTTGTGCTAAACAAATGGCAATATTTTTTATCAATTGTTCTTATCTGGAAACTAGCTTGATTGCAGTAAATATGCTGTCATATAGAATCTGAAATGAGTCCCTAAACTTACATTTCATAGCTACATCATAACTTGGAAACTCTGCATAGCTTCTTTTAGCTTTGGCTCAGACATGGTTGTAATAGCTGAGCAGACAATAGCATGGTAAACTGCAAGGCTATAAAGACAAGGAACAGTTATGTGCAGACACTGATTTTCCCTGATTCTATTGGATCTAAATGTTACTGTTACATTTTGTAATACAATCCTTAATTATTTATACTTTTTTATGTTATTTTAAGCCCTCTGTCAGGTAGATGTATTTTTTTCTGTTAAAAATTGAAGCAATTAGTAATAAAATATCTGCACTACACATTCTTAAAGAGGAAGGCTTAATTATGAAATTATTTAAAACAATATTAATATATTAACTTTTTATTTTTGTTGAAAAATTTAATATATCACACACATATGACACTAGTTTTTCAGTGCTATTTCTCTAAGTAGTCTGATAAAATGTCAGAATTAGATTTTATTGCTGCACTTTAAACTTGGAAATTGAATTATATGTAAAGGTGACAACAGTCTAGTACATGAGCTTCATCTTCTTTTACATATAGTTTCCATGCATAGAATATATTTTAAAAAAAGCCAACAACATTTTAGATAAAAACTAATACTTTCCAATTTTAAAAGTAATAACAAAAGCTAAATTTTTGGTTTTTTACATGCTCTTTGTCAGCAGATTGACTCCACGAATAAAGCATCTTTCTCTTTCTGAAGAGGTAACATTTAAAAAGGTGGCTGGTATTATTTTTTGTTTAGAAATGAGTAAGAAAATGAAATGTAATTAAGAAAAAGTAAATGATTTGAAGTTCTCAGTTTAAGGAGTGAGATTGTTGCATTTTGGGTTTTTTTTGTGAATTATATTTCCTATTAAATAGTTACCTGAAAACTGAAAAGGCATTAACAAAAATCTTAACATGCTTTCTTAGTTACAGACAGTGACTGCTGTTTCTCTTGTACTTTTAATGTTATTGTGAATGACATTCAGCTGGCAGATGAAACATTTAAATTTAAGCGTCGACATAGAATTCTCTAGAGCCTGAAGCTTACATTTTGGACAATGAAGGTCTGGTCAAAGTGACCGATAGAGTCCATGGAGCAATTCAGTAAACTGTGGTAGAATCCAGGGGCTGTATTTGATTGCACAAACATGAAGAGTTAGGAGTTTGTAAGGTACTATGCCACTTAGTTGCCAAAATACTGCACAATAGATTTGCAAAAGTCCTTTGCCAGGTCTACCATTTCCATGAAGACATCCTGGTTATGACAGGATGGTACTAGAACTGTATACCAAGCCAACAAAATTTCTCTCCTTGTAACTTTGCTGCATAAATTGTTCCCTAAGGAGCTTAAACACCAAACAAGCCTATTCCACATCAGTAGAAGCATCTTAAACTGAAATTGAGTTTAGCCCTGAATGCCCACCCTGTAGAAAAAAAATGCAATATAAACAGAAACTTTTTACCTGTTACCAACTGGAAAGAGTATGTCCATATTCACAGCATAACTTATACAGTGAAAGCTTCCCAAACACTTCATACCTGTGTCAGTGCATTTGCCCCACAAAGCTCCCCGAGTTAGTCACAGTCTCACTGTTTATATTGGTTTCTTCTCACACTAGGTTTCTTACAAAGTAAAAGTTGTCTCCATGTTGCATTGTGTTGTACATGTTCATGTAATGCAACTGGAATTTGTCACAGAGTCTCTCTTCTTTGCTAGTCAGCCTTGGGAGCTCCTGAAGCATTTCTCTCGTGGGTGACACACGTCCTTCCTTGATCCTTACCTCTGTATTGACAAATGTGCACATGCCAGAGGGAAGGTAGTTACAATAATTACTAACATGGAAGTACTACGCAGATGAAGTCAGTGTTTTCAAAACCAGATGGAAGGAGCCTGTGGAGATGCTGTGTAGTCTGTCCGGAACAGGGGACACCAAAATTTTGATCGCCTTTGAAGGCTTAACTGTAGAAGTTGCTAATGTTGAAGGTATCACAACAGAGCTTCTATTTGTTTCACATTTCTTGCACTTGTAGAAGAAAAGGCATTCAGTTGTAAGCTTTAAGAAAAGTTTCTGAATATTTTCTTTGGAAATTCAAATAAATGTCTTATTCAGAAGTATCCTAAAAATCTCCAATTATAGTAATAATTTTGAAGATAAATTAAATCACTGAACTGTGAAGCAGAAGGACCTTAATCTTGCTTAAAATAAATAGCTCAGTATAAGCTATACTGAGTTGCTACTGAGAGGGCAGTAATTTTCTATTACGCTAAAATATGGCTCTAATCTAGCTTTAATAAAAATGTGACCCTTAAAGGTACTTCAGATGTAAGGGCAATTTGTAAATTCCCCACCTTAAATGTGTAATTGAGCTTTTTGATGTAACTTCTAAAATAGATAATGCAAGAATGTGTAGGTCAATTTTCATGCACCTAAGCAAAAAAATTAGTAAAGTACCCATAATGTTCTTTAAGTAAAATTACTGATAAAATAGTCGCTGTTCTCAACAATAATTCATCTATATTCTTTTGACCACCTTGCCTTAGGTCTCACATCTCCCTGATCTCTCAGCTTCCCTAGTTGTGTGTGGGTTTGTTGATTGGTTGGTTTGTTTTGTTGGTTTTTGTTGTTGTTGGGTTGTTGGTTTTTTTTGGTTGGGGGGGTAGAGGGTGTTCAGCTCCTCATTCTGTGAGATACATTGTGCAATCTTAGTCTTTTTCTTAAACCAAATAAGAGAGAAATACCTGTATCCACAGATTCCATTAATATAAAACCATCTTTTATTAAGGTATTTTTTTAAAATTTATCTTTCCTTACACAAGAGAACATGGTCATTTTCAAGTAAAATTGAGCTATTATTTATTAAGTCCAGATAATTTATTTAGAAGTTGTGTTTATTTATGGATTAACGTTCCTTTCTATACTGAAATTTATCTGAAAAAGGGAACAGAGATCATAGTTAAATCAGGGAAAATTGTTTAAAGTCAAGGATCACCCATCCTTGTAAAAATTTTCCTTTTCGGCCATTTAAGCAAGGTAGTAAAATTAATGTGTGAGTTACCTTGAATGAAATGTTTTAAAAAAAAAAGTAATACTTTATTCATAGTGTATGAAATTAGGTATTTGTTTAGATTTGGTTTTGGAAAATAACTTTTTAGATCCACAGATGGACTTAGCAAAGTGTCAAGATCATTCAGACAGCAACAGTTAGTTTTAGCAACGATAACATAGAAACAAAATACTTCCTTACACTTTTTCATTTGAAGAAAAAGTAATCCTTGTGGATAGTCTGTATGTGAAAAAAAGACTTGTAAATTTTCCACTGGCAGGACACACTCGCTGGAAAAAGTTTGTGGAATATTGGTGAAGAACGAAGTCAATGTTACTTTGACCAGTAAGAAGAAGCGATAGAAAGCCTGAATAAGAAAGACAGGTTTTTTGAAGGTGTCCATGAAATAGTAGAGTTTATAATTTTTAAGAAATGAAAGAATGAGGCAGCACAATTGTGATCAAGTTGTTGATTTTTAGAAATCTAAACTTCACCAAACTTGAGAAATTGGTAGGTGAACGTTCTTCGGAATGAATTCTGAAAGTCATTTATAAAGTTAGGATATTAAGCCCAACAGCAAATTGTATTTTTTTGGAGAGAAAAAAAAAATACTATCAATTTCTGTAGCTGTTGAAAAATTCCTTTTAATGATATGGAAACCAAAAGTTAATCTTGTAAGTGTTGATTATATTAAAACATTGATATAGATGACCATCAAAAAATAAAACAGATCTCTTAGGATAAAATCAGAAAATCCAAACCACATATTTGTTACAGAAGCAGGAGACAGGCAGTAACAACAAAAAATCTGTAAATATATACAAAATAAGAGAAAAAAAATAATGAAATCACTACTTTATAAAAATATGAGCAAACATCAGATGTCACAGGGAAGGCTAGACATTTTGTGTCTGTTTTGCAACATTTACAGAAAAGCTGAATTTTGACTATGTACTTAATGTGGTTCAGTGAACATTTACAATGTAAGAATGCAGCATATGGGAAGAGGGTACTACATTATATTGAGATAATGAAATATATTTTATTCATCAGGGACTGTTGAGATTTCCTGTGTTATACTTAAAGGCAAAGCAGAAGCAGTCTTCACTCCACTGAAAATTACGTCTGAAAATTCAAAACTGTAGGAAACTTTCAAACAATTGTAGAAGGGCACACACCTTTCCAAGAAAGGAGGGAAAAAAAAGAAAAAAGAAAAGATGAGGGCCAGAAGGATCAAGGCCATTAGTTTTATCTTCACTTTTTAAGGATACTAGTTTCAAGCTGATAAACAAAATGATAAGGAAAAAATTATTTGTATTTGATAAGAATAGATTATGTCACACCAGTCTAATTTCTTTCTTGACAGGTTATCTGGTTTTGTAGATTTGGGAATAGAAAAGGAAGGAAACAGCTCTGTGTTGACGTTTAAAATGCTTTTAGAAGTTTTCCAGAGAAAATATAGAAATTTGGTCTGGATGAAGTATTAGAGATGCAATGGGTAGTTTAGTGAGCACGGGAAAAATTTGCCCAGAGGAGCTGTGGTATCTCCCTCCTTGGAGACACTAAAAATGCATCCAGATGTGCTTCTGTGCAACCAGCTCTACGTGACCCTGTTTGAGCAGGGAGGTTGGGCCAAATGACCCCCAGAGGTTCCTTCCAACCTCAGCTGTTATGTAACTGATGCTGTAAACAATTTAGAAAATTTTTATGCACAGAGCAGCGAGCAACTAGTTGTTCATTGTCCAACTCAAATTTGTAAGACTCTTACTGTGATCTGGCCTAGATCCAAAGGTATCTGATATTTTTATTAACAATTTTGATGATAATATGAGAAGTACACTTAAAAAAGCTGAGGATGGTCCCAACCTACTATTACAGCAAGCGCTATGGTGGAGAGGGTTAGAATTCAAAACAAGCTAGGTGAGCTGGAGAAATGGTCTGAAAAAAAATAAAATATCAAATTCTATGAAGAAACTTGCTAAGCATAATGGAGAAGGAGAAATTACATGCACAAATGCATAATAGAAATACAGTAGAAAAGGATATGGTGTTTACACAGAACATAAATAGTTTAGAGGAAAATGTAGTAGTAATGCAAAAAAGTAAAATCTTCTGGCTGTTGTAGTCAATCATCAAAAAGAAAAATAAAAAGAATGACAGAAAAGACAATTTTTGTTTACAAGACTACTTTATCTAGGACTTGGAACATAATTATCTCATTTAATTCAAAGACAATATTGGTTCAGTTTGGGACCCAGTTTAAAAATATGTTGTTAACATGGAAAACAGGACACATATGGAGTCATTGAAAAGTCTGTACTTGTTTAATCTAGAAAAGGGATGATTTGACAGGCAGGAGGGGAGGCATAGCAGTCTCATGTGCCTGGGAGCAGCCAGCCCTGGAGTTCAGTCTAGAACTTTGCTAAAATGTCTGTTGTCCCTGTCAGCAACGAGCAGGACAGAGGTGAGGTGCTAGTTCTGCCATTCTAAATGGCATTCGTATTTCATTAACAAAAATAATATGCATGCCAGTACTCTCCTAAAATTGATCGTGTTTTGCTCTGTCACTTGGAAATACCTTCCAGATATCCTTTAGAGAAAGATACGTTTTTTTCAACTTCATGTGAAGGAGGAATTAAAAAAGCGCGTGCAATAATACCACGACCCCCCTTTTCCCTTTCATCCTCTACCCCCACTTCCACTACATTCACTCTCCTTCTTCTCACTTCCCATTTTCAAGCACCTTTGCTTCCCCATGTCCTTTATAACTTCTTCTAAATATCTATTCTTATAAATTCTTATAAACTTCTTTCTTTATAACTCCTTATAAATACTGTTCTCTAACAGGAAGTTTTAAAATTTGTTGACTGTATCACAACTTTTAGTGATGTAACAGTGTTTAGTTTTAGTATCAGTATTGTGATAGCAAACAATTCAAATGCAGTCACTCACCACTGCTCTCTTAAGAGCTGCTGGAAGAACATTGAGACTCAGTGTATAAGCAGACTTGCAGTTCTTTTGTTACCTGAAACGAAAGCTCTCAATATCAGAAACAGTTTAGAGAGGAATCATAGAATCATAGAATTGTCTAGGTTGGAAGAGACCCTTGGGATCATCGAGTCCAACCAACTACCCTACTCTACAAAGTCATCCCCTACACCATGTCCCTTAACACTGCATCTAAACGGCCCTTAAACACAGCCAGGGATGGTGACTCCACCACCTCCCTGGGCAGCCTGTTCCAATGCCCTATCACTCTTTCAGTGAAAAATTCCTTCCTGATGTTCAATCTAAACGTACCCTGTTGGAGCTTGAAGCCATTCCCTCTCGAGATATTGCTTTATTCGATGTCAGATGCTAGGTGGAAATCCACAAATCTAGCACACCTTACCAGGGATATTTACCCATTATTAATACACAAAAGATTCTCATAATTCTACCTAACTAGTACATAACTCCACCTAGGCTTACATATTCATTAGGATGACCGAATAGCCTTTTTTGTACATGCATATTAATTTTTTCAGTGTCAGCAAAACACTTCTGCGCAGGCATGAGTGCCTGGTGGTCGTTTGGGTAGGGATACCCTTCCTCACATTATCCATTTAAGCTATTGAGTCATCTCAGAACAGTAAAAGTTTACTTGTAAGTTTGCCAGCTTCTTGAGGATGATAAGGATGTTCCTTGAAGAAGTCCCTGCTCTGTCCTAATTGGTATAGGAGTACATACTTTGGCATATGAGAGAACCTTGAAGTGATTAACTACTTCTTGTTATCCCGTCCTTATCACTGTCAGCTCGGTGACCAACTATTTTCTCAAACAGTAAGAAGCTCAGTAATTATTTTCTCACACAGTAGGAGGGTTAATAGGAAGCAAACAACATTTTAGTTAGCATATGGATATAAACAAAGCAGAGGCCTCTCTTTGGTAACAATTTGATGCCATTTCACCTTTGTAAAATTGCAGGGAAGCACTTGATGCAGGAAGTTAGAAAATCTTGAGTCTTGGCTCCAGTCTTGCAGTCATTCATACAGTTTAAGCACGTTCCCGTGTATGATTTTGACCCTTGCCAGGTAGCATCTCCCCATACAGTATATGAGCATAGTTCTAGAAATAACTTTAGCCAGAGACTGTTCTCAAGAGGCAACAGGGAGAAGCCCATATGATTTTGAGGTGGGCAAGATTTTATCTGTATGAACATTAGCTGAGTCGGGTTTCGAAATTGGTGCTAGGGAATGGGCCTTCTCCTAATTTAATTGTGTGTCCTCTAGTTCTAATTCTTGGAACTGCATTCCAACAAGCAAGCACCTACTCTATTTCTTTTTAAAAAAGATATTAATTTTTCAAAGCAATGAAAATTTACCCTTTTCTCCCCTTATTGGTTGAATAAGCCTGCCTGTATAATCAACTTTTTTATTGGGGAATATTCTTCTCTCACTGTCCAAAAAGTTACTTTGTCATCTGCCTTATTGATGTTCTGGATGAATCTATACTGATGGTAAAGAATAGCACTCTAGCTTCCAGCTGAAACAATCCCTTTGTTCAAAATATTTTTGAAATTCAGTGCATAACAGAGCAACTGTTCCATACTTCGCTGAATGGCTAACATCGTGGTTAAGGCACATAGCTATGTTTTGCTTTCTGTTTTTCTTACCTGACTTTTTTTCTTCATGCAGTTTGTGAAATGAGCATTCTTTAGACAACTTCTAGCAATCTTACACTTTAATATTCCATTTTTCTAATTATTTTAACTATTTGACCTGTGAAAGGAAAAGCATAGGTGTATAAAACGGTATACCTGTTGTATGCTTCATGCACTCCTGCAACAAATTAATTTCCTCTTTAGAGATCTAATGGGATCTAATTACTAAAGCAGTTTCTAAAAATAACTTACAATTTTAAGTGTTTCCTAAATATGCATTTTAATAATCGATGAAGCATCTAATATAGCTAACAACAGCAGGTTGATAAATGGTTGATGAAATGTCAATATTGACAGAGTGAAGTTTTTGAGGATGACTGTCCATATTTTTCAATTATTCAGTGATGTACAAAATCTGTTTGTATGATTGCTGTTTATGTTCCTTTGAAAAGAGAGTGATTAAATTATAGGATAGAATTATCTGCTTATCTAATTCCCACTTCTTCTACGTGGAGGGAAGTGGAGGGACAATTTTTTCAGGGTGCTACTGAGCATGCTCTTCTTGGGCAATACTGCATTATGTTCGGTGTGAGAGAAAAGAGGTGGTTTTCACCGAGACTTTAATCTTTTATTTACTTGAGCCAATTGTTATGAATAGTATTAAATCAACTCTTTCCAACTATGAGCCCAAAATTTATCACTGTGATGCCAGAATTTCTCATATATAGTTTAATACTGTCTTTTTGTAGTCAGGCATCTCAGTTCTGTCCACTATTAATCTTGTCTTATGTTATCTCCTATTAAGAAAAAACCCAAAAACTGTTGTCCAAAGCAGCAAGGCATAATTATTTCTTCTCACCTATGTTTACGATTGCTAAACCTAAAGTTACTGAATATTTTTCCCCGAGAATGAAGCTCTGGTTTATGAGCTGAATTTTTTATCTACGCAGCACCACTATTTCAGTCAAGAACTTGGAAGTTGATAGGGTTACTACAGCTTTTGGTCTCCTTGCAGAAGTCTGAAACAATGGAGTCAGTGTAATCATTTCAAAGTTATAATTTCAAAAAGAAACTGGTAAGAATTTACCTGGTATATGTGACTCAGAATCCCAAAGTAGCTGATGTTTTGAGGCAGGGATGGAAGGGTGCCCTAAGAGGAGGGAATTTTAGGAGCTCTACTGTGGACCTCCATCTACTCTAACAAAACTGAAAACAAGAAGTATAGTTTGTCTAAAAAAAAAATTAATGTGTATCGAAGTTAAAATTTCATATGCAATTAATATTTATTTAGGGCACATACAGTGCGGAATATTATAGACTTTAAAGGGTTCTTTGAGGCTCTATTAAGCAATTTAAGCAAGGCGAAGGGAATCTATTCACTGTGTCAGTTAATAGGGTGCATTTCCATGAAGATCGTGCAGTCAAGTCTAGAAGAAACTTACACATCTAGAACTTAAGTATAGCAGGAATACCGAATGAAAACTAGATGACAGGCTTTCAAATCTCAATTCTGAGATATAAGGATAGCTGGAGGGTACAGGGAATATTTCTCTGTGGAATCTAGAGTCATTTTATGATGTTTTTGGTTGTAGTCCTGCTTCTAACCCTCATATCTATAATTCTGAAACCTTTACTTTATGCCCTGATAATTTTTTTTTTTCCCTTAGTTTTGAATTCCTCCTTCTTCCTTCCTAAGGTTGTGTGATAGTCCTGGATAAATAAGGCACTGAGAGTACAGCTTCCACCCGAACAGTTATAGATACGTGGGCAGCTGAGAGGACCAGCACCTTCAGCATGTATTTAGTGGGCTCAGGTGCTAGGAAATGCCTGACACCCTGCTATAGAGAATTTTGCACTGTCAGCAGTTGTTTTTGAGGAAGGAACCTCTTTGGCAAAAAGTAGATTGGAAAGATTCGTGCTAGAAATTCAGGTGAGCTGTGATGAAGCACATACAATCTTTAAAGACCCCAGGAGAACTAATCTTACTCAAGGCTCTCACAGCATTTATGAGTGATGACATCACCCATATGAACTCATGCCAATTTACAGCATTCTTTCCTACTCAGCACTGAAATACTGAAATTAATGTGAAAATTAATGTGAAAACCCTTAAGTTTATGCAATGGGTGCCAAAGCTTTGAAGTGGATGTCTACATTTTATCCCTTAAACAAGGAATTTTAAACTCCAAAGCCCAGTGTCATTTAAACAGGCACACAACAGATAATTTTTTTCAAAATAAAGTAGATGAAAATAATTGCCTGAAAACAAACATTAAAATATTTATAAGTGGTTGACACACACATACACTTCCTGTCCCTTTGTGAGTGTTTTTTTTTAACAAGTCAGTGGCTTTTTGGGTTGCAAAAAACTCTACACAGGCTTCTCCGTGTCCCCCTGTTATCTCTGAGGCTTGACTATGTGTTTGCTGCCTACTGTTTTCAGCCAGCTTCTAGTTTCTCCTTTTACTGCCGGCTTTATACCGGCTGTGTCCTTCATACTCTCAGTTGTCTTGTTACCCACCGCAGCCAGCATTCTCAAGGATTTTGTCTGGACATGCTCAGCTTCTCACAGAAGGAGGAACAATCTCCCCATTCACTGTAGAGGTTCTATCTAACTCAGTCATTCTTGTTTCCAGGCACATGTCACAATCCATCAGGTATACACATCAAGGTTTACAAGGTTAATAACCATCAAGGTCTGGTTACAGAGGGGCTGCAGGGGTGGCCTTCGTGAAGACAGGCCACAGGCTGCCCTGTGCTGAGCACAGATGATTCCAGCTGGTTCTGATTGATTTGGCACAGCCCATCAGCCAAATTGGTGGCACCTCTGTGGCAACATATTTAAGAAAGGGCAAAATGCTGCTTAAGTGAGTGAGGAAAAGAAAGCGTGAGAAACAATCCTACGGACGCTAAGGTCAGAGAAGAAGAAGGTGCTTCGGGTAGATGTTCCCCTGCAGCCCATGGAAGAGACTGCAGCGGAGCAGACATGCAAGCTGCAACCGTTGGCAGGCCTCTCGTCAGAGCAGGTGGATATTCCGTGAAGGAAGCTGCAGGCCATGCAGGCCCGTACAGGAGAGGGTTTATCCTGAAGGACTGCAGCCTGTGGGAAGGGGCCAGGCTACGTGAGGGGGAAAGTACGATGAGGAAGGAGCAACAATGAGGAGCTGTGATGGACTGACCACAGTCCCCATTCCCACCCCTGCCATGCCACCTGGGGAGGGGTGAGGAGGGAGAGGAGTTGGGAATGAAAGAGTGAACTTGAGCCTGGAAAGAAGGGGGTGGCGTTGGGGGTGGTTTAGTTTTTGTCTTGGTTTCTCACCATCCTACCCTATTTTTATTTGGCAATAAATGAAATTAATTTTCCTTAAATAGAGTCTGCTTTGACTCTGATGGTAATTGACATGTGATCTCTCTGTCTTTACCTCAACTCGTGAGCTTTTTCATCTTATGTTCTATCTATGTTTCCCCTCCCGTACTACTGAGGGGAAAAGTGAGAGAGCAGCTGGGCAGGGGACTGGCAGCCACCCAAGGTCAACCTACTGCACGTAGTAACACAATAAAAGAGATCCCTTTCATCCCAATAGAGAGTCTTAATTTGTTTCCCTTGTGTGTATCCATTATAGCTCATTACATGATTAAATTCTACAATCGTTTGCTATCACTTTAAGCATAATGGATAATGCTTGGTTAATGAGCCTCCATTTGATAATTTGGGTTTTTTTTTTCCTTGTTCAGTGTATAGCTCCAGGTTTATTTACCAAACACTATTCAATCTCTGCTATAAGACATAATTATTAAAGACTCCTTCTGTCAGATAAGAGTTACACAATCAACGTAAGCTGTGTTCATTGTCTTTCTAATTTGATACATAGGATAGTATCTGTAGGAATTAAGTAATTTCTGAGTTCGTCAATTGCAGTTTTTTGACACTGCTTTTTGCGAAGTCAAATAACCATTACTATGACAGAGGAAAGTTGAATTGTCTCACAGTAACAGAAATGGAATAGATGAAACAGAATAATCAAGTATGATTTATATACTAGCAAGATTTATATTCATACTTTGAACTTTAATATCTTCCTATAGTTTCAGATGTTTGGTGCTTTTGTTGGCTTCTGTTTTCATTGTTTGATAAAATAAACTTTAAACCTCTGGTCTTTTCCTAATTCATTTGAGCTTCTCAGTTCTATGGGACTGAAAATTGAAAAACTGTGCTTTGAATTGGTGACAACAGCCAGAGAATGTGCTTTATATCCCGCATCAGTTTTCAGACAATGCTAATAAGTATCTTTTGGGGGTTTTTTCTTCCTCCTGTCATACTCATTTTGTATTTTGTTTGGGATTTTTTCTGTTTACTATCTGGGAAAAAAAAAAAAGAAGGGGGAAATAAACAAAATAAATTTGTGTGTTTCAGGTGTTACTCTGGAATCAGATTCCTGCCTCGACCCAGGGATTCCAGTGAATGGCCATCGCCATGGTAACAACTTTAATATCCGCTCTACAGTAACTTTTAGCTGTGATCCAGGATATACACTGAGTGATGAAGAACCACTCATATGTGAAAGAAACCATCAGTGGAATCATGCATTACCTAGCTGTGACGGTAAGTGTCAAGTTGTTCAGATGGCAGCTTTAAGGTCCAAGAAAGTTAATCTCCTATTTTTGAGAACTAATTAAGCTTATCATTGCTAATACCTCCCTTCAATTACACCAAGATCCATATTTTTCAAAAATTATTTCACTGTTAATAAAATCCATACTTTACATCTCTGTATCGACTTTCAGTCAAGTACTGTAATGTACAGTGAAATTTATATATTCATCAGTAGAGAAACGGAATTCTCAGAGGGTGACACTGTTCAACTGTGAATGAAAATGGTTAACTTATATTTTAAACTTAGAATACTAAATACCAAAATGATTGCTCAAAATTTAGGATACTCAGTACGAAAACTGATCATGATCAGCCTATGTTCTTGACGTATTTTTGTTTTGAAATTTTGTTTTGTTCATTATTTTGGAGGATGTGTAACATGAAACTGTCTAGAGCTTTCATGAAACTTGCTTTTTTAAAAAAAATGCTGCACTATACTATATTTCTGTGTTCTTCTTTTAACACTGGATTTTTTTTCTAACCGCGTTTTCTATGAACTACAGAATCAACTCAATTTTGTCATGGAATGCTTGTATAGTTGCTACAAAATCCCTCTGATAGAAACCAGAGAAAATAAAATCTAAATGTAGCTAAGTATTTCAATCAGGAACCCAGCACCTCTGAAAATGAGGGTGGTGAAACACTGGCACAGGTCGCCCAGAGAGGCGGTAGATGCTCCATCCCTGGAAACATTCAAGGTCAGGTTTGACAGGGCTGTGAGCAACCTGATCTAGTTGAAGACATCTCTGCTTATTGCAGGGGAGGTTGGACTAGATGACCTTTAAGGTCCCTTCCAACCGAAACTATTCTATGAATCTATGAGTATTTTGCAGTCACCTGCAGACTGTTGATGCTCTCCAAATTACAACTTGAGAAATTAAATCAGCAAAATAACTCTCTGAGGGAAAAGCATGTTGTTTTATTTCCTGCAAACAAAGAAGAAAAAGAACTGTTTATAGAGTCAAAGTAGCTAAAGTTCCCTCTAACTAATGTGTCATTATCAAAGTACTATAATCTCAAGGTAGAATGCGAAAATCATTTTCTAGGGAGACCTAAATAAAAACAAATCTTTTACGTATTTTTCATTTTAAGCTTATATCTATGTAAATTATTTGTAAATATGTAATATCTGCTTTAAGGAATGTTGCACAGTCAAACATTTTTCTTCCTTCTGTTATGTTTACCAAATAAGAGGGATTTTGAATTAATATATGCTACTGTTCATTTATGGAATTATGAAACTGATATCTTTATGTATGTTATTTATTAATAAGTAATGTTATCAACCATGTATTTACTGTGGTTTTAGCCATGGGTATTCTCATTAATGTTTATGTGCGGAAATACATATATGCATGCAAAACCAGGCTAGAAACACTTCCTTTCTTTCTATTTATTTATAAATATATAAAATGCATAAATTCTAAAAACATTAAAAACTTTAACAAACACCTTAGTCTTATAAGAAATGAAAAAAAGAATTTTAGCTATATGCCAGAATGTTTGTATGTATACATATATACATTTACATACAAGTACTGCAAGTCTATTGAACAATTTGCCACCTAGTTTATGGCAAAGTAAATCCCTTTCTGTGAGGAAGAAGACTAAAAGCATCTTAATGCTCTGTTGTTTTATTGTTAAATATTTAGTTTATTAAAATTTAAAAATAAAAAAAGAAAGCATAAAAAGCTAGACAGCAACAGATGAGTGAAAAGTACAGCCGTGCTGTATTTAGAAGACCAGAGAGCAATTCAACATGTAAATCTTAAACTTTAATTAATTTGCCATGCAAATTAGAGCAGCCCAGTCTAGCAAATGTTAGTATGCATAAAGTGTTGTCTAGCATAGGTCTGTGTCTTTCAAAATACTCAGTTCCAAATAAATTACTTATGATGGGACAATCTGAATCGTTGAAAAAGGAAAATGCACTTTTTTATCATGAACATTGCAGAAGACATCAAATAGAGGCAAACTTTTCTATTGTTCAGAAAAATACATGTTGTTTCTAAAATATGTACCTTTCTAAATATGTAGTGCAAGAAAAGTGGCTGCAAAATATTTGATTTTTTGAGTTATTTCACATAAAAAAAAAAAAGAAAAAAATTAATCTTACTTCCTAATTACATCAGGAATTAATGATTGCAGTATTCTGGAACAAAGTTTTACATATTTTTGTGTTCTGCTAAAACACAGGAGAGGCTGTAGATGAAAAATAAACTCCCTTTCAAGGATTATTTTAAGAATAATCAAATTGTTATCAAATGTGAATTTCCTGGCTTTGAATAAATTAACTTCTTATTTTAATAATTGACCGCATTTTTAATTTTAAGGGTAGTTCAAAAAGAGAACTATGTATATTTTTTAATAAAAGCTCGGACTTCTAGATGACTTCTGTTTGGTTTTTTCCCCCATTTTTCTCTTGTTAAGCTTTGTGTGGTGGATACATTCATGGGAAGAGTGGAACTGTTCTTTCTCCAGGTTTTCCTGATTTTTATCCAAACTCTTTAAACTGCACTTGGACTATTGAAGTGTCACATGGCAAAGGTAAGAATGAACTCTGAATCGCGTGTGCATATGTAATTTCTACACTTAAAAAATTCAAACACACAAACACAATAAAATGTCTTTTATGAACTGAGTCAGATCAGTGCTTTCTGCCATTCTTTTGAGGAAGAAGATAAATTTTACAAAATAAATATCTTCACACTGTGCATATTGATTGCTTGAGCCCAAGTGCTTTCTGCAAGTTTTGTTTCCCAAATTTCAGGGTCTGATTCCATGTGTGTCTTTTCCTAAACTTTTTTCAATGCAATGTAAGATCTATTTTCTGTGTCACTTGCGTATAAAGGAAGAGAATTCCTATTAAATGCTTTTCTTTTCCGCCTTTTTAATATGTTTAAAGGTGTACAGCTGGCTTTTCATACCTTTCACCTTGAGAGCTCTCATGACTATTTGCTCATCACAGAAGATGGCAGCTTCACGGAACCAGTAGCCAGGTTAACTGGCTCAGTCTTACCCCCTACAATTAAAGCTGGCCTCTTTGGAAATTTTACCGCACAGCTTCGGTTTATATCTGATTTTTCAATTTCTTATGAAGGCTTCAACATAACATTTTCAGGTAAGAAAGTCCATTCCGCTAAATATCCAGAAACTGTTTGCAGATAATATTTTCGGTTGTAGATAGCAGAAACATTATGAAGAACCAGGAAAAAATGTCAGTAGAAATTCTATAGTCTCTATTGTAGAAAAATGGCTAAGGTGTGTAAAGGTGGCTAACAGATCAAAAAGGATGTTGGTGATGTGACTATTTTAAGAAGAAGTTTTCCCTGTTCTTAGAGAACCATCAGAAGTGTGAAAAAGTAGTTTGGAGGAAAAATAAGGGTGGAAAAAAGTACAAAGATAGAAGGTACTTCAGAAGGAAGAAACTAACTGGTACTGTTTTACTAAAGGAAGTATAGAAACTGTAAAAAAGCAGTAGTGTGCTGACTCAGAATCACAGAGGAGTCTAAATCAAAGACTGATTTTGGAATAGAAAAGGTATATAAAAATAAAATTAAAAATTTATTAGCTGTTGATGTATGAAGAAGTTCTGATAATTTTTACAAATTCCTTTTTAAGATAATTGAAAAATTTAAGTTACAGCTTCTTACTTGCAGTTTTCTAAAATGAGATGACATATACAATGCATTTCTCAATAATTTTCTTTGTCTATACTACTGGAATGTAGAATGTTTACAGATATGCACATGAACGAATCATGAATCAATGAGCTCATTGAGATGCTCATGCACAAGGATATTCTATGGAAGAAGTACATAAGGAACTCATAGCCAACTCTCTTACATCATTTTCAAGAACTGAAAAACAGTAAATGTGTTTTGTTGAGATATGGCAATGTTTACAGATGAACATGCTATTTACAAATAATGTATCTCATTTAGCTTGCTTAGTTAAAAAAGAAAAAAGCTTACCCTCCTTAGTTAGAGCAGTAGTGTTGGATTTACTCATGTCATATGCTGAGTTACATTCATTCTGGATACTTGGGACTAACCAAATCAGAGGTCAGCAGTTTTGCAAGTTTGGAATCTAAATGTGAATATTTAATGATATCTCTGGTAGTTTATTTATAAGTAACTCAAAATGTTAGAAGGCTAGGTAACTTGTGGAAAATACACAAAATATCTTTATGGTTGCAAGGTGAAAAACTGTAGAGTGACAAAATAGGAGGATCACAGAATTTTTCAAACACAAGCAAAGGTTTATGCCCCATCTACAACTGCTATACACATAGATAGCCATCATAGGTCATAAGTTAAATTAAATAAATATTTTGAGAAATATTAAATAGTGAAAGTGCTACTACCTTTTAGAACTTTTGCCAGCAGAAAATAGTGTGGTTTATAGATTCCTCCTACTATTCAGGACCTTCCACAACATAGTTACTATAGGGAAGGATTTCTTTATTAATTTCGTTCAGTAAGTCAGCTGTTCAAACACTCATTCAGAAACTTTGGGTTAATTCATTCCCCTGACTAAATGCAGTTTCTTTAATAAGTGGATTTGACTGTACATTCCACCAACCTCTAAAGTAAATGTTTCAGAAAATGTCTTTTCTTATCAGTTATCAGAAGTGTCTCTCTTCTAAGTGATCTCCTGGGTCTTTGGATCATATTTATATTCTGAAGAATATAAAATCAGACTTTTTGATCTAAGGTTGATCTTTCTCAGCATCTTTTCTTGAGCAGTGGTCACTAGTGAATATCCAAGGAAGACAAAACCGCCTCAAACCAGGTCTAACATATAGTGATACTTCCCCAGCGTATTCTGTGAGGATTAGGAAATGTGTGGGTCAGATATTTGCTGAATGCAATGCAGACCCTCTGTGTGTAACAGCTGGGACTTTTTCCCATTAATTTGTTCTGAGTCAACCTGAATTATTCCTGGTGCATGGTTATAAAAGAGACAAAAAAAATAGGCACTTGAGTTTAAAAAAATAGGTATTTATTTGTTTTCGGTTGGGTGACACGTAGGATTTCTAAAAGGCATGCAAATAGAGATTACTGGATTAAGAGTGTAGCTTTACTTAAGAAACTAAGGACAATTTTTGAAAATATCGTCATATTTCTTTCCATTCACCTGACCCCTTGTTTGATTTTTTTGTTAGATTATCTTAATCACATAATGATTTTTTTTTTTTAACTGTAAGTCTCACTTCTAAAGCTGTTTGGGTGTTCAGATGAAATGAACCAAGAATTATATACAAAGGATGTAATTAAGCAAAATTACAGTAAACCACTCAGAGTACAAGCTGATTACAGCCCATGAAATTAAGAAAATAAAAGTAGTGTGGGTGGGACACAATAGATACATAATTACTGTATATATAGTCATAATACACATACAGAAACATTGCTGGGTTTTAGTAGAGAACATAACTCTGAAAAACACATGTTTTCCAAGTGTTCCATACTGACATAATGCAACTAATTTGAGAAGCTTTTTTTTTTCCGCATGGACAACTTGTCCCATTTATTTATATATTATGTTTTATTGTGTGCAGAGTATGATCTGGAGCCATGTGATGATCCTGGTGTTCCTGCCTTCAGTAGGCGAATTGGTTTTCATTTTGGTGTTGGAGATTCCTTGATCTTTTCATGTTTCCCTGGATATCGCCTGGAAGGTGCTAATAAACTTACCTGCCTGGGAGGTGGTCGGCGTGTATGGAGTGCACCTCTGCCAAGGTGTGTGGGTAGGTGGTCACATGCTTTCATTTCATTCATCAAATCGTTAATTGCACATGGCATGTGTCAGAATGCTGGGCAGAGAACAAAGTTGCTTGGGTTGAAAGGGTTGATCCCCAAGCTGTACAAACTTTAAAGTCAGTGCAAGATAAGAGTAATGCATGTCTCTTACTCAGAGGAAAAAAAAAAAATCAGAAAGAGGAATAGTTAGAATTGTGATAGAAAATAAAATCAAAATGTCTTATGAGAGAAAATGCAAATCTAATTATTGAACTGTATGATTGCCATAAATAAGATATAAATTTCATACTTTGTCTTTCAGGATAAGAAACAATGTTTAGAGCTTTTAGGTGAAAATAGATTTTTTTTTTTTTTTTAGAGTCCCCCACCTGGTTGTGCGAGTTNAGTCCCCCACCTGGTTGTACGAGTCTTTTTTTCATATTGTGGTTTTATTCTTCTAACTCTAAACTATTGTGGTTGGTTTTTTTTAAAGTTTATAAACTACAAACTGTACTACAGCATTGTAAAGGGTAATTTTTAAAATTAATGTGCTGTTGTTAGAAATCAGTAACTATAAGCTCAAACTGAGTGAATAGTTCTTTTTCTGGGAAAAGCTCTGGGACTGGATTTTATAAAATTTGTACAGTTGCTGAATTTCATTTGTGAGATGGTTTTATCACCACCGTGTGAAGTGAATCTGATCAGATACTATTGACATAATGCTTCTAAAATGTCAAATAGTTCCACACACCTCTAAATGGATTTTTTAAAGAGGGTTCTTGTTTTAAGTAAGATTTTATTTCATTAAGGGAAAAACTCAGCTTCAGCTTATTTCTTTTGTTTGTTTTAAAGGGACGTATATATCTTAAAAAAGTCATATCACCTACATTGTATATACACGTAAGATACACATATATAGTTTAAAAATCTGGGTTTATTTAATCCACGATGAAATAAAGTAACAGATGAAAGAGAAACCAGTATCATATGGAGTTTGCTATTAATTTGGAAATTCTAGGTTTAAATCTTAGGCTATTTTCAGTTTGATTAATTTTAGAAGTATCACTGGCTTCTTCACACTGTTTCTCTGCGAATGTTGGCTAACCAAGTATGCACTATCCTATATCATAGAATCACAGAATCATAGAACAGCCCAGCTTGGAAGGTACCTCAGAAGATTCACTAGTCCAATTGTTTATGAGAAGGGAGCTAAAATGAGATTATCTAGCGCCCTGTCCAATTGCATCTTGAAAACTACAGTGATGAGGACTCTACCACATACCTGGGACTGATCTCACCGTAAAAAATTTCTTTCTTATATTGAGAGCAATCTGTACCCATTGTCCCCTGTCTTTTCCATGTGGCTCATTGTGAAGAGAAGAGCCTCTGTCCTCTTTGTAGCCACACTGGAATACTGTGATGAGATACTCCTGAGCCTTCCCCTTTGCCAGAGAGAAGACAACTAATTCCTTCAGTCCATATTGATCACTAGAACTATATTCACATACTCACTTTGAACCTAACGTTTTATTTTCCCTAATTTTTAAGAGCGTTCAGCTATTCTGTAGGTGTGAATAGAAAATCAGTTTAGTTAACTCAAAAAGTTATAACTTTTAGTATGTAAATTCAATATGAAATTGTTTGCCTGCTTTCATTTCATGTCAGTACTTGTTACCAGACGTTAATTTTCCTAGAAAAGGAAACAAAATGCATGTCTGCAATATACTAAGTAACAAGAAAATCTATACTAATAATTTCTTATTAAAATTTGAATGTTATTTGAGCTTATTATTGGAATCTTCAAGAAGTTATAGGTCTTAGAAAAATCAGGATATTTGCCTGTTTGGGGTTGTTTGGGGTTTTTTTTTGGTTTGGTGTTTCCCTCTTTCTGGGGGCTTTGTGTTCCATTCAAACATATGCTTAATTTGGTTCAGATATATTTTTT
The DNA here is from genome assembly GCA_013399435.1 of Arenaria interpres. NCBI lineage: Eukaryota > Metazoa > Chordata > Aves > Charadriiformes > Scolopacidae > Arenaria > Arenaria interpres. Next base: position 28,384 of record VXAK01001743.1, on the reverse strand, counting down.
TTTTGATCTGCAGTAATACTTTTCCCTTGTGTTGAAGAGAAGAGGCATTTTACATGGTTGTCATGTATGTTTTGTTTTTTTAAATGTTTTTATCTTTTAGAAAGCTTTTCCTACATAAAATGCAGTAGTAATATAGCATACTACCTGATCTCTTAGAAATGCTCACTCAGTTATTCTCATAAGTGAATAACATATTGTAAAGATTACCACAGTATCAATAATTAGCTTAATGAAGTATCAGCCATTGAATTAACTATGAATTTATAGGACTAATGTAACCACTTACTGTGCCAGATACAGATATGCCTTTATATTCTCCCATAATTTAGAGGTATATATCCAGTCGTGTATACATGGTAAGTCCGTAATTCATATAGAAAGGAAATTTATTTATTGAGAGCTCAACATTTTCTTTTTCTGTTTGTATTATGTTCATTTTTGAATAAATTTATAGACCGATTCTAAGACATCTGTCATTAAATCCATGTAGAAGACTCCACTTCCTAATTGATCAAGAAAACCCTTTATAAATTATGCAAAGGCAACTGGCACTTATATCGAAACACTTATATAAAACCCAAGCTACTGGAGTACAAACAAACTTCTCCTGATTACCGTTGTCTAGTTGAGCTCTGAAAACAGAAAACAATTTCTTTCCCCTTCCTTCATTGATGTTTCACCCTATGTTATTATATGTTGCTTTGTTATTATTGCTCCAGTTATCATTCCAGTGTTTTCTAGAAAAAAATATTTTTGCAAAAAGATGCATTTGTTTACTAATTGCGGTTATGATGGGTTATTGACACTACTTCCATATATATAATTTATTCCATTATGTCTCTTGCTTTAAAATAATTGCAAAGCATACATACATTTATACTTATTTCATGGCTGTGTTAAAATACCCAAGAATGTGGATACATATTCTTCTCACTTTTTCCTTCCAGTAATACCTCTTTTTTTCCTCTATAATTACACGATTCTATTAACAGTTTCATTTACACTGCACAGTTGACGGCTTTTTCCTGAGAACAAAGCCCAACTTTTAGTGACTTCGTCCCCCTAGAGTAGAGATCCAAGTTTAAAGGTCTTCGGCAGTCACACAGTTCTGCACATCCCCAAAACCGTGCCCATCTCAGAAGTTTGGTGAATGAGGTGGAACAACTCCTTAGTCTGTTGAAGTCCCTGATTCTGAGGCTAATGTCCACCTAAAGGAGACCATCACAATCAGGTTTCATCTGCTATCCTGTGGCCTTTTAAACAGAAAACACACCGTTTTGTCTGTTAGTAAGGCAGATTTCCTAGATCTCGTCTAGCAAATCAGTACTGTGCTTTTAATCATACTTTTCTTACCTTCCAGTTTGCTTTAAGTCAAACTAGTCAGGAGCTTTCTACCGCTCTGTATTCAGGTTGTGCTACTGTTAAAACAGGAATTGGCAGAATCATAGGTTAAGAGAAGAAGTATTCCTAGAAGTGCTTTTTTAAAAAAAAATTGAAAGTAACAATTCAATGAAGCAACACAATAAACCTTAGAAATATATCTTGAATCCAGAAAATGCTCCCCCTCCCCACGACGTATACATTCTTCCGACTCAGAACCATAGTCCGGTGGTTTCACTGCCATGCTGTGGTGCAGAATGCTGTTCCTGGCCCCATGGATTCCATATTCCCCTCTGCACACTGGCAGGGCTTTCCCAGTACTGAGAGAAATCAGATGCTGCTCCGCTTCATTTTGTTGGATACCAGTGGCAAGCACCTTCTCAGGCTGGCGGGGAGTAGAGTCTGTGCAAATGCGGAAACATGACATGAAACGAGGTATCTGGTGAGTATACACCTTTTCAGAGATAGGGAGCTGATAAGTTGGGCCTCAGAGAGTGGAGGGGGTTCAGATTGCAACTTCAGATGCATGCATCTGATGTACACCTACCTCATCTCCTAAGTACTTTTTGAAGCATGACTTTATCATTTGCAGTGATCCTCTAACAGATGAGGAATGGGGCTTTTGGTATTCTTTATTGTGCGCTCTGGTATGTTGATGAAATTCCTTCCTTCCCTCCTACTCGTGAAAGATGTGCTGTTCACTCATTATCAAAGGCAATGGGTAGAAACCTGAGTGGAGAGATGTTTACAGTGAATTGCAATGTCTAGTGTAGGTACCTCGTCTTTCAAAAGATATTTCAGAAATTGCTAATTCACCCTGCTGTATTTGTTAGTCTCTGAGGGGTACTGTATAATAAATGTTTGTTTATTAGATGACAGAAGATCTGGCTTTGCTATAAGTTTAGGTACAGAAATAATAAATTGACCTTATTCTATCATATTCTGACTGTGATATTAATTGCAAAATTGAGGTGGTAATAAGATTATAAGAACAAAAAAAAAAAGTGAATATTTAGTTCTATTTGCTAATTGTTTTCTTTTACATCCTTAATATCTTTGCTAATGTGGATGGCCTTCATGTAGCCTCCCTACTCAGCTGAAGAGCTACCGTTGTTGTTAGAGATGGTTATTTTCTCCAGTTCACAAGGACATGTAGCTAAACACTTTGATCACCTCATCCAGGATTTAGGCATTTGGACCTCACATGATAATGGGAAGGAAAGTTTGAATTAGTTCTTCAACTGGCCTTTCAGAGATTGTCTTAACTTAATTTCTGTTATTTTACCTGATTTGCAGGCTGCTTCTGTCTACTTGCCTGGGTTTTCCTTGCTCACCACCTTCTTAAGGAACTGTGATAAATTTTTCCTAGGAAGTATCATTAAAATATTACTTGTACACTATAGAGTGTACACTATATTCAGTTCAAACCAGCCTTTCATGGTAGTTATTGCATAAAGTTCAAGCGTTAACACATTAATACAATAAACTTGGTTTTGAGTGCTTTTTGTTTGTTTGTTTGGGGCTGGGTTTTAACCTTCATTACTTCCCTGTCGCCCATGAGTCATTTTAACTGTATGGAGTGTTCCTAAAGCAAGCTGTGAAAAACTTAAAGCTGTAAAGAAACAACTACTTAATGTTTTCATTTCACATTTAAGCAGTGTTGCTCCTTTATTACATTCTACATGGCACTTGATTTTTAATGTTGCATTAATACAGTATTTGAGTAAAATCTTCACCATGGTATTGTTTGCTGGTATTCACATTAATATCACATTAATTTGTCATGTTCAGTTGTTATAATAAATACTACATGAATAATTAATGGTAGGGTGCTACAATAAATTGCTGACACTCTTTAATAAGTTGTTTCTTTTTAATAGTTTAGTTAGTATTCATTGCAAAATCATCAATTATAATTAATACACTTTGTCATGTTGTAGCATGGAGTTAATTTCCATCGAGATTGAAACATAAGTGGGAACCTTCTTAGCCTGAATAGCACTGTGGATTTCTGTGAGACCCTTGAGATCTGGCATTCATTGTTTTCTTTAAATTCTCTGTAGCATAAAATTTGAATTGGAGTTCACCTCTGTGAAGTCAAACTAAGTCTGAAAATTGCCATTCACTTTTCGTTAGTGTTTAGACAGAGAGAGCTCTCTTTTAACAGTTGCTCATGAGGAAGAAATTTTCTGTAATATCAGTAGCTGAATCTCTGATGAATCCTCTGATAAGGATGTGCATAAATCCAGGATCCACTGTATTTTTGATGCTGTCACATTTAAATTGTTTAATCTTTAGATTGTTTTCTATTACAACATATTTAATGGATTTTTTTACAATTTCTATTTCTTTTTCTTATAACATTGAATTTTTATAAATACAATTGAAATGTGTTTTTTTTAATCCCTCATTTTTCTGTCAATGTTTGACGAAAATTTGAAGATTTGTTCAAGTTAGTGTTTTAGTCTTACCGTATATGGATCTTCAAAATATAGTGCAATATAGTAATTACAGGTTTTAGTTGTCTCTATGTCAAAACTGAAACTTCAATATTGATGAAACACTGACAGATTTCAGCTGTTGCATAGTGATCAGTCTGACTGTTTTCAGAATGAAAAGAATGAGTAATTTGTATGAGACCTTAATCACCTTAGTGTGAGACCTGGTATGAAATTTTAATCACCTATAGTCAGAAGGAATAATGATTGTCTCAGGTCATCCTTTTGCCTTCTTTCTACATTTTAATGTTGTATATGCTAAATATTTTTCCTTGATAAGACAAATAAGGTAGAGTTGTTATCTTCATAGGTCATTACCAGATGATACTAGAGAGAGTAGACAAAAATCTCAAAGAAAAAAAAATACCAACAAAAAATATACTAAATCCAAAACGTGCCCCTTGGATCCTGCCAATAATCCCCTGAGGCCAATTAACGTCATAGGATTTGTTTTGAGAACCTGAGTGGTATTTGATGTCAGTAGCATATGGATTCAAAACTAATTAAGCAAACTGCAGAAAATGTTTGCTTGAAAAAACAACGTGCTAAGTTGTTCCTTTCCTACCCCGTTATTCTTTGCAATTGAATGGTACCAAAAAAATATGGAATAAGAGGCTTGTTTTCAGCAAGGTGTTTCAGTTAGGTTTTCAGTGAGATATTCTAACCTTGCCATCATAGAATCATCTAGGTTGGAAGGGACCTTCAAGATCATCTAGTCCAACCATCAACCCAACTCTGACAAAAAACCACATCACTAAACCATGTCCCCCAGCACCATGTCAGCCTGTCTTTTGAACACCTCCAGGGATGGTGCCTCAACCACCTCCCTGGGCAGCCCATTCCAATGCTTGATAACCCTTTCAGTGTAAAAATTGTACCTAATATCCAATCTGAACCTGCCCTGGCACAACTTGAGGCCATTTCCTCTTGTCCTGTCGCCTGTGACTTGGGAGAAGAGACCCCGCCTCTCCACACCCTCCATCATACAGGTGTTGCTTAAAGACTGCTGAGAGAGGCTTACATGCACATGCTTCATTAGTGCAGTCCATAGCTGATGACCTACTTTGACTTGAAATCTATCTTAGAGAAGCAAACAAGAAAGGGAAAAAAGAGAAGGAGAGAGAAGGAAGAAAGGGATAGCCACTCCTCAGGCACCAGCTGGGAAGAGGAAGGAGAGAGTCCCCAGACAAATATCTCTCCAGTAAAGGTAGTGGTGACAATGATGATGATATTAATGACAAAAAAAAGCCAACAACTTCCTGCTTTCCCCCAGTACAGTTTTTAATGCAAACTTTTTAAAGCTCTTCATTAGTAACTTATGATACTGTTAGCACTGAATGGGGTATGTGTGGGTGCTACAGTCTGAGTAGTAGTTAAGCTTCGTGCATATGTATTATTGTGTAATACTTATTGTGTGTTAAAATAACTTATCTGCTCATTATCTGCTCTAATCCAACGTGAATTTACAGGCTAAAAGCCACCAGGTTTGGAGTGGTGGAATCTTAGTGTAGAGTTCTAGGCTAAAGGGTACAAGGCAAGAGAGTAAGAAGTGGGGTGAGAATAGTACGATTGAAGAATCAGTGCCAGTCACTTCTTAGGAGAAAACCAGCATAACAGTGGTTCTGAATTCAAGTGCCAGGGAGAACAAGCACACTTGCGGTACCAGAGGGAAGGTACTTCCCCAGCAGCCTGGCAGTGTGTAGATGAAAGGTTACAGGCTCACAAGTGAAGGGCTGGCTGCAGAATTGGAGATGAAGGACTGTTAACGTTTCCAAGATTAAGGCACTGTGCAGCAGAGGTTCTCTGGAAACTCCATGTGCACCTTGGCTTGGTACAACATCCCAGTTAGCAGGAAGTCTCATGCTCAGCTTTAGAGACCCCTCAATCAGTAACTGTGGAGAAGCCCTAAGATTTTGCTATTATGTGAAGACAGAGCGTATGATGGTTGGTTCAGCTTTGTCGATATCCGCTTTGCTCTTGTTTTAATGTTGCATGACCATCCTATTGGGTAACAATATTGTCCAGCCAAAATACTAAGAGTTATCAGCTGTCTGAGCTCGGCTGCTTCTCATATTTTATGAACTGCTGCACAATTCTGTAAATGCAACAAAGATATTCTGCACTCAGTAGAGTGCTTTGTGGCAGAGAAGCCTTTAAACTGACAACATACTACTTTTATTTGATCTCTGCTTTGGAGATCTGCTAAAAGTCCTGTCAAACCTTTTAGTAAGTTGTATGGAAAAAATCATATAGCAAACTTTTCCATTAAGCAAAGTTATCGTTACATTTTACATGAACTATGTTTCAAAGCACTTCAAGAATGCCTGAATTTTGTTTGTTTTGTAGAGTTTGTGTTCATATTCAGCAAGTGTTTGATGATCTTCAAAAGACTTACCCTCTGCAGTTTCCTTTTATCCAATTTCAAGTGAGACAATGAAAGAAGAAGAAAAAAAGTTACTTATGTAAATAGAATTTAAGTGACTTTAATAAGCAAAAGAACAAAGAATGGGGTCAAGGATCTGTTCCAGACAGACTGCTCTCACTGCAAGGGAATAAAAGAACAATTTGATAAGGTAGCATTTTCCGGTCTGCTGCAGTCCTCAACAAGGTTACAACAGACAGCTCAGAAACAGTAGTGAAAAGAAAGCATATAGCTCCTCCTCTAAAACCTTTTACATGTGGACATAGGTTATATGCACTCAATAAGAGTATGCCTTTTGAATTCTAAGATGGATACTTTTGATTTTATAATAAATAAATAAAATTAACTTTAAATAGTCCACAAGATTCAAAAGTTATAATAGAGAATTAGGTTAATTTCCTTTTATCCGCTTTCCACCTTTTTGAAACATAGAGCCAGGACCATATAGATATTTTTTTTGTTTTAAAAGATGAGTTCAAGGGACCTTGTCTTTTGGATGCTGTAGTTTGGCAGACTTCCATAGCTTGGGAGATTTGAGAAGGGAAGAATCTGAATTGGAACCATATAAACAGCTGACATTTACAGAACAAATTTCGTTTAGTACAAGGTAGTTTAAGCTAAGTAACAAGCCATTTAGATATGGTGATAGTAACTTCTTTAAGCACTAATAGCCAAACTATGAAGAAAGAGTTTTGGGGCTGAGATTTAGAGAATTTATTCCTCACTTAGTGCTCCAGAAGTTTGTGCTTTTGTTTCTATGAGCACATTTTTATTTAAATTAGCTACATTAAACTAGTATGCATTACAACTCAGTGACAACACAATTTTGCTGCGTACATAAGGGTGTATTCTTAAAGAAGGTCATTGTCCCTTGTTCCTCATCTAAGGTTGCACATCAGAAAGGTATCACCTGTTCTCAAGTTACAGATGTTTAAAATCTAATGTTTTATAGTAGAAATAAAAATATAGATTTGGGGTTTTTTTTAATGTCTGAATGGTTCTCTTGTAGTTCTTCAATTTAGGGAAATATATTATCTAGGATGTTTTTAACATGTGAATGTTTAGTGGTATTGCAGTGCTTAGAATCTAATTCTTTTACAGTCTCAATAAATTCTCGTATTTAAATTATCCTCAGTCCAATCCCAATTAATCATACCCTTTTAATATGAAAACAATCTCTTAATTACTTTAAGATCAGTAAAGATTATTTCTCGTGCCAAACTATGTGCCTGTCAATGTCTGCATAATTTGAAGACTTGTAGATACTAATACTGATATAGTTGATTTTTATCAGAGGAAGGGTACGGTTATAGTCAGTGAATTACATTTTGTAAATGAAAATACAAGCAGATACGAGATTTTGTTTCTCATATAAGGGGCATGAGAAATCTTTTCCCTTCCATTTGTCTGGGCTGGGGAGGCAGATCATCCTCCCAAAATGAGGGCATGTCTCTGAAACTCAGAAGGAATCTGGAAGGCATCAGAGAAAGGTAATGGTGTGAAAGAGCAAAAAAAAAAAAAGCCCTTTGTAGCCAAGAACTAAAGAGCTCTTTCAGTATCATATGATAAGACTTGTCTGCTTAATTTAAGGTACTAAAATCAGTAGTTACTCATAGAGCACATGTGCTAGATAAGGAATATTGCATGAAATCTTTCAAGGGTGATTGGCAGTTTTTTACTTTACAGTTACCATAGGTGGATGAACCATATCATTTCCTTATGCAAAACTTCATGGCTTGATCTTTCATCAAGAATGTAAGATGTGGCTTCATTTTCTTTGTTTCTGTAAAAGAATTTTAAATTATATCTAATGCCTCCTAGCAGAATGATCTTGCCAATGTGGCTAAAGGCTGTTGTTTCATTTTGCATAAAGAATTAAAGATTAATTGAAGGAGATGAAAATGGAAGTGAACATTAATATATTTTTCCAGTCTAGTAGTTTGTACTTATAGGGTAACAGTGAATGCTGATTCATGGATTATTTCAGCATTTCATTTCCCAACTGTTTAATGTATGAATTTCCTTGAAGAAGTGTCTCCCTCCCCTGTTTAATGCCGTAGCTATTATGCTAAAGAGGTTAGCCAGCATTTGCTCCCTTTGTGACTAACTGATTTTCTAATCCCTTTATGTGAAGCAGAAATCATAGGAGGTGCATGTTTAAATCGTCAGAGGCAAAATGAATTGAATTTAGGTGTCACACATTCTGGCTGCATGTGTTAATTGCCGTATAAAGAAGCAGCAGCAGTATCAGCTATTGCAGATATTTTTAAAGAAAAAAACCATGACATTCCCTATACTGCTGAGTAAAATATTAGGGTCTTCATGGGCAGAGATGCCTTTGACTGCATAAGCTTTTCCTGCTGACAAGGCCAGACCCGGTATTGCTGTTTGTGGCTGCTCTTTTGAGTTTCTAGATCCTCGTTATGTGTAGGAAGCTTATGCAGTTCTGGATTGCAGTGTGCAGAAACGGTTAGAAAAATACTCAACTGAAGTCCTTATGGCATAAGGTCCTTTGTATATCTGGGCATTAATCACAAATGAGGCGTTAGGACACCAGATCTCCAAAGGAAATATTTTCATGGATGGGACCAACATTTCTCCAAAAAAAAGTCACCTAAATCTCCAGGTCAAAAAACTGGGGGAGCTAATTAAACATAGCCTTAACTTGATATCCTAACATTAGCAAAAGGTGGCAAGAAAACTAACCTGAACTGTGACACGTTTTGTGTCATTTTCCTACTGAGGGAGGGAAGTTGACAAAGAAGGGCTTGCTTCCCTTTGGAAACCTTTCTGGGGCTGTGTCAGTGATTTACTGACTGACAGGAGATGAGCTAGGACACCTCACTGGTCAGAGGCTTAGCAACCCTTTGTCACAATGACAAAGGGAATGCTGGGGCCTGATGAAACTGCGTAGCTGCCAAATATTTGCAAGGTATTTGAGAAGCCATAGTATTCACTGAGCGCAGAATACGGTTGTATGGGATGGGCTGGAGGTGTACGAGCGCCGACTTGTGTTTGAAGAATTTTGCTATGTAATGGAATTGTAGTAAATAACTAATTGTTGATAGCGGAAAGCATGTCTGCTTCTTGCAGAATGTAGTAGACTTTAGAATGGTAGTAATATTATGTAACTTCCCTTTGTAACCCTCGTTATCCCTGATCTTATCCATCAGTACTTTTTATTTGCAGATTTAAATTACCATGGTTTTGAACTTTGGAACATAGGCTTATTGCAGTAGGAAATCTGGCCAGTTCTAGATTAGGTAAAAATCATTGTAAACTTTTTCTATTACTGCCTATGTCTTACTGGTTTGCAGTCAGTAACTGAAATAAAATGTAGAATATTGTATGAATATTATGCAAGAAAAAAACCTTTACTTCCATAACTTTTTCTTATTTCCTTCTCCTCAACATTTTCATTCTACATTTTCCAGTTCTTCAAAGGAGGTAGAAAACAAGATACCAGTGCAGCCTAAAGATAGATAGATATTTTTGCGTGGATCTTTACTTGGGCAAACGCTTGTTTGCAGAAGGCTTGTAAACACGAGAAGACATGAAGTGCTATGGGTCTAAACGTGTCTGCCATTAATGTTGGCATTGCTTTGAATAACATTTATAAACTCAGTTCTACTTTCTTTCTAAAAATCAAAGGCAAAAATAGTTACGTATGAACACCTACACAGAAATATATATGTATGTATATGTAAACATATATAATAATTATCACATATTTGACAGGTCCTTTACCAAAGAGGTATCAGAATAAAAATATAGTTCACTTGTCAATCTGCTACAGTTCTTTGAAATATTTCGACAAAGTGACTTTAAACATATTAGAAATACCTAGTGCATCCCACACTCCCCAACAAAGGAAGAGTTTGGCTGTCTGAAGTTTGGTGGCAGGGGTTCTTATTCCCCAGCTCTCTTCTGCCTATTAAATATAATGCAGCTCAGGGCCTAAGTAAGCCAAGGAAGGGGAGAACGTAAAGCTCTACTTTAAAATAGCAAACGAACTCGAACATCTGTGCTAAATCAAAGATCTTGAGCCAGCTTATTGGTGATTTTCTTCTTCATTTTGCCTAAGGAGAGCCCAAATATAAAGGAAAATAAGGCTCCAAATAAGACTTTGGCTGTCTCATTCCTCCCTTTCTTCTCCTCTTTCATCTTGCTTCCCTCCTTCCCCTCTTCCTCCCGTCCCTCCCTGCCTCCCTCTCCTTCCTCCTCCTTTTCTTTTCTTCAGTTTTATTGAAGGGAGGAAGTCTAAAATACGGAAAATTTCACTGATTTTAGGCGTTTCAAAAGCAAGAAGCACATAAATTTGATTCTGTCTTTCAAAGCCTCAGAAATGTAAATAAAATATTTTTAGATATTGTTTATTTGTAAATATAAACCATACATTTCTCCCTAAACATGTATAAATGAATTATGATATATCTTTTTAGTTTATCTTTACACTATATTTTCAAAATTATTCTCCACATATATACTTGTTAAACTATACTCAGTTTTACTTAAAATTGCAAACCTCATACACTTCCAAAAATTAATATCTTAACATCCTATGAACCCTAAAATCAATTTAACACTTAGAGAGAAAAATCCAGATTTTTTTTTTTAAAACCTATCATATCTTTGATTTAAAAAATCTGTTGATTTAAAATTGTACATTCATTTATTATTATTTGAATTGTTATAACAGGTTTTTACCAAACTCTGAATTAGGTCTGAATGACGTTTAGGTCAAAATCCGTATTTAACACAGTGTATTTTACCTTTAGACTAAACATTGAGATGTAAATACAAATCTCATTCATAATATTGAATATTTGTTTGACCAGTACACCAATGTTATTTTCTGTTTCTTTGGATGTTTTCATTTATGTGCTGAAATTTATATTGCACATTTGGAATAATTTTATTAGTTTTTATTCAGAACTCAAACTGATCCCACAGGCTGGAGCACAACACTATTCCTACACTTTGTTATTTTCTTTACTGGGAAGCAATAACAAAAATATGTACTCCCAAAAGTGCCAATATGTTCTTACTACAGATAGCTGTGAAAAAGACTCACCTAGTTTTTACATGGAAAAGAAGGGAGCTCTCTGCTTGGCCCTGAATGATGTCCACAAACTTCTGTTTTGTTTTTAGTTTATAATCCTGGTTTAGAAAAAAATAATCAAATACTCCTGATTTATTGACAGAAACTTTTTTATCTCAGCAGCTCATTGTTTGCTTTTTCTAATACTTACTTGTAAAGCTGACTGGGGGAGTAAGTGAAATCAATGTTATATTTATCTGAAATGTTGCCACAATAACTATATTTCAACAAAACATCTAATTTTTATGAATTATAGGTTAGTCTGATGGGATGATCAAGGGATAAATTGAAGGTAAAGGGAATTACAGGAAAACACCTAATTGTACTTAATAAATGTACCCAGTGAAATACAGGAGATAGCAATTTTGGTAGGGTTTCTAGGAGTTTGTCCTACAGATAGATTCCAACTGAAACATACTTTTCCTAGGTAGCCTGTTAAGAGTTTCCATAGAGTCTAAATATTACTTAAAATATCCCTTGTTTTCTTGAAATGGATAATTCACTTTTTTTTT
>VXAK01001741.1:1799-34049 GCA_013399435.1 Arenaria interpres | reverse complement strand
AATTCTTGTGAAGTTAGTTGAAAATTTCAAAAATGAGAAAAAGGTAATTTCTTTAGTTAATCATATCTCTTTACCTCCCCTCACCCTTCTTTCACGCATGGATGTGAAGAACATATTGCAGTAATGAAGCAGAATTTGAGGAGAAAGAAGGAAAAAAAAATGCTTTAAATTGATTAGCTTTACATAGTTTGAAGCTTCTGAAAAAGAATTTTAAATTAAGAGTCTGCTGTCTTTCTAGGAAATGCTAGCTTTTTCCTCTTATTTTCATGACTGAAAGAAATAAGTACGTTGGCTGCTCACGTCAAGATTGGAGCCGGGGGGCAGGTTTGAGATGTGTCCTGGTTTGAAGTAAAATAGATTTCAGGTTTTACATCGTGAATATTTAATTGGCATATATTTTTATCAATTCTTACACTTCCAAGATTAATCTTATGATGGCGATTGCTAAAAAAAAAATTGCATAATTATTCAAGTGATCTATGAGCTTCCTTCTTTTCTTTGAGAAATGATTGTGCCTCTCAGAGGGAATGGGAAATTTGATTAGGAATTTATCTCTGCAAGAATGGTAGTTACGAAACCAAGGCAAATAGCCTTTATCAATTGTATGTTAAGATCCATGAAGTTATTCCACTGAATTTTTCCCCAAAAGCTTGATCTTACTATACCAAAGACTTGGTATAGTAAAAGACAGGATTCCCAGAGCTTGCAGTACATACGCTCCCTTGACCTTGAGTAGGCCAAAGTTTCTTTCTGTCAGAAATGCATCTTTTAAAGCATTGCTCCCATAAATCGGTTGGGACAGAAGCTCAAATGTCATTCTTAAGTATCCCTTTGCCAAAAGACACCTGATCTGTTATGTATTCTTGAGTTCTTTACGGAGTCATTTTCAACCATCACAGCTGATGAAGGTCCTTCTGTTTCTCTGAGCCTTAGGGAAGCTATTTCAAATAGCAAGGGAATAATTAATCCTTATAAACAGACAGAGAACAAGTGTGAAAAAGGTAAACAGGAAGGTGGAAATATTATACTGAAAAGAATACACAGATGTTTTGGACAATGGTGAAAAAAAGAACAAGGCAAAGCTGGAAGGAAACTGGTGTTGCTACTATTACATAGCTAAAGATGTGAGATCAGACACTACAACAGGAATTTACTGTAACAAGAGCTTGAAACCTGCCTGAAAAGTGGTCTCCTTAACTACCAAACTGAGCAGGGAGTAAGCTTCACTGGAGAAAGCTCAGGTGCTGAGGGATCACAATTGCAATACTTTACCCAGATCTTCCCAGTTGTCTGATATTTAAACTGCTCATAATCTCATCCTTACAGTAACATTCTAGCTGGCTTTAATCTCTCACTAAAAATGAGGGACGATGGCAGGGTGGAGTAAATGACTTGTTTGAGGTCTGTGGGAAGAAATTAGTCCAGAAATAGAGCGTAGTTTTCTGCTCCACTGCTGTAAATCTTAGCTGTAGTTCAGGTAGATATGTTAGCCAGATATGTCATCAGTGATGCTGCGTGAGCCACAGGGGGATGGGAGAAGTCTGGAACAAGATATTTACGTCTTATATGAGTCCATATATAGAGAGAGTGCAATGCTTTGCAGACATGTAGCTAGCTCTTAATAAACTATGCTGGGTACCAGGAACAATATAACTGCATTGCTTACCTACTATTCTCTCATGTCCTGAGCTGACTTGTTCAGAGGTGGATCAGGTTTCTCTATGCCATATGGCAATATGCCAAGAAAATAAATGGTTTCAGATAAATTATGATAGCCCTGGAAAAGAAAGAAGACTAAAAAAAAAGGGAAAAAAAAAAGGAAGATAAAATCAAAGATATATAAGGAGAAAGAATGAAAAGAGGAATACAATGGTTTGTCATCTGACAAATGATAACATGTACCATGAATGGAGATAAAAATGTTGGTTGCCAGGGATGAGGAGAAAAAGAGTGGGGAAATGACAGAAGAGTCTTGGGGAACACCCACAGAGTGAAGATAAAAGGAAGAGAATTACTATCCCTGAACAGTTTGAAAAGTAAGTCACTTTGTGAAATGCAAAACACAGGAGTGATGGGTGTTAGAAATGCTAACAGTTTGCATTAATGCAGTAGTAAAGAGCTATCTGTAAAGTGGAAAATGGCTGAATAATCAGAAGACAATAACAGGAGGAATCAGGCCCTCACAGTAAATCTCGAATGGTCTGAAATAAATCATTAATAATGAGAAGACCCTCTCTTTGGCCAAAAGAGAGGTCATGCTGAAAAAGTTTAGTGTGATGTGATAGGCATGGATATGATACTGTGCAAAATAATAGATACCCATCCTAAAACTTTGAGAAATGTGGGAAGCAGAAAAGATGACACTAATTTATCAGAACAAAGGTTGAAATTTTGTATCATTTCCTAACTAACATGGGATTCATCTTCCTTCGACCTCAGGAGACATATGAATATTGAGAGGTATTGCTTAAAATTAATACCTATGATAGAAATTGGGCCTAGTCAGACAAGAGAAGAAACTGAGGTGGATATAGGTGTGTAGGAGCAAGCTGTGGTATTTTCTTAGCTGTGGATGCCAAAGGACGTCATCAGGCTCCCATACTTACTAAATCTGATCCTCCTGCAGCCTGACTCAGAGCCAAATGACAGTCTTCAGTAAGAGCTAGCATATTTTTTTCATTAGTTTCAGCGGTTTCTCTTCTCATTTGTGCCACCCACTGTACCGTATGTAATTTAGAAGTTTTTACTTCTTGTGACAGAGGCTTCTATGGAGCAAATTGTTAAAAAACATGTTTCTTGAATTGATGTTCCCAGAATTACAGACAATAATCAATGCCTATAGTCATGCAGAGAGGATTTGTCCCAGGGCATGCTGTCTTCTGTATGTAGTCCCAAGTGACTTGTAATTCTTGCTTTTTTGCTTCCACACTCTGTTGCTTTCAAATATGGGAAAGAAAGCGTGATCTGTTGTGTTGGAAGTTGAGATATAATGGACTAGCTCCTGTCTTCCTCTGAAATTGCTTTATGTCAGATTCCCTACAGTATAAAGACCAATATTTCTGGTCTAATCATCTTCTTAGGAGCAGGGTGGAGGAAATTCTGGATTCTGCTGAAGGGGTCTCTAAGGTGGCCCTCTCCAAGAGCCTGGAGTGGAGTGACTGCTGGCACCCCCTTGCAAGGGAACTACTGCGTGTACTACTGTCCTACAGCTTCTGCTGCCTTCAGGGAATGATCTTTTGGGGATAACTTAGAGTTAAGCAAAAACTGTTCATGTGTTATGTCAGAGCTCAGGTTTGATCCTAACCCACAGTTTTCTCACAGTAAAACCCCAGATGTGGGACTGTGGAACACTAAGCTGAGGTTGTAACCTTGGGAGGTCTGTATTTAGTAGTCACAACAATGTCCAGTTTGGACAGGAGCAAGCTGTGACTAAGAAATCTTAGCTGAGAACGAAACTACATTTCTCATACAGACCCAGGTTTCCTGCTTACTGCTTTTCAGCTGAGAGCGGAGCTCACTGCTCTCCTCTTTCACCCCCCTCATGGGAAACCGTAGGCTTCAGTTGAAGCAAGGAAGGGATGCCGTTCGTTAATAACTCCCAGGAACAGGCTAGAAAGGGAACATGTGTGCATCTGGGCTCAGAGTTAACTTTTTTTTTTCTGGAGAGCTCTTTTTCTAGTCCAGGAGGAGAGAGTCTCATTTCAGCTTTTAAGAAACAAATGATAGCCACACTGATGGGCTCAGGCCATCTCCCTGGGAGGCAGAAGCAGCCGCTCCAGTCTCTGCCGGGCACTGTTAACTTGAGTGTGTTGTCAGTGATAACAGATGTCACAGAGGCCAAAGCCCAGACTTCAAACTAAGGTTTTCTGTAGGGTTTAAGGCCATGTTTACACTGCAGTGCTAGGCCAGACTAAAGAACAAAAAGCTACTAGACCTCAAGCAAACATAATAGTAGCCATCTGGTTCTTTCTATAGTGAAGAGGTGATTGAGAATGTAGTCCTGAATGAGTTCTAAGTTCTTTATACTTTCTTCTGTCTTCCTTGCTCTGTGCTGAGATGCTCATTTCACTCATTATCTTTATGGTACCTTAAACCACATAGACTTCTATATCTGTTACCCTTATCCAAGTAGGTACTACTTCTATCCCCAAGTATACAGTTTCTTTAAGCTAGACTGTCTTCATAAAATGACTTACAGAACTGCTGGCAACAAATTTTATGACACTTTGCATGAATTTTTCACGTGCAACTCAGAGTATGATTTCTTAGTCCTTTAAAGCATTGCTCAGCCTTCTGGAGGTCTTACAGTTCATGTAACAAACTATATAATATTGTTGACAGGAGCTAATTTTTCAGTAAGGTTTTTAAAAAAAGAAAACGCAGAAAATTCTTCATCCCCTGTCCCGGTTTGAGGTAAAATAGAACCAACTTTCTGTTCAGTAATTTTACATGTTAGCTAGCTAGTTTCTAACTCTCTGAAATTAACAATATATTGTGGAGAAAACTGTTTGTTCTCAGAGCAGAAAGACCTGTGTTTGTATTTCATGCCAAGGAATGGTATGCACAGAGGCTCTTGCTTATATTTATTGCTATAAAAACCAAGGTCAGCTAATATCATTATTTGCCCAATCAGATGGTTGGAAACAGAAAAGCGTAGAGGGGTCACACCTGTNGATGGTTGGAAACAGAAAAGCGTAGAGGGGTCACACCTGTGGGGAGGAGCAGACAGGAGAGGTGACCCAAACCTGACCAACAGGGTATTCCATCAGCTCTCTCTTCAATGGATGATGTCCGAGGAGGACCCTGTCTGTTCATCTGCCTTTGATCCTGATCCGTGTGTTCCTGACTCCAGACCT
Source organism: Arenaria interpres (assembly GCA_013399435.1). Classification (NCBI taxonomy): domain Eukaryota; kingdom Metazoa; phylum Chordata; class Aves; order Charadriiformes; family Scolopacidae; genus Arenaria; species Arenaria interpres. Next base: position 29,193 of record VXAK01001741.1, on the reverse strand, counting down.
GGAATCCAGTTCCCACCCATCGCTGAGTCCAGTCTGGCACTTCCCCAGTGCCTGCTGGTGACCTCATCCTGGGAGCTCCAAACATTTTTGTATATATTGTATATATTTGATTATTTCCTTTTAATTTTATTATTAATATTTCATTAGTTTAGTTCCCTCTCAACTCCGAAATCTCTTTATCTCTCCTCCTCTCATTGGAGCAAGAGGTGGGGGGAGAGCATCTGTCATCTGTCACCGTCGTAGGCCAATTTGGCCTAAACAACGACATCCCCTTACAAGCACATCTATTTTTTAAGGGATATATTTTTGATCTAATTCTATTACAACTTGATCAAGATATGTGTTCTGGCAGTATTTATTCTTAAAGGCATGGTAGCAGTGTCATATTCCTTGCAGTTGTATTATATCTATTTATAAGGTCTTTTTTTTCCTATTATTTCCAGTACTGCTACGTATTCGATTCTGCACTTGGAGAATGTTAATTGCCTACATATTTGGGTTTCTTATATGTGGTTTTAGTTATATAAAAAATAGTACTAGATTCTTTTTGCAGTTCTTTAAACAATGTCTGGTTTTATTTTACTTTAATTGTTAATAAATTAGTTTTAATTCCGTTATTTTTGCCCACTGAACAATAGCATGCAACAGGGAGGGAATTTTGGCCTGCCTTATACCCTTGAGCTAAAGTTAATATGGCCACATTAGGTTTTTATCAGACAAAATTTAGCTATTAATTGCCACAGTATTTACAAGCTCTCTCCTAAATACATTTCATCCAGAAACCTTAAAATCTAACCCTCTCCTGTCTGTGCCCCTAATCTCTCTCATGTAATTCTTAGCACTGTGTCTGCTTTTTTTCCTCAATATAACCTGAAGAAGATGTAGAAGATTTATTTTCAGAGGGAGCAAGACATCCCAGATAACTTCAATTGTTAGATCTCTCTTTAACAACAACAACAAAAAATTAAAAAAAATCCATCCACACAGGTCAGCTGTAGCACGTCAGTCTTCCTCAATAAGCTTCGTGGAACACAGTGGGAACAGTAATTAAATTATCATTCTGCTGTATTAAACTGAGATTGGTCAAATTTGAGTTAGCTCAGCTGGGTCCCGTGAGCTTGCAGAAAACAAAGAGCTGGGTAATTTGCAGCCAGTGATAGAGAAGAAAATGACAGATTGGGCAGCAAGATGCCCGAGTGGAACAGCCTGTCCTCTTGTGCAGTACAAGCTCATAAATTCAGGAAGATAAACCAGTAAGCAGGACTGACACTTTCTGAACAGTGATTATAGCAGTCCTTCCCATATCATACTTTTTGCTTTTGCTGCTGATTTAAAGCTAGGGCTTACATGTTTCATTTATATAACTGATGGTTTAAGATAGTACCTGTTACTTTTTGAGAGCTTTTCCCAGTAAGAACTTAGTTGGTATTTCCTGTGATTAAACTTCTATCAGAGATTTAATGAAACTGGACGAATTTAGTGAATTATTGATTGAAAGTGTAAACAATTAGAACTGAGCTTCTAAGCATCTTATTAAATAATCATATTGGTTCATAGAGTGAACCTATCCTGTATAGGCAAATAAATTTAAGCTACTCTTCCTATTTATTTGTATAGCTTTTTTTTTATCTTTAAGATATTTATCCTCAGAACACTTCAGTAACAAAAGGAAGCGTACTTATGTTCTTACTCCTTCTCTTTAAATATATGAACAAATGAAGACAGATTCAATAAGCCATTTAATTGCTGAAAGATGCAGATAGATGTCTGATAAATTTTACAATCATTTACATGAGATAGGCACTTAACCCAATTAGCTGTTCTTGCAACAGTCACACAGAAAGCATCTAAGCGTCTGTGTTCTATCTGAATCCTAAAATGTGATAACGCAAATCTCACTTTGCTGCCAGAAATATCCTGTTTGTATTTCAGGGTTTGGTCTTTGTAGTCTCTGTAAGCAAGACGTCATTTTTCTGGGTTTGTGCAGAGGCTTGATTGGGAAGAAAGGGAGCTGCTCTTTACCTAGTTCATGCCTAAATCTGATCTGAATTTAGAAATGGTGTGTCTCTGCAAATGTCACTTGAGGGACACAGAAAGCATTCTCCTGGACAAGATGCAGGTGCTTCCCCCTCCTCCCTCCTCCCTCCTCCCTTTTTTTTCAAAACAATAGGAGAGGAAGTAGCTTTTTGTAAAAAAACTTGCAAGTTAAAGGATGTGAGAAACCCAGGTTCAGTTGTCTCTGTAACCTTCACGCTTGCCTGGGGAGCATGCTGCATACCAAGACGCTCGCCTGGCTGGGCATGAGCGCTTCTGCCCAGGGCTGCAGCTTTGCTTGACAGAGAAGTGAAGGTTCATCAGGCTTCAGAGGGTAAGTGATCATGAGCAGAAAGGGAGCATAAATTGTCTGAAATTCTGGCCCAAACCCTGTGTTTGGATAGTAGCTGTGTCCCACAATGGTTAGTTATCAAAGGGCGTGACTATTATCCACACTCACCCAGCTGCATTTTGGGGGGTGAACCTATATGGCTTTTGAGACAGAAACCAGGAGCACTGATCTTTAGCAAGGCTCTACATATCCCACACACTTAAGATACTTTTGCAGATCTAAGTGTCAGTAAAGTACCAGATTTGACACATGCTCATGCAATGCATTTGTCTCTGCCCCATGGTTAGCTCTAGTGAGTTTCCCACTCACAGATGAGGTTACTGTCACTCCCAGTCTAAGATACTTTTCCCTTTGTTTTTCAGGTAGAATCTGTGTCTCATTCAGCAATCCAGGATTCCTAGGGCAGAACCAGGCTGCAAAAAGTCAGAGCCCAACTGTTTAAGATACCTGATATCACCCCAGGTGCTATGGAGTAGCGTGTGTGGGCTATGGCTGCCGCTCCAGAGGAGCACAGATGGCTGGGAGGTCTTGTGTCACACGCATTTGCCAGCCCATGTGCGTACTTGGGAGGCTTGAGGCAGTGTCAAAAAGCACTGTGTGCCTGTGAATAGCCAAGCTGAATCTCTGTCTTTTCTACGTCATTGAACAGGTTTCTATAGAAAGTCCTCTGCAGAGCAAAAAGTTACTCTCCTGCATTTTCCCAAATTTCTGTTGCTTAGCCATTCCATTATATTTTGTCACTTGAGAAAGAGAAGGTGGTTGCTTCTTTTGGTGAAGTGAGCTCTCACCACTGCAAAGAGCTCCAGTTGCACAAGGATACAGGCAAGTCAGTGGGAATAAAGTAGCAGTGCCCAGCTCAGCTGAACAAAGGCCTATGTTAATTTCTTGAGCATCTTCTCAAGTGTCTGATGGCTTGAGTGAAACTCAGACATGTGCTCTGTTCCACTGCAGATTTGCATAATTTACGCCCAAAAGAAATAATCTGTATAAATTTTTCTGCTTTGAAAAAGCCTTTAGCTAAACTCATGTATTTGATTAATTTGACCAGGTTTTATCAATTTAAAGTGGGGTTTGAAAAGTATTTTGGAGTTTAAAAAGAGTGCACAGGAAAGAATAAGGAGAAAAATCTTACCAGTGATGTTTCACACAATGGGAAGCCCTCCCACAGTCAGTCAAATAAAGAATGCAAAGGGCATCAGTGCAGCATACCAAAGCACATAACCTTTGACTTGTGAATGTTACACATCCAAGAGTCTTCTCACTTTCTTAAAAAAACATTTGTATTAATTCCATGTTTTGACCTTTCTAGGTATTATTTTTAAGAGAAGTTTCTGAAGTCTGTAATCCATCATAATGGGGTTAAATGTTTTTAAATGAAGGCTATCACCTCCTAAGCCTTCACCATAGAGTTAGACCAAGTGAAAGGCATTTGGTTTAGCCTTCCCATTTTTAAGTCCTCATGGTGCTGCCCTCTGCTATGGAGTGAAGGCTGCTGGAGACCAACTCCTTCATTATTTGTACTGTAGTCAGCTGAGCGTTTGTGACAGTTTTTCTTATGTCCCTGTCCACACCCATCCCCAACCCCCTGGTCCATTTGGTCATAGTGGAGAATGGTGTGGAGCTATCAGACTGTTGTCAGGACTTAGGATTTTACCTGCTTTCTCTTGGCCAAGTGGAAAGGACATCAGCTCAAGTGTAAAAGATTAAAAGTAAAATCTACCTATAGACTTTGCACACCGTAATGAAGATATGTATCAAGAAGTGTGGTGTAGAGAACTGGGTTGGTATGTGTTTCTCACCCACCCCCCTTTGCATGCAAAAGCACAGGTCTTCCTATGCTGTTAAACCTGCCTGGTGAAGAACTAATCTACTGCACTCACCCATTGTGGTATTAAGTATTCCCAATAGAGCTAACCCCATACTTCTGCATTACAGATAAACATACTTTTTTTTAGAGATCCCTATAGGGAGGGATCCTTACTCACCAAGAAGCAAAACAGTATCTATGAGACACCTCCAGAGTCACTCCTGAAAATCTCTAGAAGTCATCTATTCAGACAGTCACCTCCTAATTTCTTCCCTCCTACTTGCAAAATTCCTTTTCTTAGTAATTTTCTAAAGCAGGTAAATGACGAGCCCTCAAGGTACTATAACAGGGTGCGCTGGGTGGAATACACAGCCTTCAGTATTTAGCCATTCAGGAATAGGAATCTGCAACTCAACTAACTTTTTTTTTTCTTTTTTAAAAATAACATTCTGTGTAAGTGATCTTTGTCAAGATAAATCTTCTGGAGGGGTTGGGCATGTCAAACTTGAGAGAAGCACAGATAAGCATGCAGGCCTATGTATGATGAATACCTTTTTTTGCACAGTTTGCAGTATTGTTTAGATAATGAGTTATTTTCCTGCTTCTACAATCATATCCTTTGCTTTACAGACATTTCCTGCTCTGAAAATATTCCCATACCTTTCTTCTTGATTGTAGAATATTTGTGAGCAAGAGCTCCAAATTGCTCCAGAGAAAAGCATGTTGGAGGTGTCCTTTGAATGTGTTCCTGAGCAAGAGTGGTTTGTGGTTTTTTTTACTGCACCTTTGGCACTCGTATTTCACCCTTCTGAAGCTTTTTCTAGTTTTTTTTTTTTAAAGGAATGATTCTTTGTGAGTCCATATTGAAATCATTCTGATCTGGGGTTTGTGAAGTGGCACTTGACCTCTTCTCCCCAAGAAAAATTCCATCTTGAAATCCGTACAAGCTAATTTCTGCACACTGCTTCATTAGTTATTGTTTCAGAAGAAACAAAACAGTTAACTCTGTAGAACCTTCCTTCCTTTCCTTCCTAAATGGTAAAATTGGTATCTGCTTCCCACTCAGTTTCTTTTTTTTTCGCTTGAAGATTTCATTGTAGCTCTTCATGCAAGGGGTATTTTCTTCTGGTTGTATGTTGAAAATCTTTATATAGTATAGTATCTTTATAATAGTTCAGGAGGAACATTATTCCAATATCAAAAATTTTGAAGGAATCTCAGTCTTTTCTATTTTTATGATTATTTTTATGAAAGGTAGTCTAGGTGCAAATATGGCAGTATCTGTATCATTTCTCCGTGTTTGAGCAAAGAGATTCCAGACTCCCTTGGGAGCTGGCCTCTGAGCTTGCTTCAGTCCTTCCTGCTTTGAGGGGCGGGCAGCTAGGAAAGAGCTGTCATGGAAACTTTGCAGCATTGAAAATTCTGGATTTAGTACAGAATCCAAAAGCATTTTTCTCTCACATGGAACTGCTTAGGTCTTCTGAGATCCACAACTGAACTTTAGTCTTAACGTCTGGTCTGCCCTACGTGTGGGATTTGCAGAGTTTGCAGCTCTCAGACAGGACTTGCTCACTTCTTGCAGCTATTTTCCTGTGTTGCCCCTTTTCAATAGCATGAGGCACCTTCAGAATCCACAAGGCTTGGCAGGCCATTTGAGTTCATCAGTCAGTCCTTTCCATCACAAGGAGCCTAGTTCACTTCAGAAAGAGAGCCGTAAATAAAAGGAACCACTGTTGGATTTCAGCTCTGGGATTAAAAGCTCTTATGTGTTGACTTTGTGTCAGAATTTTGTATTATTTTCTCTTCCTCCTTTGAGTTGAGGCTGCCACCCAATAGCAATCGTTTATTTTATTTAATACCTCTTACCATCTGTTTTGAACATCTCTCCCCCCCTTTTTTCCCCCCATGAAAATGGAGATGTTCAAAGTCATTAGCGGGAATTCTTTACTTGGAACAATGTCTTTCCTTTCCACTCATCCTGAGAATCCAGTTATATATTGCCCCTGTGCCCGCTTATGGAACGTTTATGTGCAGATAAAACTTTCAGAGAGATAACCAGGCTGCTAGTTTGGCGATACTGCTTTTGTCAGGAAGATGGGTTGGATCTCATCATTACGTAACTGCTGTGTAGTCTCCAAAAATGTATAGTTTATTTTTGTTAGGATATCCTATGGTTAAGTATCTTCAAGAGTAGGTGGTATTCCTTCAAAAGAGCTTCTGTGCTCTGCAAGGTGTTAGTAACGTAGTAATGTGATTATGTGAGAGCATACAGTGCAAGCCCAGATCAGGAAAAGGAGAATCCTTTTGAAAATGGCATTTTTTCCAAGTCTGGTGGTTGTTATTGCTGTACATATGTTCATTCTCCATGCAAAACAGAACAAGTAGTGTAGGCCTCTCCTAGACTTCTATTTGATAGGGCATAGCCCGTCCTCAAGAGACTTGCTTCCAAGTACTGAGAAGCAGTCTGTACTTTGCCCGCATTTAATCTGCCTGTGCATCTCCTGTATTCTTGCCACAAACAGCAGTGCTGAGCTTCTGGCAATGATGATGTGATGCAGCCAGCCGTTTATGGCTGAGTTCTCTGCTACTGCTGAAAGTAAGAGATCGGTGATTTGAGAAGCAGTTGTGATGGTGGGGTGGGGGCCACATCCTGTGTGATGATGACTTGGCTTGTCCTATAGCAGTAGTTTGTTTCTTAGTGAAGAAGGTGTTTTTTTTTTTTCTATAACAATATCCTCCCCTTAGAGAAAGACTTTGTTTTGATAACAATATTACTATTGCTTTCTAATTAGGAAAAAAGAAACTTTTTACTTCCTTAAATAAAACTTTAGGTGGGTGATGGAGAAAGAAGAGTCCATCTGAGTCCTCTAAAACAGAAGCAACTTCAAACAATGTCACGAGAAATCATCTTCAAAGAGCTCTGATCTGTTGAGGCCTCTTTCACAGTAGCGCAAAGCCCATGAGCAGGATGATGCTGTATGTCTTCTGTTTCCCAGCCTCTCTTGGATGTTATTTTTGTTGATGGTCTACCTGCTGACAATCTTGGAGCTCCCCTAACAGAGAAGTTGAGGATGGAGTCTCTCCCCTTGATCCTGCAACTCCTCTGATTAGAAAAAAGCTGGTGCCAGGACTGAGAGAAGGAAGAGCAGCTAGCTGAACATAACCACTGTTCGCCTCTTTTATAGAGCTGGGATGAGTATAGTCATGTGTGATTCCTTGCTCAGCTGTTAACTTGAACAGAGTTGGCAACCAGACAACATGGATCAGAACTGGGCTGAAAATATTCACAGTGACCTCAAGGATTTAACGTGAAAAAGAATATCATGTTATCTAGTCTTCTGTTTGTTGTACTTCCTTTAATGCATTTTATTGCAACTTCACTGCTATTAATAGGACAAATAAATATCCTTTACTTGAAACAGTGCTTCTGGTTTTTTGTTTTGTTTATTTTTTCTCCTTCCCTCCTGCCATGTTGACATATTAGCTACCCTACTGGGAATAGATGGAAGTAGTTTAATTTATCAGTCTGAATAGTACTTAAATTTCTAAGAGGAAAGAATATTTTAATATACTAGCCTAGAAAAAAGAAAATGAAATCTGCCTCCAGCAATGTTTTTGACTTTCAGTACTTAAAGGGGCCTTGTGAGAAAGATGGGGACAAAATTTTCAGTAGGGCCTGTTGTGATAGGACAAAAGGTAATGGCTTTAAACAAAAAGAGAGTAAAGTTAGACTAGATATAAGAAAGACGTTTTTTTACAGTGAGAATGGTGAAACACTCAACAGGTTTCCCAGAGTAATGGTAGGTGCGCCATCCTTGGAAACATTTAAGGTCAAGTTAGAACAGGACTCCGAGCAATTTGATCTAGTTGAAGAGGTCCCTACTCATTTCACAGGGGTTGGACTAGATGACTTTTAAAGGTCCTTCGAACCCTATCTATTATATGATAGGAAGCCAACCTCTTCTAGCCACAGAATTTCTATTTCTTTGTAACATCATCACTAGATTTCTTCATATTTGGAAGTCTGTTGTGTTTGATTCATTGGATTTTAAAAGCTCCAAGTTCCCTTATTTGTAGTATCCTACATTCAGTCTACTGATGTTCAGAGTGTCACCTGCATCTGTGCTTTCCTAGCTTCATCTAGGGAATCTTTCTAAGTTCTTATGCCAAGACAAGCCAGGCTCTGCAAAGTGGTGTGCTATAAACATTATAAAAATAATTTTCCTGCGATAATTCCAAGAGTTTATTGTTTTCCTGTTTAGATTGATTCCCTCTCCACTGTACCATAGGCCTGCAAAACAGAAGTAATTTCTGAAGTCTCCAGTAATGTCAACAGCCATGTGTCATGCCATATGAATCCATAAAGGTTTTGAGGGGTTGGAAGCAGTGGCAGTAAGTATGACAGTGGTGCAAAAAGGGGAAATATATCACTTTTTGTAGATGGTAATGAAAGTTTTGAGTGGTATCGATGATAAGGTGAAGTTTAGCATAGAGGTATTAAACAACCAGATGGAAGTAAGAAAGTAGCATACAGCTCCTGGGAACTTCGTTCACTTTACTGTCTGTCAGTAGAGAAATGAATACTGAAAGAGCAAATATGTAATACATATTTACTGAAAAACTTTAAGGCATATCTTTATGCACAGCTAGCATAGAACCCCAGTACTGTGCTTAGATTCTGCTTAGAAAGGCTTGTCTTCCATTGGGGAGCAGAAGAAAGAGATTCACAGAAGTTTGTTTCTTTACCTAATTTGTAGGCCTTGCTCCTATTAAATTTCCAAAAATAGAAAAACATGATTTGTAAAGGTTTAGTAGCCTTATGGAAGCATGAAAGCTTGAGAAACAAACCTGGCACTGCTAAATTAAAATTAATGGATTTGGGAAGAACCAAGTACCTTGTCAGAGATAGATGAAAGGTTGTCCTGCCAGGTGGGCTGCTTACCTGGGACGGCTGAAGCAACCCCAGCCACAGGAGGTAAGAAGTGCTTGTAAACACTACTGCTCCTTTAGTGGATTTTTTTTGATCTGAGGTTATTTTCCCTGTTGTGTTGCTGCTCAGAAATCCCATGGGATATTTGATTCTGGTGTGACTGTTGAGCTTTGGTGTTGGAAGGTACTGTTCTATGGAGGTGCCCTCAGCAGTGGTAGGGCTCTCTGGTAACAGCTTCATATGTAACTTCCAATTTACAGACATTTATTTCAGAATAGCTAATGCCCTGTAAACATGCATACTGTTTCATGGTAACTTGTTTGAGCTGATGATCTGACTTCCTGAACAGAGATGTTCAACAACATTTGTATGTTTCTGCTAATGTGTTTTTGTATTTCACTTTCCCTGTCCAAAGCTGGATATAGCATATGGATGTTACCATTATGATGGTAATATTAGTTGCATTTTGCTTTTAAAGTGGCTGCACACCAATAGTGGGTGAAATATTTATTTTGTGTTCTTTACTGCCCATCAGGAAGCTATATCTTGCAGTTATCATTCAGAGCAAGTGTTATAGCATCACAACAGATCTTTCAGTGCTTTATGTCCAAAGACAGAGCTAGGCAGCACAAGCAGTCCACATTTAATATAGCTTTTAAATGATATTTTGCCTTTCTGTAGGAAAATGAGCTGTGTAAAGGACAAATTGATTGTGTTTCAGTTTGAATAGTTTTTCATTAGATGTCATGTTTAAGTCAAATTGGGATAGAACAAATTAATACCAAGAAACAAATAATATTTAGGGCAATATAGATGTAATAAAGACAATGTCAAATCATCCTACTTTAATAATTAAAAAACAGCATGTCAAAAGCACAAATATGGCTTTAATGTTCATTAATAATCAGTGTAAATTGAACATCTTTGGTTTTAAAATTATGTTAGAGCTTTTTTTTTAAATAATTAAGCTTGGTCTCAGTGAGAATCTTATGTCTGAACACTTGCCTAATAACTCTTATACTTTTTAATTTTAACTAGAAGCTACATGCTATACAATACGGAATTATCTGTAAAAAGAGAATTTTTAACCTTATTCTTGAAACAAGATAATACCAAGACATCAGTAATATGCAAGTTACACCAACTAGACCTATTGAATTAAAAATTTATTGATTATTTGTAATTTCCACACAGAGGAAAAGACAAGAAGTATGAAATATGAACAGAATAAATGTAAATATAGATTTTTGTATAGAAAATACATAAATATAAAACGTATAGATTTTTCTAGGTTTTTGTATGTGCACTCCTACATACTGTATCATGCAGTAGGGATGCATGAGGGATCATTAATTAATGCCATCATAAGCGATCTTTAATGTTATCTTCTGACACTCTCTCACAGCTTGCTAGGGTAGCTTCCTTCATTGTATAATTCCTGGAGGCGAAACGTCTTTTGTTCCCCTTTATGAGTAAAGGGTTATTGCTGACCCTGGGCTCCCATTCTATTAAGTGGCAACAGCATTTCTGAGATTGTCTTGGGTAATTTAGAAATGAGAGATAGAAAGGTTATTTTCCTAGATCAACGGTAAATACGGTTTTTGAGATAAATGGGTGTCCATGGTGGTTGATGGATCATGTGCTTTTGAGTCTAAATATTCTTTTCGGATACATCCTCTTTCAGAACTAAGTGCCCTTCTTTTATAGCGTTATCCTGCACTTAGTGTCATTCACTCTGTGTGATATGTTAGCTTTGTGGTGCTGTAACAGACTTGCTGAAAAAAGCTAGTTATCAGGAGTAAGGCAGGCTTACGTTACTTTAAAAGAAGTTATTTACTGCACAGTCAATTTTTGGTATCTATACTTCAAATTAAGAAAATATTAGATTAGATTATTTTAAAACACTTTAATACATAATTTTCTCAAGCCTCAAACAGAAAATTAGTCTGTTGTTCATTATTAAATACATTGTGGAATTATGGTAGTGAAGGGGTTGAAATAGCTTTGATGACACAGAACAAAATGAAATTTGAGGATGTAAGCAACTGCTGCCCTTTGGTGGGGGTTACTAGGAAGAACTGCAGATGGCTTTCATCAAGCAAAGAGTAATTTGGTCTTAATCATAACTAACGAAAATTAACATATGAATGAAGTATTTTCAGTAGAGCTGGTTAGGAGTGTTTTTTTTTTTTCTCAGACCTTTCGTAATGATACATGTGATGTGTTAGTGAAATAAACTTTAAAAGTACTAATTGCTCATATTTTTTCTAGCTGTACTAACATTTATAGAGTAGTAATACAATTTTGATTTTCAAATTCTTTTTTTAATTTTATATCTGCTTATATTCCCAATGAGATACTCTTGGCTTTCAACCAGTAAAGATGATTTTACTGAAAATCTGGGTTTTTAAAAGGAGTCTCTTTTTTGAGATGGTGCTGGGTGTGGAGATGTGGGGTTTTTTCCCCTTTCAAAATCTTGAGCAAGGGTGGAAAAATTTCCTCTTTGACAGACACCAGATTTTGATAAAATAGTTTAGTCTGGAATTATGAGGTTCATCAGAAATTGATACATGTCTTTCTGCTTGGAAGTAATTACATTTTCTTGCGATTTAAGTAGAAGAATTGACCTGGTATTGACTTGTCAGTGCTTAGGCTTTGAGCCTTGGATAATCCAGAAAAGTTTAATTAAGTCACTGGAAACACTCTTTGGGAAGCTGTAGGACCCACATGTTGCTTAAGCTAGGTCTCCTTGGAGCACAAGTGGTTGTGTGCAATTTTAAATGAGTGTTTATATATGAAAATAGTACAGATAGAGTTCTCCAGTCGTGATGGACTGACACAAGAAAAAAAATTGTGGAGAGAGTTCCCTTATCATACAAAACTGATATGGTTAAAAAAAAACAACAGCTAACAGACTGGCATTCAAACTGAACTGAAATTGCTTCCAAGGCTTGTCAAAGTATCTATTTGACTTTATTAGTCAGTCTCATAGAACTCTGATCTTATTACCCTGCAAGCACTATAACAGTGTTTTAAATGTATGCTGTTTAAATATCATATATGAAAATGTCGCAAATAGTATGTTTATTGAAACTATCAAGAGTATCAGACAATTAGTGGGAAATACATAAACTGTGAATGGTTTTAATTAGGCTACAAAATTACAGATGATACTGAACAGAGAATATCAAAGGTAGAATATAACATCAGAGTCATCTGTACATAATCCGAATTCAAGAATAGTTATTGAAAGATTTAGATCAAATTTTGATTAAGAAAATGATAAAGCTGTGGAAGTGTGTGAAAAATGTGAGGAAAATATGGCATAAGGTGTGCTGAAGGCAACTGATGTTTTTCGTGCTTTGGTAAAATAGATGAGTTGCTCCCTTCAGACGAAAAAAATGTGATGGACCTAGTATCTCCAGAACTCAAGTGTAAGAGGTATGGTTCTACAAGGCAGACCCCTAGATGAGCTGGTGATGGTGCAGTTTTCTACTACAACTATGGTCCGACTAATTTGAGTATATATCTGGATGGTCCAGAAGTTTGAGTACTGTCAGTACTGTGCCTTTCCCGCAGATATGATATTCAGCCCATCAGCTCAGCACATATAAGAATCATTGTCTATTCAGCTGTCCAAAAAGAGAAATGAACAAAATGCCACTTTATTAATAATTCAGTGCAAACCCTACTATTTGGGAGCTTCTCTTTCCCTGCAGAACACCTTGCTAAACAAAGACCTTGCAAATTAAGCTGTAAGTTAATGGCCTTTCAGCTTCCTGGACACTTGTTGAGTAAATCTGGCTTAAAAAGGGGAGTAAGGCAATTTTCAGAGTCCTGGTGCTGTTCATACGCATTTTTCTTTTGAAGTGGGAAAAACAGAAATAATTTCTTCCAGGCTTCTGAGCAAACGGCACACCGTGAATGGCTTGTCCTTTTGAATGTAGCTGAATGATGCTTTTGTGCATTCTGTAAGAAAATATTTACGGTCAATCAGCCACTTGAAAATCTTAAGGTAACTTCCTTTTTTTTTTTTTAAATCTTGCTTTATTTTGATGGTATTTCACACTTTCCATTTATTCATTGGGTGGATCCAGACTGTCCTAAAATAACTTACAATGCTGCTGCATACATTGCATTAATTTCTATTTCTATTGACTGATGGCAGCAGTGAATCTATACTTTTATGCAATCTTGTTAAAAGTCATAGAAGTAGGCTGCTGTTGAAAATATTTTTCTGCTGTTCTGCCTTTTTAATGTTTGTGCATCAAATGCATCACAGTTTATGTGGTATTGCTTTAAAAGTGTTAAGTGCACGAGAAACTGTACATCTGTCTGTTCTTAGAAGAACTGCCATTTGTATGCACCAGATGAATGCTTATTTGATTTGAAAAGCATCTCTTATCCTAGAGTAGAAATGCCCAGAGGAAAATCCTGGTCCTTTTTATATAGAGAGGAATAAAAGTACAATAGTGTATTAGCTCTCCCAGTTTTCTGGGTTTTTTTCTGTTCTTAAGTAAATTTATAGGCAATCTGCTCTGCTGTGGAAAGCTGTTTAAAGTCACTAAATGCTTGAATAATGTATATAATTTTTACGCTAGTTGCATTGCACTTCTCAGGAGTCAGGTTGTTCTAGGAGGTGAAGTGGGTTACCATTTGAGGAGGAGCATGAGATGACAGGGATGGTGCAGGCAGTAAGCAGGCAATGGCTGCAGTCACTGGGTAAGGGGAGGAGTAAGCAGTAGTTCAAAGACGAAGGTAGAGGCCAGTGAGGTGACAGGGTGGCAAGAGGAAATAGCACTATGAGCAGTTTTGGGAACTGCTGCTCTAAGCTGTATTGTGGCCCCTGTTCATAAAATTGTGTTAAGGTCCTGAACTGTCATTGAGCATGTGCTGAATTTAGGATTGCAGTGAAGCATGTAAATACTGGAGAGAGAGATGGTATTTCAGACGTTGTCTCCATGGCAATATCATATCATGTGCAACATTTAATAATGTTAAGTGCGTCCATATAATTTTAACCCAGATGTTTGCCAGTTAGGATCTGAAATTAGCCATGATTTCTACAGAGTAGAGGGCATCCTTGTTCATAAAGTTTGTAAGACTTGGGGAGTGGGGGACAGGCAGTTTTTGAGCCTGAATGGAGAAAACGGCTTTTGTCTAAAAAGAGAGTAACACTTCTAGTTAAACCCATGTCATGGTTCAAAGGTGGTAAGTGGGCTTTGAAACTACTCAATACTTGGCTCTCTAAATATGAATTTGAGACTGAAATTACATGGCTGAAAAGTGTTTACTCAGAGCAAAAATTGTAGTGTGTCTGAACAGTGTTGTGTGTCATCACATTGCTTTGTTTCAGAGGCGCTTCATTCACATCACAAAGCAGGGCTCTCTGTAGCATTTGTGAATTTTATTTACACTGTGACAAAAATACTAGCGAATTACTGAGGCAGAGCATAACTAAAAGGTTAGAGGATGGCAGATAAGAGAAATGTATCTGCAAAACTGTGCCCATGGCTTTTTGCTTGACCTCAAGCATGTCACTTCTCCCTCTGACACAGGCCAGTAATTTTTTCCTGTCTTTCAAGAGCTGGGAAGGGGGACATTAAATACACATTAGTTCTATTCATGTATTTTTATAAAGTCACAGTGAATTGTGACCATTTCACCTTCAGAAGAGGAAAGACAAGCAATATTTCCTTTGGTTTCTGTATACTGAAATTCTTCGGAAAGTATAGAGTATGAACTCAACCTTCAGAAATACTGAAGACCCTTGCTTATGGGTATGAATACACTTCTATCTCTATGAGTAAGACTTCACCTGATACATTCTAGTATTGTATTTGTGTTCCTCATGACTATGTTATTCTGGTAGCTCATACTTATTCTTGGCTAACTAATACATGCAAATCCATCTCCTCTTCAACTAATTCCACCTGAGGAAGTTACCATTACAGTACGAAGTCTCTTTACACTAAAAAGCCTTGCACTTCATATAATTGAAAATTCAGCATACCTTATTCCTCTCCTTAAGGCCACTTAATTCCACAGTGCTCTGATCTTCACCTGTGTTATCAGTGATTTCTCAGTTGCATGTAATTAGCACTTGCCTATTATTTTGGCAGAGCTGTTAGTGATAACATCAACCTCAAACCAAGTTACTGAATTACTCAGCTTGTGTGATTTCCTCCAGTTCAATACTTTTCCTTTCAATACCTTTTCTTTACCTCACTCCCCTGTATTTTATTTACCTATTTGTCTACCTGTCAATTGTCTAATTTGTCTATTACCTATTTATCTATTTGTCCTAGAATTCCTTTTGTGATTCTGGTGATTTTCAGTTTTACGAAGACCCCATGCTGTGGAAAAGCAAGTGCCTCAGTTATGGACCATGTTTCATAGAATCATAGAATCCTCCAGGCCAGAAGGGACCTCCAAAAGTCATCTAGTCCGACCTCCCCACAGTCAGCAGGGACACCCCCAACTTGCCCAGGGCCTCATCGAGCCTCACCTTGAATATCTCCAGGGATGGGGCCTCAACCACTTCCCTGGGCAAATTGTTCCAGTGTCTCACCACCCTTACAGCAAAGAATTTCTTTCTAGTATCTAATCTAAATCTTCCCTCTTTCAATTTAAAACAGTGACCCCTTGTCCCATCACTACACTCCCTGAGAAAGAATCTCTTTAAAGAGAGTCTGACAGACCCTGTTAAGCCCCCTTTAGTTACTGAGTGATCCAGGTTAACAAAGCAATGACACTGAGTTTAAATAAATAACTCTTATTCTCCACCAGAAAAAGTGCAACTCATTCTGCTCAGTACTGTTCTGTCTGAGGGTCTTTATCTGGCTCTCTTCTCTTTCTCCTTGTATGTCACCAGCTACAATCTTTTCTTAGGCTGATTTCTGTTGTGTTAGTCCAATGATCGTTTCTTGACATTTTAGAATTAGGACATTAGGAATTGTCCCCGCCTGGGACCGGCCCGGGGCAGCCCTGCCGCCCCTCTTCCTCTTCCTCTTCCTCTTCCTCTTCCTCTTCCTCTTCCTCTTCCTCTTCCTCTTCCTGTCCATGTCCATGTCCATGTCCATGTCCATGTCCCTGTCCCTCGCCTCCAAAACTCCTGCTGGCACCTGGGCCACAGAACCCGGTACGTGAATATTTTTTAAGGCAAGAGCATAAGAGCTTTGAAAATGTGTGCATGGTTGGAATTCCCCATTTTTTGTATGTGCTCTCTCTGTCCTGTAAATTTACTTTTGTAGTCATTCTGATGGCCTCAGCACCCTGAGGAGTGCTGTAGGTAAAAAGAGTGATTTTAATTATAAGAACTGTAAACCTTAGAAGTTTTAGAGCTTGCAAAGCCATTAGTTTTTAAAGGCCAAAGCAGACTTTTCTTGGTGTGCATAATTTCCAGAATATTATATCCTATGTTTTCTTTTTTTTTAACATATTTATTGATTTATTTTCTGTAATTAATTATTTCTGTGATACATAATCCCTTGTCAGCACCTCCCATTTGCCCTAACATAAAAGACCATGTATGTCACCTACTTGTTGACTCAGTGAGACGTCATGAGACCATTATTATACATATTATACATGTCACATTTATACACATTTCTGCAGTATTTTTCCATCAGGCTTGCGTTGCTTACTAGTTACTTGCAAGAAGATAAAATAATATTTGGAAAGGAAGACCTGTATTAACAACAGTATAACTTCCTGGAAGACAGGGATAGTCTTCAGATTCTGTTTATACCTTGCATGGATGAAGTTGTGCTTTTAAGCTGAAGTTTAAAACGAAGATCATTTTTCAGTGGAATTACTGGATTTTGAATGTCACTGGTGGCAGCCATAGAGTGATGTAGTCAGATTTCTAAACCAATTAGAAAAAAATCTAGAGAAATGTTTTCCACGCACAGACATGCTGTTCCTTACCACCCTGGCATCTAAAATAGTTCTACAATATATACCTATATACAACTATAAAGTACACTCTGTCCTAGTAAGCATTTGGAAATATTTATAACCTATTCTTCCCTGTAGGTGCATGGAAAGTGGAACTGGTCTCTGGCAAATGTCAAGACCAGATATGCAAAGTCTGGTCTACTGCACAAATAAAATTGATAATAACTATGATTTCTCTGACTAGTTGGAACATTAAATTGCATGGATATATGTGCCTGAATTGAGTCAGAATAACAAAACACACTTTTTCTTTCCTTAGTTGCAAACAAATCAAATATACTAACAGCTGTCTTGGTGTCAATTTCTTTTTCATTTAATGCCAACACAAGGGAAATTTTTGTAGTTTCATGTGTATAAAATTTATCACCAGTGCCAAATTCCAGCTGTGTCTAAGAAGAACTATTTAGTTACATATAGAAAGGGTAAAGAGAAGGCAATGAACATATGGCTTTCTCGGAAGCAGAGAGTGAAAGGATAAAAATTTTATGTGCTGTTAATTGTGGAGAGAATAAAGAACCACAAACATTTAATTTTGGCAGTTTGCTTAAAAGGCTTCTTGGAAGTGTCTGAAAAAAAAATCCTTATCACCCAGTAATTAGGGTCAAGATTGAATGCAGGCCTGGATATAGCAAATCAGAGTAGAAATAGCTTTGTCCATGGATGAATCAAGATTTGGTATCTGTTTTCAGATACTTCCTTTGCTCCATACATCCAAATAGATATGCTTGGCTTTTTACTTCAGGTTTAAGGTTCTAGATCTAGAAACTGTAGCCAAGGTGAAAACAAACTAGCAACCTGTTATAGTTTGAGAAAACCCATAACAATCTATTGTCGTTTAGACAATTATTCTATCACCGATGACCCCTCCCCACGTGGAAAGGGGAATCAGGAAACACAGAGAAACACAAGGGTTGAAATATAAATAGGTTTAATAGACTAAGACTAAATAATAATAATACTAATAATACTAAAGAACCAGTATTAATCCTGTATAAGAATTATACTCAGCCCATTCTCTCAGCAGGAAGCTGTGCACTCCCAGCAGGGACAGCAAATGGCGGACACCGCCAGCACAATGGTTTCAGGAGGAAGGGAAGGCCTCAGGGGTCCGACACTGGGGCAAGGAGTTGTCTGGACCCACCACCATCAAAGGAGAGAGAGCTTTGCAGCAAACTTTTCTAATTTGTATTGAATGTGACGTTCATGGTATGAAATAATCCTGTTGGCCAGCCTGGGTCAAATGCCCAGGCCTTGCTCCTCCTTGTCCCTGTGCCTGGCAAGGCTTGAAAACACTGAACTTAAAACCCACAGAGCCTGGCTGGTTATAAAGTAAATATTTTCACAAATTCAGACACTAGAGTCTTCTGAAAGTGCAATTGTCCACAGCATTAGAAGAAAAGTTAGTCCTGTGTCTCTCAACCCAAGACACAACCACAATTATCTCCCTCTTTTTCTTCTTTTTTTAACTGTACTGTATAAACGACGTTATGTTTCAGAACAGGTATTTAACATATCTGAAAATCTGGCTTATTTAAGGCTTATCAAACAGACAACCCTAAAATAAATTTTTTTTCTCTTTCCCACTGACTTGTCTTTCCCTTCCTGGGTTTTTTATCCATCAGGAGGGGTATTTCATACTATGTAGCTCCTAGCAGAAGTTAAGTTTTGAACTTCAGAAGTCCCTATTGGACTTGCAGCAGCACTTAAACATGCAGTAGCACCACTTCACTTGCAAATGTTTCTAATCCTCAAATATTTAAAAGCTGCCAGTTTTTCCTGTTTACTTAAGTTGCAAGACCATGTTCAATTTACTGCTTTGTTGCAGGCAGATAGATCATTATTGATTCCTGCTCTCAAGAGAATGATGAGTAATCCTTATTGGATATTTCCCATGAGCTGCCAGACCTGCTTTTCTATGCAGTCAATAGAGAGAAGACAAAGCCAAATTCTCGCTGCCTGCCATGTTGGCTATTGAGCCATCATGGACATATGGTTAGACTCGATCATCCCAAGGGTCTTTTCCAACCTAAATAATTTTATGATCATGCAAACTGCAATGTTGGGACGTCTTCTCTTGTCACGAGGCCCATTTCACTGCTTTTTATTTTATGCACTGGAGAGAAAATTCACCGAAAAGGTTCATGACATAGATGTGGCCTTGGCCATGCAATTTGTCCTGTTAAAGGAGAATAAGACAATAACGCAGTCTAGCACTATTTCAGAGTTGAAATGGTTGAGTCTTAATTTTTTCATGGTCATTTTGCTCCTGTTTTAACAAGCTTAAAGGGGAAAAACCCTTTGTATATCTTCTGGTAAAACTCTGTTCTGACTGTATAATCTCTACCTTCCTCACCGTGACCTAATCATCCATGACAGTATAACTCAAAGTGAATAACTTGTATTATTGGCATCTATAGATACAGTTTTTGTGTGAGCTGATGCAGGTAGAACACAGGAACAACCGCAAAACCATGGATTAAGGGCAAAGAACAAATTTAATGTCAATACCTCATGGATCGGGGAACCTCTGAAGCAGCACCCGGGCAGAGGCAGGCAAGCAGGGGAACACAGGCACCGCAGAGCGAGAGTCCTTATTAGCAGGAGAGTCCTTGTTAGCGAGGGAGTGAGGGAGCGAGAGAGCTCC
This sequence comes from Arenaria interpres, assembly GCA_013399435.1. Lineage (NCBI taxonomy): Eukaryota > Metazoa > Chordata > Aves > Charadriiformes > Scolopacidae > Arenaria > Arenaria interpres. The sequence goes on along the minus strand of VXAK01001741.1, from coordinate 9,467 downwards.
CACTTGCTGCTTGGGCCTGTGTTTCAAGGATTCAGGCAGGCAGAGTTTTCTGCTGTGCTTTGATCTCTTTAACAGCAGGGCAAGAATCCCAGTCGTGTGATAAGGTGCCCCTGAGCCCATCCCAGGCCTATGTTATCTAAGTGCAGATGTTCTACTTGGCAACCACACAAAACTAAGCAACAATTAGTGTGATAGATGTGTTTTCCAGCACCCCACATGCGAGTCACTTGAGCATATTTACAGTCCTCCTCGCCAATCTCCCGTTACTTTCCCACAGTTTTAATGGGTGTAGATTTACTATTATCTCTGTGTACCCTTTATACTGTTGACCTCAGCATTGTTGGAAAGATGAAAAGCAGCTTGGCAGAAAAGGACCTGGTGGACACTAAGTTGACTGTGAGCCAGCAGTGTGCCCTTATAGCAAAGAAAGCTAATGGTATCCTGTGCTGCATTAGGCAAAGTGTTGCCAGCTGGCCAAGGAAGGTGATCCTTCCCCTCTACTCAGCTCTGGTGAGGTCACACATGGGGTACTGTGTCCAATTCTGGGCTCCCCAGTACAAGAGAGACATGGACATACTGGAGGGAGTCCAGCAAAGGGCCACAAAGATGATGGAGTGGAGCATCTCCCCTATGGGGAAAGGCTGGGAGAACTGGGACTGTTCAGCCTGGAGAAGAGGAGGCTTGGGGGAGAATCTTATCAATGTCTATAGATACCTGAAGGGAAGGTGTAAAGAAGAGGGAGCCAGGGCCTTTTCAGTGGTGCCCAGTGACAGGGCAAGAGGGAGTGGGAACAAAATGAAATACAGGAGGTTCCCCATGAACATCAGCAAGCACTTCTTCACTGTGAGGGTGACTGAGCACTGTCACAGGTGTCCCAGGGAGGCTGTGGAGTCTCCATCCCTGGAGATATTCAGAAGCCATCTGGACATGTTCCTGGGCCACCAACTCTATGTAGGTGGTCCTACTTGAGAAGGGGTTTAGACCAGATGACTTCCAGAGGTCCCTTCCAACCTCAGCCATTCTGCGATTTCAGTGTCAGCAGAGATGCAGTGTAGAGGTATGGCTTGTATATTGCTCCTTTCCTCCTTGCAACGCATCAGTAAACTGCTGCGCTCTCGGAAAACTTGAGCCTCACTGTTTTACTAGAGTCTGGATGCTGTTTGCAAGTCTCAAACAGCTGAAACAGAATGAATATGTTTTTTTCTAATTTGATTGTCTTAAAGTATCCACTTACGTATTTGGAGTTTCAATGGCAAAACTTGAGAATTCTTCTGGGGAAGACTGGACTGAATTGTGAATGTCAAACAGTACTTCATCCCACATGTTTACTGGTGGTCATCTGATATCGGGAGTGTCATACAAAGGACACCACTTGTATATACATCTTGTGTATATATGGGGAAAGTACAGCAAGTTTTACTTCCTTCTATTGATTCTCTTTCTTTTTTTTAAAAGCTTCTTCAGGTTTGGGGAATCCCAGGTGGGTTGGTCTAGCTGCTTAATTGTGCTGAGGGCTGGAAATTGGATCTGTGTTTTTATTCATATCAGTATAGTATATCTCCTGGTATTACTTTGCTTATGCATTGAGATATTTACCTTTTAAGACATGTCCAGTTGTTGCTAAAGATAAGAGATCATACAACTCCAAACTTTTTTCTGGGCTTGCCTCACATTTGAATGGATCTTCCTGACTGAGACTCATCTGTCTCATCTGACTCTATCAGTCTGGGTCAGGGGAAAGAAGAGAACAGTACTTGTCTCATCTTAATAGGAGTTACTATATGGCAAGAAGTATTTGGGAGGGAGGGAAGGAGAGGATAGAAGAGTCATTTCCAGAATGAATCTTGCTATTGCAATAAAGAAGGGACTATCCAGATGCATCTGCATTAAAAAGGATAAAGTTCTGATTATGCATCCTTCTTTCAAAAATCTTTTTTTTTTGTGTGTGTGGAGAGATCTGGGATATGCTTATGACTGACATGAGTAAAGAAACAATGGAGGCCTTCCTGAGGAAGTAGGTGTCCTTTCTTCAAGAAGACAGCCAGAATAACCTTTAAGAAACAAATGCATATTTGAGTGCCTTTTTATGGATGGGTATAAACTAAGTCATTTCTTTGACCTAAAAGATGAATGCTTTCTTCAGGGCTTTAAATAGTAATAATGTCTGGGAATCTCACCAAGAATCTTCTAACACTACTTTACTAGTACCTTTCCATCCAACACGAGTAGGCATGCCTGGGGCTTATAAGATCCCCAAAACACTACCAGGTATACTGAGATACCAGCTGGCCTTTAGGTGTTTTTCAATGCTGGGATGATTGTGTGCTTCAGCCATTTTCCCAAAATAGCTCTCCATGAAAAATAAAAGGTGTCTTGGTTTTCATCAGTAGTATTGAGAATTCAAACATAAACCTCTGTATTTAGAACAATTACTGTTCAAGCCTCATCTGCAGAAGTACACAAAATGCTGTGTGTAGAGTTTCACTTATTCATTATTTTTTTAAACTTGAATGAGTTTATTACAGTGTTGCAAGGCACATCATCCTCTCACATCAGCCTCTCACTGCTGAAAGTAATGGAAGAATGCTTCGAAGGTCCCTTTCGACCTGCTGCAGGGCTGGTGAATGACAGCACGTTTTGTCTTGCCTATATGTCATTGCATTTGCAAACTGTTTTCTTCTTCATCCCTTGAGACTGAGCACCAGAGTAACTTTGTCAAATAGGACAGTCTCCACACTATCTGCTTATGATTATAAAGAAATGTTTGTACAAAACAAACTGATACTGAGAAAATGTTTTGTCATTTTGGCACTATCAGATTGGGAGAAAAATGGAAAAGTATTTTCAAAACTGGAAAACTGCAATGTTTCACTAGTGTTGCTATGGAAACCAGTACTGGTACAATGTGTACTTCTTGTTCCTCAGTTCTTATGCCTGATGTGCAGCAGTTTCTCCTAAGATGACTCTTATGAATAACATCAGGATGCCAGAGAAATTTGCAAGTCTGTTATCTCTTACCTTCCTCTTTCCTGAACTGTTGCAGACAGAAGAGCTCTGTTGTTTTGGCATTGCGGAGAGAGCATGACATGCATGACATTGTGTGGCCTGTAGCATGTTCTGCTGGTCTTACCATCCACTATTTAGAAGAAGTGATAGCATATGGACTTACAAAATAGTAAATTTGCAGTAACACAGTCGTCAAAGCCTAGTTACCTTTTACCTTTTATTCTTCCTGCTTATGTGTGTGTGGGACCCACTAGGATAGTAAGACAAGCAAGGGGATTTTTATGTGTTCATGAATTATTGTAAATTTTTTACCCTCTTGAGTGGAATAAAATTTTTAGGAAGTGATAGTCCTTGCATCCTCCCTGCCTCAAATAAACCACCTACAACTTCTCCAGCTTGGTCACTTGGAAATATTTGTTGACATTTAAGTGAATCCTTTTAAATGTCCGAGGGTCTGTGTTCAATTCTCAGGTTGCCCACAAGCTGCTTCTTTTTTTACAATGTCTTGCTTAGCTGTGGGAGACCTTAAAAAAAAATAATAAAAAAAATAGAAATAACATGGGAATATGATATTTTGAACCTTATAGGACAAGTCAAATTGAGAATTTTGAACAGTGGTAAAACTGACTGATTTCTAGACAGATGTAACAATGTATATGGAACCTCTTATTTGCCAATTTTAGGTGCACACAGAAAAATACCTTGCTGAAGCTTTCAATGAACTTCATTTAAATATTAGGAAAATAAAGGTGGTAGGAATAACATGGAAAAAAAATGCAATAAAAATAGGCTTCTTTCATTAGACTAAATCATTCTTCCAGGACTGCATAAACTACACTATGTTTTTCTCTGTTGCACATCTTAAATGGCATTGGTTTATTGTGAATTACTGGTTGCCATTTTTCTGGAGATGTCTCATGTTCTGCAGTGCTGCAATCTCTTGAGGATAAGAAGGAAGTACAGCGCTGATAAGCATCCAGAGCCAGCATTTAACTTCCTTGCTTCCAGCCGTCTTCTGATTTGTGGCTGTGGCATGATCTGGTGGTTCATGGTTTTTGTTTGGTTTGTTGTTGGTTTTTTTTCCACCTGTATACCAAATGCATATGTGCATCTTCTCAGGCTTTGACAAGGGAAAATCTTTACCTTTTGGCATAATGTATTAAACTACACGGTTGCAGCAAAATCAGTTCAAGGAGTGGTAAGTACTCATATGTGAAAAAAAATGTAAAATACATGAATGACTTAATTCTTGTCTACCACAGGCATAATAAAAGCAGCAGTAGCTTTAAAGGAATTACTTCTGTCTTCTTTATGCCATATACCATCCACATTTGGCAGTAAAGGAGTTCATCTGTAGAATGTTTCATGTATGCTACATAAAGTGAGTGCTGAAGGTGGGAAAAACACTTCTGATAAAGTAGTTAAAATCTAAACATAACATTTACTCTGGAGAACTGGAAAATAGAACACTTGGGAAATAATTTTAGCAAGCATCTATGCAGAGCACAGGATTAAATTTTCTTTTCTAAATTTCTAATTTGGTTAACCTCATCTCTATTGTAGAGGTAGCACAAAGTATATCCTTGGCACATTAACATGATTCTTATCTATTCTCCTCCAAAGATTGATGCACTGAAAAGGCAATTTGTTAAAGCTGAAAGAAAAGTGTATCTAATCTTTTTTTGTATTTATCCCAGGTGTATGAATGTATGATTTGTTTTGCTCCTTGTTTCATTCCAAGTCCTCAAACTGTGTCTATACTACAAACCTTTTAGTGGCCAGGCTCTAATACAAGTCAAATCAAGCTGCATCCTTGATGAGGAAACCCAGGTAGGACTAAGTAAACTGGTTTCTCCAGGATTTTGGATTGGATAGCATAGATAAAACTTAATCCTGATTGTATATCAAGGCTTAGTACCATGTGTCAAAGACAAGCAGTATGTAATCACGAATACATAAGTTATTATCCACTTCTCAAGATAGAATTGATTTTAAAATTTATTTCCTTGAGTACAAATGATTGGAAAATATTCTTGACTCTCAAGGAATACTTCTGCATTCTGTCTTATTTTTTTTATTTTCCCTTCTCTTTCACTTTTTCACATGCACCAAAGGAATATCCGTAAGATTTTCTAAGCTCCATTGGACCCTTGGTAGTCAGAAGCTCATTACATAACAATGTTTAGTTTAGTTGTCATTATCAGTTTTTGTGGGACTTGCTTATCAAAGCTGTTCTTTCTCACTGAATTTATTGTCATATTAATGTATTCAATACATTAAAAGAGAATATGAAAGATACTGATTAAAAGTGGATTTTTTGATGTGCTTCACAAAAGGAAGTTAAAATATACCAACACACAATATATTTGTGTTTTGGTACATCATTCTACTTCCTATTCCAGCACTCACTAAAAGTCCACCTTAGAAGGAAAGGAGGGGCAAAGGGGGAGAGAAGAAGAGAGGTGGTCTTTTTGCATTCTTGTGCAAAGGTGGGCTTTTTGCAATAGAGAGGCTGTCTTACTGCCATCGTATATAGAAGTAGTTTTGCTATCAATGTGCTGAATATATGCATGCATGAATGGCATCTGTTTTATAGTGTTTGTCAAAAAGAGTTACTTACTGGAAAAGGAGAGTGATTTTAGTTACATCTGAACATAAAACAATGTGGAAAAAAATAATATTTTTAAGTCCTTCAACAGAATTACTTTCTCTTCCCTTATTGAACTTTTCAGATTTTCTCTTTTTTTCCAAGTTACTGCAGTTTTACATATTTCAATTTTTCAAATAATTTCTTGAAAGATTGATCTGGGGATCATTACTTTTGAAAATGTTTTTTGCTACTTTTAGTTGCACTATTTGATGCTGCTACTTGACTTTGTTATTTTTAATTCTCATTTGCTGTATGTAATGCTGTATGTAATGCTGTATGTAATTCTCATTACTGTATGTAATGAGTTGCCCAGTATACTGAGGAACATCTATTATCTATACCTCTATACAAATAATGTAATTTGTCCATTGATTTTTCTCCCATTATTGATGTTGTTTCTCAAGAGAACAGTAAGGTCCTTCGTATTTAACTATCAACACAAAGCAATGTCTTGAACTACCAGTCACAGTTTCTTATGACAGTAAGAACTGCAAGCACAGAGCATAAACAAAGCAGGTTTTTTAAAGATTACTTAAATGTTCCTATGCATTTGCTAGTCTCCTATGCATTGTGTTTGATCATCTGCTGGGTTTAATTGCAAAAGTGGAGTGCCTTAAATTTAACCGATAGTCTCAAGATTTATTTTCCTGGGGAAAAAAAACCTGCCTGATAACGAATGCTGAATTAGCCATTTGATAACCCAATGTGACAGATGGATCACTAATATAACACAGCTTCTTTGCAAAGGTATATTTCAACTTCAGGGTGGGAAAAAGTCTCATCCATCTCGCCCTGCAGTTTTGCTCTCATCATGCAGGGCACTTGGGTAGATGCTTTGACAGGACCGTCCCTCAACAACTGCAGTAAATTAACCATGGTACTAATACAGATGTTTTCTGAGTTATGAATAAGCTTCTTAATCCTGGCCAGATGCCTTGTGGTCTTTATTTAAACTAAACATGCTTTTTTTTCAAAGGAGCAAGATTCGGGTTTCTGTCTATGTGTGTATGTATGCTATACTAAAGCCGTTGGAGAGAGAGGAAATGAAGTTCATGTCAGCTTACAAGTAGCAGTTTCTAGTTTATAGGGTTTATAAGCTGCTTATGTTTTCATTTTTATTAAGAGCGATTTCAGGAGAGTTTATGAAATGTGGCCATTTTCCTAGTTGTTACACATCGTTTATGTACAAATTGCATAAATCGTTTTCTAAGCTATATATGGAAGTTAAGATTTAGTATATGGAATAAAAATATGAAACAAATCCATCAATAGAGCGGTTTATGGTCCTGTGTCCCTGCAAGGCAGTGACTTCATTCAGGATGATTTGAATTCACAGGACTTTAAATCTTCAGGTCTTTGCAGTGTATTTGAATTCATTAGTATTCCTTCCCAGAATTTGGCAATAATGTTTCACTGAATTTCACTGAATTTTTTGGAGTTGGAAGGGACCATAGAGATCATCTAGTCCAACTCCCCTGCTGAAGCAGTTTTTTCCTCTTGTATTTTGATTTGCTAAGAGTTTCGTAAAACATGCTTGTTATCATGACTTATGGTTCTTGTTTTGTCACCACAGCAGTGTGCTTATCATTATTAACCAATTAGGATAATGGGATTCTGTTAAACCAGTTACAATGGAACAGTCTGATAAAAAATATTGAAAAATAGCAGAAGAAACCTGCAGATGTTTCAATGCTGGTTTTCTTTGACAAACATGGTTGTGTATTAATGTGTTTGTATAACCACTGCTATCCAAATATTTTGGTAACTAACTACAGCATTTAGGCACCTCACAAGCAGTAGTTTTATTGTCCTAATAGCACCTCTGAGGACATCAAACTGGATTTAAAGAACATAGCACAAAGTACTTGTGCTGAGGATTTGGACTGAGCTTGGAACTGAACCAAAGTTTCTTGAATCATAGAATCGTAGAATCATAGAATCATCTAGGTTGGAAGGGACCTTAAAGATCATCTAGTCCAACCATCAACCTAACTCTGACAAAAAAAAAATAA
>VXAK01001740.1:7179-87250 GCA_013399435.1 Arenaria interpres | reverse complement strand
GATTCTGTGATTGTTTCTTGTGGCTTTTGTGTTGACTAGGGGGAAATCACGCAAGTGGCCTTTCTGAGGGTAGTAGGACCTCAGACTCCTTCAACAAGGACTCTTCCAGATGGACACACCCGAATATAGGGGCCCTGTTGTTGTGTGGTCATCTCTAGCTCTGTTTGTTGTTCCATCACCCGTAGGGCTTCTCTGGATAGAGCTAAGACTCCGAATCTGGAGCCATCGTGTGCGGTTGTACTGCCTTTCTGATGAGGTGGGTTCAAGCAGAGGAGGCACATAGCAATTCCCATCAGGAAAAGTTTCTGGAATTTATCATGGACTTCTGGTTCCGATCTGCCTGCCTTCTGTTCCTCTGCAAGAAGATAAATTAGTTATCTCAAGTACCTAATCATTCAATTAACCGCAGTTTTGGAAAATAAAGTGGCTCATTTTTACTGAAGATCGTTAGGTGAGGCTCCTGTGACGAGCTGAGCGCACGCCGGGACGGAGCCCCACCAAGGGCTGGCAGTGAACAGTGGAGGAAGGCTGGGGGAGGCAGCCTCTTCAGCAACCACAATTCCAGTTGGAAGAGGGTATTTTAACAAGCCTTCAGGGTGTTTCCATGTAAAATTGTGCTAATGTCATCTATGGTATATTTTAAAGGCTGTACAAAGCAGCAAAGATAGTTATTTTAATACGAATACCTTAAGGTTGGTTTGGAAGAGACTTAACAAATAGCTCTTTTATAAAAATAAATATATTTTGGCTATTTTTCTTTAGTCTAGCAATTTTTTTCTTTTTTTAAAAGTAAACATCTGTACCGTGGCAGCGCATATGGATGGAGCCCTAGGTTAGAGCTCTATGTGCAAACCTGGATGGAACAGCGCGATGAGAAAGGATACTTGCTTCTCTACCTCCTGGAGAAGGTCTCAGTGCTGTCAGTGGTGCCCGTTCCGTGATGTTGATCATTACGAGACGTCAGCGGTGGTGGGCTCGGTGTTCAAACCCCCGCGGTAGAATAGAGTGTACAAGCTCTGCGTCTTTGTGGTGTCTGACTGCTCTGACTGGAGGCCTCTCCCTGTTTCCTATCAATGCTTTTTGGCTGTTGTTAAGAGCCCGATGCGTTTTCATCTGAATTCAGGAATTGGGTAGAGAGAAAGCGAATTATTTTTCTCAGACTGTCTGCTTTCTGCTGCAGGTTTTCATCCTGCCCTTTGCGGGAGCATGGTAAGCAGTATGAGTGACGCCTGTCAGTGGTGATCCTTTTTTGTACCATCTTGTCCTGGGAGAAAATAAATATACATATGTGCAGGGTGACGTTTTATTTTGGAAATGGTGAAGTAGAAATGTAGTTGTTCTGTGTCCTTCTCGCTCTGTCTTTGTTAGCTAGTCTGGGGTGATGGATGGAAGAAAATTTTGTCTTGTAGTTTTATATTCTAGGGGCTTGACCAAGTCTCAGTCTGCAACACAGGAGGTCTGCTAACGTGAGCCTGTGCTGTCCTGGAGGTTAATCAGGGGAGGAGGCCACTGGCTTTTCCAAACTGGAAAGGACACAGGAAACCTGGGAATGGAGGGAGCTGCCGAGGATGAAGCCAGTGAAGTCTTGTTGCAGGACACCATCTCCTTGCCAGTCCCTGTGGAAGCGGAGAAAGGTTGTAGGGAGAAAGGAGAATATTAATTCAATGCTTAATATCCTCTTCCAGAATGGGGAAGACCTTGGTGATTTGGACTTTGATTATGCCAAGGCTGAGCTGGTTCAAGAAGTGGTTTCTGTGCCTCCAGTTCTGGATGGAGTCTCAGGGGGGCTGTAGGAGCTGCCTTGTTCATTATGTTTGCTATGGAAGCTGACCTGCAGGCTGTGGGGAAGCCTACCGCTGCAGCACAGAAACCTTTGATACTGTTATTGCATTCAAACTCACCTGTGAACCTACAGGTGCCTGGGAATTACCCCCTGGGACCTCACATTTTCTCTAGTTGGCCAGGGAGGTCTGCAGATGTGGCCAAGCTTCCCATGGCAAAGCCGCATGGTGTGGTTGCCAGTGGTGTTGGGACCTGGTCTCTGTGATGAGGAGAAACGCTGTGAATGGGTTTTCCCTCCCTTGGGGAGTGGGGAGCTGTTGCAGACCAGGCTGCTGAGTACTCCCTGTGTGCAGGGGACCCCCCCGCAAGAGCCAGCACACAGCAATATCCGACCATAACAGCCAAAGTGGAGACACTTTCCAGCAATAAGTCCTCCACTGGCCCTTCACTTCCTGAAGACAATGATGCCACAAATCTCCATAAGTGTTCTTTATTCAGGAGCCATCCCTCATTCCACCATCTCCAGGAACCCAAAATCTTTTAGATCTTGTGGTTTTGTTTTTTGGCTTTGGCCTTCTTCAGATTCTCAGAGACTTCTTGAATGTCCTTGTTCCAAGTCCTTCTGAACCAGTGCTGCTCTCCATCTTTGCCAGGAGATGCTCACCTGGCGCAGCAGCCAGGACTCTCCCATGTGGGAATGTGGTAAAACCTGAAACTAGAGAGGATACAGATACAGGGAGGAAACACTCTCTTCCAAAAGGTCTTAGAGTTTTCTTGCCTGCTCCTCTGCGTCTCCTGTAAGGACCTGCAGGGATGCTGTGCGTGGAGAGAGAAAAGGCCGCTTTGCTGCCTCCTCGCTCCTAGATGCTTTGAAAATCTTAGTCTTCCCTTGGCTGGGAATACTTCCATACTGAATTTTTAACCCAGAGCTTTCAGGTTTGTCAGTGAAGGGATGGGACCGTGGGCAGATGTCCAACCAAGATTTCAAGAGAAGGAATAAATAAATGATGGTATTTCCAGTGCTTGGGATTTAGCAAAGGTAGAAAAAGCTGCAGTGCATAAGTGCTAGCCTTAATTTCTCAGCCATCCTTTACGAAATCACTGTGGTAAATCTCCTCTCCTTTTCGGCAGAGCAGCACCGCTATTAGCAATGCTCTTTTATCCGCTGTGTCTCTGGGGATGAGTCTACCAGGGATATTGCAAATAAGCCCTGACACCAAATGCTCCTTTCTGTGTGGCCTGGTCTTCAGCAGCCTGGATAATTACAAACACCATTTATTCTCCTGCCTAGTACAAAAGTGGAGGGGGGAACACAAACCCTTGAGGTTTTAGAAATTCAGCCCTTCAGGAGCTAAAGCTTTCTCCTTCAGCCGCTCCTGTGCAACACAAATGTTCTCTTATCCACGTCCGAAGGCAGTTTGTGGCTGCTCTGAGGCAGTTTGTGGCTGCTCTGCTGATTTTTGGGGCAGGGAATGCAGTGTTACTGTCCCAAAGACTTTGCAGTACAGACCCCTAGTAAAAGCGACTCGTCCTCTTCTCAGTTTCTGTAACCTTTTCTTCTTCTCCCCATGACCTCAGGGAAAAAATGTTCCTGCAGAAATTATTTGTGGGTCATTATCCATGGTCTTATTCAACAGAGGGAAATTAAGTCTCACCTGCAGCCTGCTGGGTTTCCCAGAAAGCAGAGCTCTCCCCTTGCTCAGGACCTATTTCTTTTAAAGGAGCGAAGTTGTACAGCCCTGACTGAGGTTTGGATTCTAGCAGTTCAGAAGAGGATGTGTCTGTTGTAGGTGGGAAGGATGACACACAGTTGCCCACTTCATCTGGGCCACCAAAACACCTGCGCTGACTCTCGGTTTCTCTTTCCAGCAGCCACAGTCTGGGACTTGTCATCCAAGTTGTCCCCGTTAGGAGGGGAATTGTTCCCTTCTTCTGCTGTTAGTGCAGCTCACTTGTATTTCTGACGCCAGTGCTAGGTTTGGGGTGAGACATGGGGGTTTTGGTCCCCTCATGCCTCATCTGTGCGGGTGTCCCATGCTTGTCACAGAATCCCAGAGTGGCAGGGGTTGGCAGGGACCTCTGGAGAGCACCCAGTCCAAGCCCCTGCCAGACCAGAGGCACCCACAGCAGGTCCCACAGGAACGTCTCCAGGGGGGTTGGAATGTCTCCAGAGAAGGAGACTCCACCACCTCTCTGGGCAGCCTCTGCCAGGCCTCTGCCACCCTCACACCAAACAAGCTCCTCCTCATGGTCACATGGAGCTTCCCCTGGTCCAGTTTGTGCCCGGTCCCTCTTGTCCTGTCCCTGGGCACCACTGGGAAAAGCCTGGCCCCATCCTCCTGACACCCACCCTGGAAGGATTTATAGCCATATAAATAGTCATGCATTATTCTGAACAGAGCGGATGTCCCTGCTTGGAGTGATGTTCTTCTGCAGAACTAAATCCAATTAATGGACTTCAAACAACGCCGGCTTCCCCGTAAAACATCCTGTGCTCTGGGGTGCCATCCCCACAGCAGAGCCACCAGGGAGACACGGCCTTGTCCCAGCCTCTCCAGCACGAAGCCTGGGATCTTTGTTGAAGCCGCTTGGGAGTGGTTCTAAGCTGCGCTGGGGCAGCAGACAGGCAGCACATCATCCCCCTCCCCTGTCCCTGCCAGGGTGACAGGGCAGAGAGGAGCCACCTCCTAAACCCTCCCAGCCCAATTTGGCAAGGCTCACGTGTCAGCACTGCGGGGTTCCCGGGAAGGTGTTCTGGGAGAGGCGAACGGTCTTTGAAAGAGATTAAAAGAAAAATTTCACAGCTGCTTCCTGTAGGTACATTTTAAGGGTGTAAAGAAAATACTTGCAAAGTTACCGTTATTCTAAAATTAGAGCTGAGCCTGAGCGGTAGTTTAGCATGTAGAAAAGAGAAAGGCAATCCTCAATATTTAACATGGGGTGGCAGCTGGGGAGCAGCAGGAGAGTGAGAGGAAATCATTGCATTTACACAGAAGAATTCTGGGCTGCGTGCAGCAGCGGGGACTGCGGTCCCAGCGCGATGCGAGGACAAATCGCAGCGGGAGTAGGTAATTGGGGAGGAACACTCGCTGTGCGTGGCAGCGCCTCCCCAGCGCCTCCCCTTGCTTCTGGGAAAAAGCCCCTGCCCCAGGCGCGGGGAGCTCGCTCCTCTCCGGCTCCAGCTGCGCCGTGTCCCGGCCGGCTGCGGCATCGGGCCTTCAGGGTACATGCGCAATTACTTGATTAACGACCTGAATAACTCACCTTCAGATATGAAATATTTTCTGTTGCTTTCAATTGTGGTAGCTAAAGGTTGCGCTTTGGTTGAGCTGGCTGCAGTGATTAGATGGGGAAATGCTGGTTGAAACTCCAATAGCTTGTGATTTGTGAAGTTATCGTTCCTTCTCAGTTTAAAATCTGTTCATCTAGTTGCTTTAAACCTTTTTTTTTAAAGCAACTGGTGTCGTCTGTTTGAATCGAATGTGTAACTGGAGAATAGTGAAAAATGAATTCAACTGAAATTGGAGATGAAATGTCATCTTGTAATGTTTTCACCTACAGCTGAAAAACTGTACCATGAGATCCCACATATGGGTATATCTGTCACAGGCAGATGTTTTCTGTGGTTGTGTGCTGTGGGTCTGTGTGGGAACACGGTGTGGACACTGACCCTGCTCTCCAGGAGCTTGCACGAAAACTTTCGTATCAAGCCTGTTGTCATCTCAGCTTGAACAGAAGAGCCTCCCTTTTCCTAAATGATAAACAAAGTCCCGCAGTGACACAGATTTTTTTAATTTATTTTTTTTAAAACTCTGTTATCAGAGTGGAGAAGTTGTTTCTGCTCATGTTGGAACGCTCTCTGTGGCTTCTCATCTTCCCTCGCCACGTGAATTCAGTTCTCATGGCACCCCCAAATGTGAGGAGCCTCCTCAGCTTGCTGCTTCTGTGGCAGAGGAGCATCCCCGTCCCCGACAGGGTGGTGTCCTCGCAAGTTGTCTCTTTGCTGCCGGCTTCTGGGAGGTGTGTGGATAACACCTGATGCGGAGACCTGTGGTTGGCAGGATCGGGGATCTCAGACTGGTTCTGGGTACAGGAGCTCAGGTCTTTTATTGCACAACACAGCCTTGTTTGGATTAATTGCTTTCACAGAAGTGACTGCCCTGAGCATCGCCAGAATGCTTTCTGTGCAATTAAATCATTAGTGGTGCTTTTCAGCCAAGCTGTCTACAAGACAAAAATGTAGAGAAACTACTTCTTTAAGTGGAGCAGAAATGAACTAGAATCACAGAATGGTTTGGGTGGGAAGGGACCGTAAAGCCCCCCCAGGGCCACCCCCTGCCCTGGGCAGGGACACCTCCCACCAGCCCAGGTTGCTCCAAGCCCCCTCCAACCTGGCCTTGAACCCCTCCAGGGATGGAGCAGCCACAGCTTCTCTGGCCAACCTGGGCCAGGCTCTCACCACCCTCAGTGTCAAACACATCTTTCTAAATGTTCTCTCTTTTAGTTTAAAGCCATTTCCCCATGTCCTAGCGCAACAGGCCCTGCTAAACGCTCTGTCCCCATCATTCTCATGAGCCCTCCTCAAACCCAGGCTGCGGGTCCCGGCTCCCTGGTAGCCCACGGGCAGAGCCCACCCCCAGCTCCTCCTCGTGCCCGGGCATCAGGCTCTTACACGTGCAACGTGCAAGGCCTTGTCCTGCTGGTTCTTGCTTTCTGCTACGGATCTTGTGCACTTATTAGTTAATTACCTTAAGCATATATTTGGATACGCATGTTTCCAAGAATTAACAGAGCATAATCACTAAAATCCTAGATTAGATAATGATTAGTTTAGATTTAGTGAACAAATTACTGGCTGCAGTTCATTCGGTGCATCTCAAAGTGCTCTACTTGGACCTTCCTCAGTCCTCAGGACTCAAGATAACCTGATAGATTTTTCAATTGAATTTGGCATATTAATAACTGAGACTAAAGGAAGATTCAAAGCCTTGTTTCTCTGTCTTGTGCCTCTTTGAAAAATTGGTCTCATTTAAGCGGAGAGACTGAAATGGGACTGGTGATGAGCTGCGTGTTCCTCGTGCAGTGATGGCAGCGGGTGCCTGGGGCAGGGGCTTGAGGGTGCCTCAGTTTGTAGGTGCAGCCTGAAGTTGGTAGCAACCTGAATTCTATCACTCTGCAAGGGTCAAGTGTGTGCTCTCCAAATAGTTCAAAATAACCATCAATAAGCAAGAGATTTTATAGAAATGATGGTAGAAAAGCAGTACCTGAAAGCCAGTGATAACAACAGAAATTGAAGCAATGGTGTTTGGCACAAGAGATAAGTGGTGGTGCTTAAAGACTGTAACTTCACTGGGGTCTCCTCTGGCTTCCCTCTGCCTTTGTTGGAGGTGGTCCCAGCTAAAGAGCTGGGTCATGAGCACTGGGGAGCTGCACAGCGGGTGGTTTTGTTGGTGGTGGGGAGGAGGAGAAGGGCTCTTCTGCCCCAGGAGCTCACCCATGGTCTCCTGGTCTTCGTATCCCTCGGTATGTGGTGGGTGTGTGAGTCAGAACCCCCATCCCCATCCCACTTCAATGGAAGAGCAGACTGTGCTTCCACTGCTGATGCCCAGCTCTTCTGAACCACAGCCATGTCCCTGCTGACTTGCCAAGGTGTTGGAGAACCTCCCCCGGCACCATGTCAGCAGCACATCCATCCTTCAGTTGTGACAAATGGTGGTGTTTTCCACCATCTCTTGGGCTGCGTCTGGCGTTGCTCCCTCCTGGTGTGAGAAGGGTTGTAGACCCTCCACCAAGCCCTTGTTGGCACAGCTACCGCTGAGCTGCAGAGATGTTTCCACTGCTTTTGCTCAATGGTGCTGGTCGCGTGGACATTCCCATGTACTAGGGATGTTGTTACTATGGTAATTACCCTCGTGCTTAAAATATATCCCTTATTTTCTAGCTGTGAAGCATCGCACCTGCCCTTGGCTGAAGCTTGATGTTGGGCAATGTATGCATGAAGCTGTTTTATTCCTTGTACCATTGACTTTGCCGTATATAAGATCGGGGGGTGTGTGTGTGTGAAATTTCTTAGAGATTACTTCCTATTCTCCTCCAGATTGTTGTTAAAAATGATTGACAGTTTTGAGCAGGGAGCGGGTCCTCAGAAGACCGAGCTGCAATGTTCTCATTTACTGGTGGTTCCTCTTATTGGTGAACCCACCTTTCATCCTCTTGACAGCAGCCTTCAGTAATCTTCCTTTTTTTAATATTGGTGACTTGTAGCACAAAGCCCAGAGAGTTTTCACAAAGCTATGGGACTTTCTCTGTCCTCTACCTGTCTCCTTCAAAAATTTAGCTAATAGCAATGCTCTGAAATTAATATTCGTAATCTTTTTTAGTTGTATTTCAAACCATTTTATTATTCTCATTTAAATAGTTATTTCTGCTAAATCGAGATATTTTAATTTATGTGCAAATTAGGTACCTTTCTAAAAAATACACAACTGTATTTCTAGCTGATGGCATCTTGTTTCACACAGTGTCAGCATTGCTGCTTGGAGTCAGTCCTGCACGCCCGGCACTCCTGGGAGTCAGGACTGCTCCTGGTGGGAGCTGTTGAGTTTGTGTGGGGCTGAGCTGGGCTCCTGGGAGGGGAGGGGGAGGCGAGGGGCCGTCACAGAGATGCAGGGGGACTGTGTTTCACGTCTGGAGCTCGCTGAGGGCGAGGGGGGGCAGTGGGGACCGGCCACGGGACAGCTGTCTCAGGAGCTCAGGGCAGCTCCCTGGATGCTGGGGGCTCTGGGGTGAATAGCTGAGGCTCTCCCCGACAACAGTAGCCCCTTCTCCATGCCTTGCTGTGGGGAGAAACTAAACAAAGATGCCAGTTTTCACCCCCTTCTTCTCCACTTCGTATAAATGGTGTGTCCAGGTGTGTGCTTCCCTGCAGGGTAGGACTCAGCAGCAGCGTTCCTGCTGTTCCTTAAACTGCCCACCCTTTCCTGCCCCTCTCCTCTGTGGGCTCACACCCAGGACAACCGATGGGCATCTGGTCACCCACACGGCGTTTGGGGGAATGGCCAGAGTCTGAGTGGGGCTGGGAGCGGACATGGGGTTTGGTGCAGCTCCCTCCAGGTGGGGAGTGGGGAGCACCCCGCGTCGCTGGAGACCGGCTGGGAGCCGTGGCCGAGCCACAGGCCGGGGGTGCCTGTGGATGGGGTGGGCGTCCCCGTGGTCCTCACCCGTCTCCCTCCCGGGGCTCTGCAGAGTGTCCCCTGACGGCAGCCGCCCAGCTGGAGCTCAGCGCCGAGATGATCAAGGCACTGCGCAACGGGGGAGCGCACCTGGATTTCCGGACTCGGGAGGGAATGACCGCTCTCCACAAGGCCGTACGGTGCCGCAACCACGCGGCGCTGCTGGTGAGTCAGGGGCTCTCCCTCCCCCCTGCCCTGCGCCCCAGCTCCTTCCCGTCCCGGCTGATGGCAGGGTTAGAATCACAGAATCACAGAAGAGTTTGGGTTGAAGGGACCTTAAAGCCCCCCCAGTGCCACCCCCTGCCCTGGGCAGGGACACCTCCCACCAGCCCAGGTTGCTCCAAGCCCCCTCCAACCTGGCCTTGAACCCCTCCAGGGATGGGGCAGCCACAGCTTCTCGGGCCAACCTGGGCCAGGCTCTCACCACCCTCCCAGCAAACAAGTTCTTCCCCACATCTCAGCTCCATCTCCCCTCTTTCAGGGTCAAACCCTTCCCCCTCCTCCTAGGGCTCCCCTCCCTCATCCAGAGTCCCTCCCCAGCTTTCCTGGAGCCCCCTCCTTGAGGGACTGGAAGGGGCTCCAAGGTCTCCCCGGAGCCTTCTCTTCTCCAGGCTGAACCCCCCAACTCTCTCAGCCTGTCCTCCCAGCAGAGGGGCTCCAGCCCTCCCAGCATCTCCATGGCCTCCTCTGGCCACGTGGTTCTATCTTCCCGGGGCCAAAGCATCTTGTGTGTTGCTCACAGGGGCACAGCCCATTAAAAGAGCATGGCACTGATAACGTGAGCCCCAGGGGGAAGATGGGGTGGGCACTGCCTGCTGCCTTGGCCGCAGCATCCCCAGACCCTTGGTGGGGCAGGTTTTCCTCCTGTGGAGCCACTCAAAGCTGCAGAGTGAGGCAGGCGCTTTTCTTGCAGACGCTGCTGGACCTGGGTGCCTCCCCGGACTACAAGGACAGCCGGGGGCTAACACCCCTGTACCACAGTGCCATGGTCGGGGGGGATCCCTACTGCTGCGAGCTCCTGCTGCACGACTATGCCCGGCTTGGCTGCGTGGATGAGAATGGCTGGCAGGAGATCCACCAGGTGGGATGGACGGCAGGATGGGATGTGGCTGGGGTGATCACTGTCCTGCGGCCAGTGGAGAGGCTCGTCCTGTCCCCTGGGGTGCTGCAGGTGGAGGAGGTCCTGCTCGGCAGGGGTGGCCAGCACAGGGGCCAGGCTCTGGTGTGTAGGACTCACACATGGTCCAGGAGCAGCTCTGGCTCCATCCTGGGCCAACGTTCAGGCTGTTCTGCTTGGTCAGTGGTGCCTGGGATCCTCCCCAGATTGCAGCTAGCTTGCAGGAAAGTGCTTTGGGATCTCAGTCCAATGCCCAAAGCACAGTTGTACGTGTCCCCGTTTTACACACTAAGTGGATTTGGCATGGGGAAGACACGGGCCTGGGGTTAGGGGATGTGAACTGCTTCAAGACTGAGAAACTCTGGGAGAAGGGAGGATGCTCTGGCTCTGCCCAGAGTCCCCTTGTCTTGGGCCATTGGGAGGACAGGTTGTCTTTGGGCCTGTGGCCTCCTGAAACAACCCAGCTCTCAGCGCCCTGCAAGGTGGACGAGTACTGGCACAGCCATGGATGAGTGGATGAGAATGAAAAAACAAGAGATGTGTGTCTGTGATCTCGATTCAGTGGATATGACTATCCCCCTTCCCCATCCTACCTTCCCTTGGCAGGTCTTTGAGGGCTGCCGGTCCCAGGATGGACCAAACGTAGAGGGAAATACCAGAGGAGTTAACTAGGGATGTAGGTCCATTGCCCTCCTCTTTGCCTGCTTGTGCTTCAGGGCTTCTTTTCAGCAAATTATTACACTGAGAGAACAAACAGTCTGGCGGAGGCCCTGGTACCACTATGATGCTGATCCCAAATTTGCAATTGATGTAGAGGTATTTTCTCCAATAAGTGTTGGGTTGTATATTGCTCTGAGGAGCAGCAGTGTGTGCGTGTGCATGTTAATGGGACTTTTCAGTTACAGATCCAGCCTGATTCAACTTTTCTAGCATGAGGATGTTAAGGGATTTATCATCTTCCTGCTGCTCCTTGATTTTCTATTTCATTTTTCCGTTTTGGGTTTCGAGCAGGCATGTCGCTATGGCCATGTTCAGCACCTGGAGCACCTTCTCTTCTACGGAGCTGATATGACTGCACAGAACGCCTCAGGAAACACCGCTCTTCACATCTGTGCTCTCTATAACCAGGTACACCCATGGTTTGGGGCATGAAAACAAGGTGTAGATGGGGCATCAGCCTGCCTGAGACAGAGCACAACATTGGGCTGGGACACCTTCTCATAGCTACGACTGTTCCCAGATCCAGAAGGGTTCTTCTGAAGCGAATCCACACTCTGGCCTGGGGTGAGGCTGATCCTGTTGGTAGCACCAGTCTGATTTTGGATTTCCTAAGAGGCAGGACCAGAGAAGAGTCCATGGTTTAATCTGTTCCCCTTCCCAAGATGTTTTTGCTGATTTACTGCCTGAAGTGCTGTAACTTCGCCTCTGGTTCCTATTCCTCCTTCGCAGCCAGCCCCACTCCTGGCTGGGAGGGAGCAGTTTGCCTGGGTGGAGAGTTGCTAATTGGGCCCAGGTGATCACATTTAATTTGAGGCAGCACCTGGGCTGTGTGCTTGCATGGGGGCACACCCTGTGGCTTTCACTCTGCTCTGGGGAAGGTGTGGGCATTGGGGTCCCGTCCTTCTCGCAAATGGCCCTGAATTCTTACTGCTGATCTCTGAATTTTGGAGAAGACTCTTCGGGCGACACAGGGCACTGTTTCTGCTTTATCTACTGTGTGGCCACTAACCTCAGTTCAGGAGGAATGGAGGTGGTGGAAGAGCCCTCTCTGATCTTGCACAACACCCTGTTCTCTTTCTGAGAAGTGCAGGTCAGTATCTAAGGATTTCTTATGTAGGTTTTGCTCCTTCCTGGAGTTTTTTATGCATTGTATTATGTGGCTTTTGATTATAAAGGGAATTTTCAGTTTGAGGTGTCCATGCTTTAAAAATTGAACCCTGTGATGTTTTTCCGTGGACAGGGGTACATGGAGGGTGATGTGTGGCCTCTTGGGTTCTCATGGGTGCGTTCTGCACATCAGGGACTCCTGTACCCGGGGTCTGTCCCCTGGGGCAGATGAGCAGAGTGGTGTTAAGGAGCACAGGGGCTCATAAACATGTTGAATGAAGAGCATGGAGCGTTCAAAACAAGACTGATGAAAGGCTTCAAGAAGCAGCAATACTGGGGAACGTGTGGTGGCCGCTGTGCCTGCAGCTGTGCTCCTGGGCTGGTGTTGGGGCATGGCCACGGTGCCCCAGGGCCACATGCAGGCGGGTGGACTTGGTCAGCATGGGAGTGGGCAGTTCGTAGGGGCTGAGTGTCCTTCCTCACCCGCTCTCGCCGAAGGAGGCTTTCTGAGAGCGATCAAACCACATGATTTGTTTCTTCATTGTCACGTCTGCAGTGCTAACTGGTCTCTTCCCTTTCCCCCCCTCGCTTGCCTTCACAGGAGAGCTGCGCTCGGGTTCTCCTCTTCCGCGGGGCGAGTAAAGACATTCGCAACTACAACAGCCAGACAGCGTTCCAGGTGAGGCAGCAAGTGCTGGGCCCCGTCCCCCCACAGAGCCCCTCGTGGCCCCCGGCGTGGGCAGCCCCTGCGACGAGTCCTGGGCACGTGGGGGATAAAGCTCGTGGCAACAAACCCATCGGTTCAGGGTGTTCTGATCTGGCACCAGCTTAATTGTAGGGGCCGGAGAGAGGGAAGAGAATGTGTGGTGCACGTGGAAAGGGCTGTGAAGGTGGTGTCTTATGGTGGGAGACTGCAAGAGCTTGGCTTGTTGGGTCATGTGTAACGGAGGTGGGAAGGAGAGGTTATTGCTGTCTGTAGAAACGTTGCAGTAAATGCTAGTAAAGGAGCAGAGTCCTTAGAAATAAAGGACAATGATGCCACAGAAATCAATGCACCTAAACTCGTTAATCAACTTAAACTGGAAGTTAGAAGACCTCCAGCTAGAAGAGGAGTGAGACTCTGGAACAGCTTTCCAGTAAATATGTGGGGTAAGGCAGGTGGAGAAGGGAAGCTCGGTCATTTTGCAGTGCAGCTCCTTCTGTAAGTTTGCAGCTGGCGGGCAGCGACTGCGGGCACAGCCTGCAGGCTGTGGTGTGGGATGCAGGAGGGCTCTTCCCACCCAAGGTCTGCTTTGCTCCTCTTCTTTAAAGCTTTTGAGCTGGGAATAGCCGTTCTGTTCTGTCTGTGCTCTTACCGAAGTGCAGTCATTTGCCTGAGGAGCTTTCAGAAATGTGACTCAGTGTCCGGCTGATACTGATCCTCAGGTGTCCCTTGAGAGCAGAGAGCGTCTGTCGGCGTCTTACTCGCACGCCAGCTCGGGTGGCTGCAGATGAGCTCACTAATTATTAGCCCTTTAGATATGCCTCTTCTCGCTTCTCCTCAGTGTTGTTCATAGCGGCTTTAGGTCGGACAGTCCCTGTGGACATCACACGTGGCCCCTGTGAGAGAGAGAAGCTCTGTTACAGATGCGATCGGTGCCGTTGGAGCGGCAGCGCATCCAGGGGGATGCGGGCAGGGAATGGCTGGGCAGATGCTCTGCGGGCAGGAAATCGGCCACACGGGGCTGTGCTGCACCAGCCTTCCTCTGTGCAGGAGCAGTGGGCACAGCCAGTGACCCTTGTGTGTCCCGAGGGACCAACTCCACTGAAGAGGCACTAAATCCCTGTGCGGCCCACGCCAGGAGCACACGGGGAAGCCGGAGAACATCTGACCCAACCTGGTCGCTCGCTGGCCATGGTCTCTCTCACCCCCTGCTGCAGTGGTGCTCTGTTCTGCATAAGCTTATTTCATTCAAGTGTTAAGTAGGTTTTAATTCGGATTAAGTGTATTGTCCTAAAAGAGTGCACAGAACTCGTGTACTCACCATGGTTGTATACAGGAATCAGGCAGCCGTTTGAAAATAATCATTTGTGAATCACCTGTGTGCATGGTGTGAGGAACTGAAAACACTCAGGTAGTTTCGGGAAATGAATTTGTAGCTTAATCTTGTTTAAAAGTACTTTCTTTATTAAAGCTGAGATGATGTTGCTTTCCAGCTGTGCTTTGTTTTGGCTTGGAGGCTGAGGAGAAAAATGGGCCTTGAAGGTCAAACTGAGCATCCTTAAAGGCAGTCTGGTGTTTTGTCACGTGCAGGAACTTGACTTTTACACCACTCAGTTAATTCTCCTGTTAAGTGATGGTTGTCTGGTCATGTCTGGAAGCATCATTTGTGTGATGAAGTGTGGGTGTCTCCCTACAGAGAAGGGGAGGCCTGTCCTCCCCTCCATGGTGGCCTGGGGACCGCGGTGGGACTGGCTCTGGCGGGGTGCTCAGGAGCACGGGTTCCACCACAGCTTTGCTCTGAGCGATGGTGTGACCTTGCCAACCACAGGGGATGCTGGAGGATGCCTGAGCTCAGCCCTTGGTGGGCAGCCCTGTTCTCTGCGAATCTGCTGTGGCTCAGACCCTCCTCTGTCTGCCCTGTGATATCTCCTGCCTCGTGAGGTGGGTCATGAAAGGGCTTCATGTGGCAAGGTCTGTCCTGCTTGGAGACTGCTGCCCTCTGTGGAGCTTTGCTCTGGGTGTTGAAGGCAGTCCCACCTGGCTGCTCTCTGATTTAATATTAGAATGTTTATTTCCAGGAAAGGCCTTTTTGCAGGAAACTGCTGACTCCTTTTTGAGATGAGCTGAACTTCTGGAATCAAGAGGTGGAGAAAGGGCAGTCTTTGTGCTTTGGGCGTTTGCAGGACATGGGGTGGTGTGGCGGGTGGTGGAGGGAGGCAAAAGGCTCTTGCTCATGTCCTGCAGAGCCTTAGTGGGTCTCAATGAGGGAAAAACAGTGTTTGTCTTTCCTGTCTTGACACAGTGCGAGCAATTGGAAATTTCTGTTCCAGAGACTGAAAAGTGGTTGGTGACCCAATGGGTTTGTGTACTGGCAAATCTAAACCAGAATTTGATGTTGGTGATGTTCTGCCTTTAGTTCCCAGCTTTCAAAGAGGAACTCTCCGACTCCCAGCTTGGGTCTCTTGCTCCAGACTTCAGCGGGTGTCCCCTGAAAAGTCTGGTGCTTTCTCCCGTGTCTCCTTCTCCTGGCTGTGGTGATGGGGTGCTGCCTTCCTGCGGCAGAGTCCCACCTGGCAGAGAGAGCAGAGACGGGACGAGGGGTAACACCCCAGCCCTTCTGTGGCCGCTGGCAGCTCCTGTAAATAACTCTGCTACTGCATGGCTGTTTAGTCAGGTTACTGCTCATACCTCCTGTTAATTTGATTGCTGCAGTTAATCGGATAGCTTGGTGGCAGTGGCCTGAGATGACTCAAGATAGCAGGGAGTAATTTAGCGGGTTGAGAAGCTGTAATCTGCTTGGTTATCTTCCTGAGGCAGATCAGCGTGCTCGTGGCCTGGGGTGGTGTTCTACCTCCCGCTGTGTGGAGCTGCTCCTGCTGCAAAGGGGGCCTGTTCCCCGAGGTGGTGGGGCAGGAATGCCTGGAGCAGCATCACCTCTTTGTGGCTGCTAACAGGCTTCACGGGGGAGAGGAAGAGCAGGGTGGGTTTAGGGGGAGAGTTTTCCCAGAGTATCTTCCCAGCTTCTGGCAATCTGACCTCTGTCTTCCCAAGCCGGGTTTGTACCTACATCTGTCTTCAGATGTCTTCTTAGCTGGCTTTTCATCCATACATTGTCTAAGAGAGTCCCCTGTGCAGGTGCAGTCCTTCCCAAAGCTCCCCTGCCTCATCCAAATACACTCTCACAAAAGGATGGAGACATCATTTTTCAGGTTATATATTGCATACTCAAAATTTACTGGATGAAAAGAAAGTTTGGTTTTTTTTCTTTCTTTCTTTTTTCCCCCTTCCATCTGCTTTAGTAGTATCCTTGAGCAGAAACAAAGTGCTGCCAAAGCACTCGTCATCTCTCAAACCTCCCATGTGCCTTGAGGTGGTCACTGATGGGACTTGGGGTGTTGGCCACTGGAGAGGGCAGTGGGTTGTGAGCCTGTGATAGGAAGGACAGGGACTCAAGCCGGGACGGTGAACACCGGCAGTCGCTGCTGTGGGTGTGGTGAACCCACCGTCCTCTTTAAACAACAGGAAAGTACCCAGCAGAGGGCTGGAACATGGGGAGACACCCATGAGAAGGGAGTTGAGCAAAGACTGTGAATGGTGGCTGAGTCAGTCAGTGGGGTCCATCCTCCCACCCTGGATCCCAGGGAGCTGAAATCCTGTATCCATAAGTTTAAGTTCAGGATGGGAACGTTTGGCAATGTTCTGTCCCTTAGGAGGGTGAAGACTTGTCTATAAGTCTTGTCCTTTAAGAGGTGCTTTTTTATGTTGTGACAAGGTTACCCACCCTCACTACTTCAGTCTTGCTCTTGCGTGGGACTATCAACAGCTCAGAGTCCCCCAGGTCAGCTTGTCTATGCTTTCTTGTGGTGGTCACGAAAGTATGAAGTGCTCGCTGCTGTTCAGCTGCAGTGCTTTGGGTTTCTCTTTTCCCTTTCCTCAATGTCAGGTTGACAGAGTGATGGCAGAAGAGAAGACCTTTCAAATTCTGTGAATGACCATGTCCCTCCCTGAGCATGCAAATCACACAATTTGACTTGGAAATGAAATCATTTACCTTTGCAAGCTGAACTTCATCAGAATGATGATCCACACCTGGTGGTGCAGACAGACCATGTGAAACAGCCTTCTTGTGTCACACTGGGGTTTGACATCCAGCAGATGAGAAGTGGTTTGATGGGGTCTTCCGCAACAAGGGTGTGAGAGGGAAGGAGATACCCTCTACTCTTGCCAAAGTCACTGTCCCCATGGCTCTAATCCAGCTTGCTATCTGCCAAGACCTCCAGGGTCTTTTCTGCTGCACTGCTTCCCCATTTGTGTCATTGCCAAAGCGGCTTCTCTCCCAGACACAGGACTTTGCATTTGTCCTTGTTCAGTTTCATGGGGGTCCTTCTGGCCCATTCCTCCAGCCTGTCTGGGTCCCTCTGGGTGGCAGCCCTGCCCTTGTGGATATTGACCGTTCCCCACAGTTTGATGTTACCTGCAAACTTGATCCCTGTGGTGTCCACCTGTCACTGGCCATTGGGCAGAGAATGATCCATTAACAACCACTCTGAGCCCAACCATCCAACTAGTTTTCCCCATCGAGCTGTCTAAGTCTCCATAGTGCAGTGGCCTAATTTCTGCACAGATAAAGATGAGACATGGAAGGCTCCATCTATCTTGCTTCCCTGTGTCCTCTGAGATAACTTCTGGTTTTCTCACCTCCATATCAAAGAGGTTGGGTGATCTGTGCCACTCCTGTCTCTCAGCAGTCTGCCTTGTGTGGGGCTGGAGATCTGCTGCCGCCGCAGGAGCCCTCCTCTCCTCTATGTAGAGATTTCCCCAGAAACAGCAGGAGAATCCTCAGCAGCTGCTGTTTTGTAGCTGTACCAAGCGGCCTGATTCTGCTCCCCAGCCTCTGCAGCTGCTCCCTGAGGGGGTAAGACCCTGCCTTACCTGGGTTAAGCCCTTTGGTTTCTGATCCCCTGGTCTCTGCCAGCGCATCAGGTCTCGCTTTCCTTTTCCTCCCTGGTTTTCAGATGTCTTATGGACTCACTCAAGTGCTTTCTTTCTCAGGAGCCCAGTACTCTGATGGGATTGCGCCAGGTGTCACATACTGGCATCCCCACACTTTGAATCTCTGGGTCATTTTTTCACCTTTTTAAAAATAAAAGTAGCTTTTCCAGTTGCCCTTACCCCTGCAGAAAAAGTAGGAAAGGTTCAGGTCCTTATGGTCAGGTCATGGCTTGTGTTGCACTGTGTTTCCAGTGGCCTGTTACAAGGTGCAGGCAGTTTCCTTCTAACAAGCATTATATTATTCACAATGTGAACTTCCCCGTGTTCTTTCCGAAAGCTCACGTCTCTAACATGGAGCCTGAGCTTTGTGTTATCAACGTCAAGATGTATATTCCTCATCTGGAAGGTTTTGGAGGTTCCTTACGCTGCCCTTGTATGTTCTTGGAAAGTCTGTGGGTCAACCATAATGGCCATATGACAGCTCTTGCTGTAATCGGTAGTTCAAAGGGAAACGAATGGGTATTGGGGTGTTTCTAGTTCACAGTTGTGTTTACATGGGCCTAAGTTATCTTCGTTCTGCATGTGTTCTTGCAGTCTTCCTTTCCCAGCAGTAATGGAAGGTGGTTCCATTGGAACCAGCCAAATGGAAGATAGCACCTTTGACGTGCCTTTTCTGGATGGAGGCTTCTCATCTGTGTCTTCCACAAATCTCATTGCTTGGCCAAAGTCAAAGGTGACTTTTCCCTTGTCTCCTCAGCGATGTTTCTGACGTCCAGACTGTGGCAATCAGGGATGATGGTGCCCAAGTGCTGCTCATAGTACCAAATCACGCCATGTAAGAAAGACTCACACAGCTTGGTTGTATTGGAAACCATTTGGCTTTATTTAATTTCCACTCTGCTTTGGCCCATTTACTTACCCAAAGTATACACTGAGAAATTATTATAAATGTGTGAGCTTTTAGAGCCAGTAAGGATGGCTATGAGGACCTATCAAAGCATGAACTCAGCACTGGAAATTTTAATTGTTGTTTACAGAATTAATTACAGTAATTACAGAATTACTGGAAATTGTAATTCTTAATTAAAGAAATAATAATCCAGTGTTATTTATTTGAAAAAAAAAACAGTCATAATTTTCTAAAGGTTTGGTTTTGTACATGAGCAGGTGACTGGTATCGAGCTGAAACTAAACATAGAAGGTGATTTCTTTCCCATCAAACTTGTGTGCCAGTGGAGCTATGGGATCACTTGTGTTGGCTCATCACAAACATGTCTGATGTAGGCTTCAGAAGTGCAGACAAGTTTCTTAATGATCAGTAAATGTCAAATTTGTACAAATTTCTTTGTCCTCATTATACTCATGGTTGAACTTTTCCATTTATACAGGATTATCATATGCAGAATATAAAAACAGTATGCAAGGAGTTGTTTCCAATTTCTTCTAATTTCACTGAACTTCAACAATCAGAGCTGCTGCTTTTCTGCCAAAAAGTTATTTGTCCTTTTGATTTCTGTATTTTTGTGTGGTGGTTTTTTTATCCTCCCCTCTACCCAGGTTAAATTCTTTTGAACGCGTCTTTGTGGTGATTGGGTTTTTTGGTGGTTTTGGTGATTTTCTTTGGTACATAATCATGCTATATGGGAACAAAGTTTCTTGTTATGACTCGTACAGGCTTTGTAGATAGATGTAGAGCTGCTCTGGCTGTGGTGTATCCACTCACTCATGCTGGTGTCTCTAACTGGCAATACTGGCCTTGGTCATGAAACTCAAGCATGTACCAGAGGTTTTAGTCATAGGATCATAGAATGGTTTGGCTTGAAAGGGGCCTTTAAAGGCCGTTCAGTCCAATGCCCTGCCATAAGCAGGGACATCTTCAACTAGACCACTTTTCTCCAAGCCCTGTCCAACCTGGCCTTGAACCCCTCCAGGGATGGGACAGCCCAGCCATAGCTTCTCTGGGCAACCTGGGCCAGGATCTCACCACCTTCATTGTAAAAAAATCTCTTCTTTAGTTCTAATCTAAATCTACTCATCCTTTAAGTTGACTATGAACACTTTAGACAGATGTTTAGCTTGATGTAAGGAATTCATTGTCTGAGCTGGGGGTACTTGTAGGGTGGTCACCTCCCTGCAGCACTCAGGGAGTGCTCGGGGTTGTTGGTGGCTGATGATGGCCAGATAGATGCAGGGCAGGGGATGTGCTGGCTAGGGCCAGGTCTGAGAGGCCCTGGGACCCCCCAGGCCGTTTCGGGGAAGCTGTTTGCCCCATCCTGCTGCAGACCACAGGCAGGACCTGGCCCTGGTCCCAGCTGAGCCCCACCAGTCCTCATCGGTCCCTTTCTTCATCATGGGGAGGTCCTGTGGGTGAGCAGCCCTGCTCTCGGCTGCTCCTCAGGTTGGTGACAGGGATCTCCCTCCATTGTCCCAGCAGTCAATGATGACACCAAACGGTACCAGCCTCCATGTCCACCCCTGAGGAATGGGTTCGTACCCAGCCACCAGCTGGACTTCACACGGCCCATCCCCACCCTTTAAGCCTGGTGGCCCAGCCAGCTTTGCACCTACCTTGCCATCCTCCTGCCCAGACCATCCCTGTCCCTTTTAGCAATTAGGATGCTGTGGGAGACCATGCCGAACCCGTCCCCACGACCAGGGCTGAGAACCTTCCTTGTGCTCCCCTTGCCCTGCGGGAGAAGGCAGTCCAAAGCTAGGACTGCAAAGGGACCTGAGAGGATTTTTTGGGCTCTCCTGCCCCCTGCCCCAGGATTGGCTCCGTCTGATGTTTCTATGACTGGCATTTGCAAAAGCTGCTGGTGACCCTCCTGTGCTACTGCAGCCCCTCGGGGTGCTTGCTTCTGCCCCCCAAGCCACCTGCGCCCTCAGAGGGCCTTTTCTGACACCCAACCTGAATCTTTCTTATTGAATTTTAAGTCCATTGCTTTTCCGTGGTTATTGAGAACAGATTGTTTTTGTCCTCGCTGCAGCTGCCGCCTTTATGTTTCTACAGTTGGATCACCCCTTCCCCACCCCATCTTCTGTTCTCTGGGCCGAACATCCCATGGCACACAGGCCTCCCTGCAGAGACCTTGAAAGCATAATCCGATCATTACTATTGATTTACTCTGGATTCTCTCTGTATCTTTCATTTAACTCTGTTCCTAAAAGTAGCCTTCTCCAGCTGAAACCCAACCTGTTCTGCACCAAGCAGAGGGTTTACATCACACGTGTTAGAGGTGAGGCTGCTAATTGTAAATCCTGGTATGTTTTCCCTTTTCTGCCACAGCGTGACTTTGTTGACTCATTTTCAGCTTGTGATCCTGCAATCCTCAGATCTTCGGCAGGGCTGCTGCCTGCTGTCTGAGCTGGCGTTTGTGCCCGGTGCTGCAGACTCTGAGCCATCTGGGCTGGGGAGACCCGGGGTGTCTCTCCTCTGTCCCTCCCGCTCCGATGGGATGGTCCCAGGGATGCGGAGGGTGCTCAGGTCCTTCCCAGCCGGGCTCATCAAGCTCCCCTGCCTGGAGGGCTCCCACCTTGGGCTTGTTCACACACTCAGCACTTGTCCTGCTGAGGAGCCTCTTCCTTGTCCCCAGACAGACCTTCCCCACTGACTCCAGCTCTGAGCACCCCTCGCAGGAGGGGCTGGCTTCATCGTCTGTGATCCCTGCACATGAACATGTTTGTCTCTATTGACTAAATATTCCTGCCACCCCCTTCTCCCCCCGCCCCAGCCACTTCTTGAGTTTCCAACAGCCATTTCAATTCTAATCCTCTAATGACTTTGCAGCTCCTTCCAGCCTGGTCTCATCTAGGAATTTAATATTCTGCACTCCATCATCCGGGCTGCTAATGAAAAAATTGAATACTACTGAACCTGGGGTAGGGTCTTGTGAAATCCATTTAGCATACATTTTTAGTCTGACAGTTAGTCATGAATTAGTTTTCTGATCAGTTTTTCATCACTTGACAGGAGTTTCAGCTAGATTTAATTTCTGTTGTTTCTGAGAATGTCATACAAGGCTGTCAAATTTTTTGGCAGAAAACGGCTATGTGATATCTTCAGTTTCTCTGCTGGTCACCAAGCCTGGCTGCTGCCCTCTCCTAGAAGTACCTCAGAGCCCTTCAGTTTGGTTTGCTCTTTACAAAGTGCTGTTGTTGGTTATCTCTGCTTTGCCTGCTGTTTTTCTGGATGATAGAATTAAGTTGCCTGATCCATAGGGTGATGTTCCTCTCCTTGTGCTGCGCCATTGAAGCTGGTTGGAACTTCTCTTCGTTTCCAGGCATCTGAGAACTGTCACGGATGATTCCAGCTTCCTACTGAATGATAAGGGGTTGAATCACAGAATGATATCGGGTTGGAAGGGACCTCTGGAGATCATCTAGTCCAACCCCCCTGCCAAAGCAGGTCCACCCATAGCAGGTCCCACAGGAATGTGTCCAGGGGGTTTTGAATGTCTCCAGAGAAGGAAACTCCACCACCTCCCTGGGCAGCCTATTCCAGTGCTCTGCCACCCTCACAGCAAAGAAGTTCCTNCCCAAGTCCCTCAGCTTCTCCTCGTAAGAGATGCTCCAGGCCCCTCATCATCTTTGTAGCCCTTCGCTGGACCCTCTCCAGCAGCATACAGCATGACACCCGCCATGGCTCCTGGCAGGGTTTTGGCAGTGTGACTCTGCTTGTGGTCTGCGCGTCTCCGGCTCTTTGTCGAAAAGTAAAGACAATTCATAAATCGTGTGCAGAGCCAGGCAGAAAGGCAGCTCATGCCCCAAATTCTGAGTGTCAGATTTGAGGCGCAGCCAATCTGCTGATCTGGGGGTACCTGCTGTGTGATGGCAGTGACTGGAGGAAAAAGCTCTGGCGAACCCCCTGCGCTGGTGGCACCAATGCTCCCCTGCCCCCCTGATGTGGTCCCTTGGCTCCCCAACTGTCCCCCCGGGCTCTGCGCACCCCCCTAGCTGGGTCCCGCTTTGTACCTCAGCCTTTCTCAACCTCTCCTGTGTCTGCCACGTGTATAATCGGCCGTTCAGCACTGTGAGTGGCTCTCCTTAAGCCCTTAGAGAGTTACACTTTGATGTTATCTTAACACACTATTGGTATCAGCTTTCTGGTACGATACAAACAGGTTGTTAGATGTATTTTCTTCAAAGATTTGTATCTTGTTGCTTTAAAATAGACATCATGGTCTGAACTCTCCAATTTGCAGTCATGTTGCCCGGGCAACAGAATATTCTCAAATGGAGGGATTTTGTTAAAGAATGTCTTCAGTTAACTGTGATTTTTCTAATTGAACTGCAATTCTAGCTGACAGTGTTTGGATTTCAAAGTTATTAATGGCATCATATCTTGTGATGTCATAGAATTAAATCTGTGAATTTCTACTTACGTAGGTTATTAGTGCTCAGTGCTAAGGACACTTGGAAGGAGGTGATGGAGGTGGTAGATGTTTTGCGGTTTGGCGGCTCAGCTGGGAGCTCCCATCGGTTCTCAACGTGTGAAGCACAGGAACAACATCTGCTCTTTGCTGTGTTTTAAAGGCTTAGTCCTAACTCACGCCAAAAAGTTTAGCTGATGTGAGGGTGTCTATAGCATTATTTTTATTAATAAGCTCCATATTTTTCTTGTCTTCGCTACAACAGTCACCTTGTCCTCCTCCATCTGTTCTCTCTTGTCCCACATTTGGACAGTCAGGGCTGTGGGTTTTGTCAGTGTGTGCAGAGCTACTGATTCTGCTCTCTCCCTCTACTATAGTAGAAATTACAATAATTTATGGAGGTGTGGAGTTCCTGTTGGCACTTGGAGTGGTTATTCAACCTGTTATGTTTTAAAAATGCAACACATCTTTCTCAAACTCACTGCCTCTGCTATGTGAGGGGGAAAACTCAGCATTTAAAAGCATGATTGTTAACTTCTCACATACAATTAATTAAAGTTTGGGACTTCTGATAAATCAATCATCTGTGCTTAAGGCTCATTGCTAACCTTAACGATCAGGTAACACAGTAACCCAGCTTCTTCTAACCCTTCTTATATTTAGATTAGTTAAAACTTGCTCATAATCCAGATTTTAAAAGTGCAGTTTCCAACGAAAATAAGCTATTGGTGACTGCAATGCCCGTTTGCTCCTTTTAGAGTGTTGATTTTTCCAGGGGTGAGATCGGTGTCTCTGGGTTTGGCCGCGGGGCCAAGCTGGGCTCAGCACCTACTGGGGTGTGGGGGGACTGTCCCCACCACCAGACGGAGAAGCTTTTTTCATGTGCCCAATACATGGCAGGCCTCAGTAGGGGTGGCTTCTCCCATTCTTCAGTTGTTGTGTCTCCTTAGGCCTATTGGGAGTTACAGGTTAAGTGGCCGCCTCCTCTTCCTTCTGAAAGTAAAAATTCATTAACTCTCTGGAGTGCAAGCTCGGTCTTGATCTAGGGTTGGAAATGGAGTTTTGGGGGCACCGATGGGAGGGTGCAGGCAAACCTCTTCCCCACATCCCAGGGTGCGATGGGTACACGGCTCTGGGCCCTGTGAGGCTTCTAGGTCTACCCACTGCGCGGTGGAGTCTGCCCCCTCCCTTCGTGAGCTGTTTTGTTATCTCCACTGCTAGAAATCGTCTCTTACCTCGGTGTTACTCTGCCTGGTTTAACCATCCTGTTGTTAGCTCTCGTGTGTGTTGCAGCTATTGCAAACTCTTGCAAGTTGGACTTCTTCCCCGCACCTTAACTCCTACACACAGTGGTCACCATCTCCATTGAGAAGGACAATAGCTTGATCTCTTTAACTTTCATATTTTAAAGGCTTTTATGGCTACTGGATCACCTTTGTGTCCATCATGCAACTATTCCTCTGTCCCTATGTTCTTCTTGACCTTGGCTCCAGGAGTGACCCAGAACTTTTGCACAGCTCCTGCCACTGCGGCAGGTGGAGCTCATTGCTGAATTCACACAGATTCCTAATTGATACTTTCAATTAGTCTTTATGATTCAGTATCATTCAGAGAGTTTATGCTGAAGTTTTTCCCTACTTTCTGACAGGTTGCCCTTGCTCACAGCCCTGTTGTCCCACCAGATCATGCACCTTCAGCTTTACCCTCAGCATTGATACCTTGGGCTTGGTGGCCATTACTCGCACATGGGAGGTTTAGGCCAGGAACCTGAGTGGTACCATTGAGTAACGTCCTGCTTGGTGATCTCTCTGTGTTAACAAATACAGTTTGAGCAAGATAATTTGTATATAGCAAATTATACACATACATATATATGTATTCATATATATATCTAGATGTTTAGATATACCTTTTTCTGCGAAAGTGTATGTGTTGTATTCTACATTTCTGGGCACAAATGCCTTGCGTGGAGGTCAAGGTACCACTTTTTCTAGTTACTCGGAGTAGGCAATCATCCCTTGGAAACGTTTATCATATTTACTTAAAAACTGTCAGCTGAGGAAATGCTCCATTCAGTCGAAGTAGGTTTTTCTCAGTCCTCCTCTGCACTGAGAAAATCAGAAATTTGTTCTTGGATTTTAATCAATTTTTCTTGCAACATAAGCATATTTGTCCTTCCAGCAGTGGACTGGTGGGATAATCCATCACCAGCCTTTTTGTGATACTCTTTTAAGATTTGAGGTGAGCAAACCCACTTCTGTCAGTCTGTCCTTGGTGGTCGAGATTTCCAAGTGTCTTTTCCAACTCACTGATTTCAGTTTGTTCACCTCCTTCTTGAAGACCCGTGTCCCAAACAGACCAGTTCAGATGGATCCTCGCCATCTTGTCAGTACCTCCTAGAATTAAATTTGTCTTTGTGCAATGTCACTGTTTTCTTGTCTTGTGTTTGGTTTGGGTTTACTGCCATTACCATGTGTTGTTTTGTGCTTTACGATGCCCAGCCAGTTGTTTAGGCACTTGGTTTCTCCATTCCAAGTGTTACGGTTTGTACTAGACCTTACTGGGTTTCATCTTCCTGATTTCAGATGTCGCTGCTTCTGTCAGCCAGACTCATAAACTTGTCAATCAGACTTTATGTATTATGCTTTCTTCTTTTAACAAGATTTACTTTCCCAAAACTAGGGAAATTATCAGTAAAACGAATAAAATCTGATTTGAGTCTTTGGTGTCAAAACTGGCATAAAGTATGCGGGAGGAAATAACTCAGAAAAGCATTCTAAATGCTAAATACATGTCAGTGTTCTTAATGTACCATACAGGGCCCCTGTGACGGTTTTACAAAGCAAACTAAATGTTGTGAGTGAGATGATGCTGGGACCGATGCCAGGCGGCTCGGCCTGTGGTTTCTGAAGTCTGCACTTTTGATAATTGTAAGTGTTTAAAAGTACTGATAGTCCTCCTGTTCCCTGGAATTTCTCTGATTTCCCAGGACCCAGTATTTTAGAGGGTATGGAAAGTTTCTCCACTCGTTTTTTGAAGGCTTTCTGTAATTTATGAGAACTTCCCTATTTGAACATTAATGACTGAGCAGATGCTGCCTGCCGTCCTCCTCTGCCACAGCTGGGAGGTCTCCGCACCATTCGGGAAGGACACGTTCCCCCATCCCTGCAAAGCTCCTGTCGTCTTGCCTCTTCTGCTTTGCTGTCTGCAGCTGTGCAGACTGTGATGGACCGAGGACAGACCTCTGCCTTTTCTTCTTTGTGACAGATCATAAGCTTTCTCTGGGTAGATTACTGCTTTATTCAGCTTCTCTTATCAGTCATAACATGCTTGAACTCTGGGCTTCCCGTTGCTGGAGTAGAAGACTGCGGACCATGAGAAGACTATTTGGCCATGAATGATTTTCTGTCACTGTAAGAGGCTGGTGGTTGTTTTTCTGGGAGGCTGAGCATGGGCAGGCTCTCAGGGGGGTGCGTGTCCTGGGGGAGCAGTACCCCAGCCTTGCTGCCCCACAGGGGACATGTGTCCCCCTTTCCCATGTGCCACTTCTGTGGGCACTGGAGGTTCCTGCTCCAGGCCTGGGGCAGTCTGCTTGTCAAGAGCAGCTTTCATTTGCCTGATGAATTCTCTTTTTAAAATGTATTTATTTACCTACTCTCTCAAGGCTTTCTTCTTATCCTCATTTTATTTGATTTGCTTTCTCTCTCTTTTCATTTAAAGTTTGTCTTGTAAAAATTGATCAGGTTTCTGGCCTCCTGGCTCCCTCCCACTCCTCCTCCAGTCTTCAGTGTGAGACTGATTTAATTCTGAGTCAGATGCCATCTCAGCTTTGATTATCCAGATGATGTTGCTGACTTGAAATCTTCCCTGACCTGCAGCGGTCTCACTCCAGTCACTGATGCTGCATAGAAGTCTCTGCTCTGTCCAGGATGCCCTGCATTTCCCCA
This sequence comes from Arenaria interpres, assembly GCA_013399435.1. NCBI lineage: Eukaryota > Metazoa > Chordata > Aves > Charadriiformes > Scolopacidae > Arenaria > Arenaria interpres. The sequence goes on along the minus strand of VXAK01001740.1, from coordinate 60,281 downwards.
TCCTTCAGGCTGGCTCTCAGAAGGTCTGTCAGACCCATGTCTAATGCTGGTGGTAAGGACCATTCTGGACACAGATCTACATGCTCCCCAGTCCCTTGAGAGCATCCTTCTGTGCTGGCTGGACCAGAGACCAGACTGACCAACTCTTCCCCAGGAGGACCAACCTGTCCTCTCTGTCCTGTTCTGCCTGCTCTAGTTAGCACCATCTGTCATGACTCCATCTGAAGAAGGCAGCCAAGAAACATCCTCATTGATATGTCCCCCCTCTCTCCTGTGTCTGAGGTACTCTCTTCCCAGGCACTGACTACCCATGGACCTTGCATTCGGCTCCCTGTGACAAGTAGCCATGACTTGAATTTTTAAGGCATGCTTTTGCTGTTGGGAGGTTTCTGTGCAGATGGCCTCTTGCCTCTGGCCAAATCTGTCATTCTTCCCTTGCAGAATCTTTTTCTGAACTTTCAGGAGATGCCACCAACCCACCTCTAGTCTCTGCAGGAAGCTGAAGCTCATTCCCAGAGCCTTTCTGCAGCACAGCATGTTCATGGAAATTGTGACCTCTAGGCTATGGCACTTGTTGGCCTGTGTGGCTGCCCAGCATGCTGCTGCCGTGGCCCACAAGTGTCATAGCAGGGTGTAGGGGGTGACACCCTCATGCCAAAGCTGCTGGTGGGGCTGGTACCTGTACTTCTTGGATAACACTCCACTGTTCTCCTTGTAGCCTGTACTGATGGTTATCAGCCCTGCTGGAAACATCATTCCTGACAGAGGTGAGATTCACTCCTCGCAGTCTGGAGATCATGTTTCTCCTCCTCCAGCTCAAAGGCTTCCTGAGCATGATGGCTTTGTAAGGGTTGTTCCTGCTTCCCAGAAACATTCAGAGTTGAGAACACCTCGCTGCCCTTGATGGAGGAGATCACAGTGTTGTCCACCTCTCTTTAGGGTAGTTTTGTGATGAATCTCAGTGGGAGAATCATCTTGTTTTCCCAGTAGTGCCATGTGCCTCATCTGAAAACACTGAGAAAGGTCTCTGTCTCTCTCAGCCTAGAGCTGAATGGTTACAACTTTGGACATTTTTTGTTTCTCATGTATGTTTATATGTACCCATTGTCTGATCCAGATAATTTGCAGATGCACCTTGTGGGTTTAATGGCAGCAGTTAGTCAGGCTGCCTGGCTATCGGGCCTCTGCTAAGTCACGGGCTCAGTGTGTGGTCCATAGGAAGAATAAATTCTCATTTGCTGTATAGACCATGCAAGTTGGGTGTTTCCAGGAGGTACTGGATCTACTTCATACACATTGCATGACTGGTTTGCGGGCACAGAGGGCATCCAAGATGAGTTTGTCCCAGATGCTTTGTCTCAGGTGCGGCTGGCGCGCAGGAGGTCTGTCTGTTGCTTCCAGGAGGTGTTGGGTCTACAGCGTAGTCATACGGTGACTGACCCTGGCGACACGCTCGGGAAGCATCAGACGGGCTGCATCTGTGCAGTGTGGTGGCAGCACACATTGCTGCGAGCCTATCTAGAGTCTCTGCTCATATGGCAGCCCAGATGGAGCCGCAGTATGTGAGCAGTGGGATTGACCTACTGGGACTGCCAGACTTCTGGAAATCTAGAACAAATATAGAATATGCCTGAAGTCTGCCTGGCCGAGGGAAGGTAGACAACTTGGAAAAAAGTCCAGACGTAGAGCAGTGCTACCTGATTAAATAAAGTGTGATGATTAAAAAGACTCATTCTGCTGTTATCTGGGATAATGGAGGGGTAGAACATCATCAACAATGGAAAGCCTCAATAATTGGAGAGGTCTTGGGTAAAGCGATACAAAAATAATTGACAACAGTCTGGCACATTGACAGGGTCTGAGTAGTGCTGAGTAGACTCAATATGTTATGACACTAAATTGGCTGCCTGCACCCTACCCAATGAGCCCTTTTACATTCCTCTTCCATGGAAGGTCTGCTCTGTTTTTGTCTAGCAGCATCGCTGATGGTTACTTCCTTCTCACCCCATCATCTCCTAGAGCCACTGCTGCCTCATCTCGCCTGCCTCCTCATGGCTCTGCCTCTGCGGCCCATGTCCGTCGCTGATTCTGGTGCCTCTTGCACATGTAGGATGGTAACAGCAAAGTTCTGGACTTCTCGAATTGCTGCAGTCTGAAACTGGACAACACCTCTGAGAGCAGGGTGTGCTTTAATATGGAGTGCACGACATGGGGGCTTCTTTGGTTCAGAAAGAGTCTTCCCCTTCTCAAGTGAGAAGTTCCAGCGGGGGGTTGGGATATGAGCTTTTTCAGGTATGAAAATATGAGAACATACCAGTGTTTTCAGAGCCGCTCTGGCATCTACTTGGTGTTCTTCTGACCTCCATCCAGGTAACTCCCTTTTGAAGTTATCATCAAAAAGGTAAACACCTGCACTAAACTTGATCTGTTTGCCTCCCTCTCTTACTTTTTCTTTCCATTTTGTGAAGATCTTTATCAGCTTTTATGTCAACTGGATGCTTCCCTTAACTCAGATGCATGTGGCTAGGAGTCTGTGACTCATGGCTAGTTGAGATGTTTTGCTACTCTTCTGTCTCCCAGTTCCTGACTCTCCTTCTCTTTGAAACCTTTACAAGGTGATGTCTCCAGTGGTGGCAGCCTGTCCGTTAGCTTTGCACACCATAGGACCTGTCCCTTCCTCATTACAGGGGAATAGGGCTTTACTGTGGATATTTTTAGGGACTAACGAGCAGATGATGGTGGAAATCCACCTTGGACCTAGCAAGGTCTGTACTCATGAGGACAAGTTCAAGGTGATTGTACCCACTGTTGTACTGTCATTGCACCAGGAAAATGATATAGCTATTCTTCACATTTCCCACGGAAAATACTGTGTTGCAGGTTGGCCAGGCCTCTTATCCCTGGAGACATTCCTACTTGAGCCCTCCACAGGACCGATGAGATCCTGGCTGTGGTGGCAGGATCATCAAAATAGATTTCATATCACTTTGTGCTGAGGCTCTTCCTTCCTCAGGAAACCTGCAGAACTGGAGCTGGAGCTCCCACTGTGTCCTGCCGGGTGCTCTGAGGGGGTGATGTTTCTTTGCTCAGCATCATAAGTCACAACTCAGTGCCAGGAGATAACAGATCCTTCAATATGAGTATACAGTGATAATTCAGAACAAGAAAAATAAAAGCAGGCCCAAGATGAAAACCCTGTTAAGTACCATGGTTTAAAGTTGTTTAGCCCTCCAGGGAGCTGCTGGAGGGGGCACAGCAAAGGGCTACCAAGATGCTGAGGGGACTAGAACATCTCTCTGCTGAGGAAAGGCTGAGGGACTTGGGTCTGTTACGTGTGGAGAAGAGCAGAGTGAGGGGGGATCTGATCAACGCCTCTAAATCCTTCCAGGGTGGGTGTCAGGAGGATGGGGCCAGGCTTTTCCCAGTGGTGCCCAGGGACAGGACAAGAGGGACCGGGCACAAACTGGACCAGGGGAAGCTCCATGTGAACACCATGAGGAGGAGCTTGTTTGGTGTGAGGGTGGCAGAGGCCTGGCAGAGGCTGCCCAGAGAGTTGGTGGAGTCTCCTTCTCTGGAGACATTCCAACCCCCCTGGAGACGTTCCTGTGGGACCTGCTGTGGGTGCCCCTGCTCTGGCAGGGGCTTGGACTGGGTGCTCTCCAGAGGTCCCTGCCAACCCCACATCATTCTGGGATTCTGCCTCTGTGCATCTTTGCTTTTAGCTGGTGGCAAAGCAGTGAGCGTGCTCCTCTGTGAGTGACCTGTGCGAGGTGGAGCGAGGAGGCAGCTGCCTGGACCAGCCATGCCCATGGCCTGGACAATGTGGAGATGGGCTCCTTTGGCTTCTCTTCTGTAGAGACTGGGCATCCCCATGTGCTCTGAGGGCCCCCCTGGTGCTATCACTCCTTGGCATGCTGTTGCTGTTGTGTTCCTGGTGAATCGTCAGCAGCCCTTGCCCGAGCTCTGAGCCAGGCTGTGTCACCAGGGGCAGGAGGGGCTGGGGGACCTTCTCATGGTTTCATGCAGTGCAGCAGGCTTTTTTTGTTTTGTTTTGTTTTCCCAGTGCTGTTATCCCCAGAAGCTGGGTTAGATCTCAGAGCTATGACTCTTACCAGGCACATCCAGGCATATTTCAACCGTCTTTCTCTGCTGTTAACTTTTAAGACCTTAAAAGCACAGAGATGTGAGGTGCTGCAGAACCGGTTCAGATACCCCTCTTCCTTCTTTCTTTTGGAAATTACTGATTTTGCCTAAAAAGATAAAAATAGGCAAATTGCTGTTAGATTAGAAAGTGCTGCCACTTTGATATCAGGCCATGGAGTGACTTAAGGTGTTACTGTGTTTGAGAAGATAGCCCCGTGCTGGATCCATAGCGTGGTTGTCTGTCTTGTGTGGCCTGAACGTGGATTTTTGGTGTTGAGTGGGTGCTGTGGGTAGGGCAGGGTCTGCGCTTGTAGCATTGGGGCAAGACACAGTGGGAGATGCCCTTTGCACAATGTCTGCTGTATCGGTGGCATCTCCCAGGTGAGAAGCTTGGCTGTGATGCTAGGATGGCATTCCTATGTGGGACACCTGGCTTTTGGCTTGAAATGGCATTATTTATTTTCTGTGAGGAAGTCAGGCTGGTTTTTCTGATAGCAATTCCTCCCACTTTGATGTAGAAGCACTAAGATTGCTAGCTATGAAATATTAAAAAAAAAAAAAAATTAATGTTGTCTGGAGTTTCTATCCTTGAGGCTTCCTTTCTTCTTTACCTCTCCCCAGAAAGCTGTTCCTGGTAACTTAGAGGAGTTCAGTGGCAGGGGCTGTTGTGCAGTCTTTCGGAGGGTTTCATCAGTGTGATTGTGTGCAGAGAAGAGATGCTGGGATGGGGGCGAGCAGGGGGCTTGGGTACGGCGCTGTGGCTTGTAGCCAGGGGAGCCCGTGTGCCAGGAAGCACCGGCTGAGGCCACGATGCCGTAAATGAACCCTTCTGTCTCCTTTGCTTTTTCCAAGTTGGACTGAGAAACGCGACCGGCAGAGCTCGTCTCCCTTCCCGCGGATATCTGTGAGACTATGTTCTCAACAGACTTCTCATCTAGCATGTTTCTTCTCCCCTTCCTGGGAAGTCATAGCACTTCAGGGCCGGGAGGAGGGATGGAGGGGGCGTCTGTTGCCTGTGGTCCCAGCGTTGTGGGACCTCTGGGGCGTGGGAGACCGTCCCCTCCTGCGGCTGGACTGGGAGGGACCCCGGGGGCACCGCAGCGGCAGAGGCTACTCCTGGCGCAGCACATGCGTTCCCCACACATTCACCATGCGTTTTAGGAGTTATTCCTGAGACTCACATCTGAGTAGACTCAGAATTTGTACTTGGAATTTGGATTTTTCAGAGACAGTGGAACGTACGTTAATTGTTTGTTTGAGGAACTTTGAAGTTCAAGTGCTTTTTCTAAACTCTCCAGTCTTTGGTCAATTTGGTTATTTTTGCTTTCAGATTTCCCCAGGTTCAGGTCATCTGCCCTTCTGCACAAAAGCCTGCTCAAAGAATGTGACCTTTGGGAGAGCAGACCTTATAAATGTGGATGTATATATAAGGAGAGACAGAAAGATCGCAATTCGAAGCAAGCTTGGGGGGAAACAGAGATTCGTACTCGATTTTCTCTGCTACTGTGGCCTAATTTCCCAAACGCAGAAGGAAGGCTTCCTGTCTTCCAGTCACCACTGATCGCTTCCAGCTCCAGCTGAGGAGGTGGAGCGCGAATTCTGGGCCTCAGAAAATGCAAAAAAAAATTCACATAAACATTGTTGAGCTGAGGATAGTAAGACTATTTCTGCTGATAAAGGATCATAGTAGAGAGGTGTGCATGCTGCACTGAGTCACCAAGTTAAATATATCCCTTTGTCACAAGTTAGTGGTAAAATGCAAATGAAGCCCGTATTTCTCAAAGCTGTTCTCGTGGGAGGGCCGGGAACATTCAGCAGCTGGAGCCGCCGGTGTCTGGGAGGGCTGGGCTTCTGATCAAGTACCTTCCTCTCAAGCACCGACCCACCACATGTGTTCATCTCAAATGCCAACCCTAAATGAAAAGCAGGGGGACGGGACGGGGTGATGGTCCCAGCAGGTGCCGTCAGAGCCAGCAGCTGTGTCTCAGCCTGTCTGCACACCCTTTTCACCCTCCCAGCAGCAGCCCTTTGTTTTCACCCAGAATCAACTGGATCCAGCTGCTCCTCGTTCCCAAGCCAGCCTGCAGATGCTGAGTGAGGGCACCAGTCTAAGAGGCCCAGCAGAGACTGGGGGGACTGAGGGTCCTGGGAGGGGTAGGAAGGGCAGAGGTGGCTGTGGTTCATGGGGGCATCGGGTGCAGGACTCAACCGGCTCAGCCCAGAGCAGTTGTCCCAGTTTAATTTCCCGAGGACCAGTGATGGATTTCGTGTGCTCCTGCCACCTCAATGCAGTTCCTTACCACATTAAAAGAATACTTTTGGGCCTTGTTCTGGAAATATGGGGTGGTTTTGCATTGCTAGCTGTGATGTGGTGCTGTTTGGGGTTTTTTTTCCCAAATATGTAAGAAATCAACAAGGAGTCAAGTGGCTTCGCTAGTCTGTTGGCTGAAGCCTTTCTTCAGGAGTGGTACCTCAGTCTCTCTCCTCTTACGAGTGTTGGCCTGCCCTGGTGTGACCGCTGCTGTTCCATGGTTCCCCAGGACTGAGCCCCTCTAGAAGCCGTTCCCGGCATAAGACAGACAGTTTAGTTTGTGTGTTTTGCTGGCAGACCCACGTTTGGCTTCCCCACTTCCCTTGTTCTTTGAGTTCTCTGTTCTTCCCATGGAGGGAAACAACGGGATGGGTGGTGGGCAAAGGGATGTTCAGTGTTGGTGTAAAATGCTGTGGCTTTCCTGGGGCGAGCTGGTGCTGCAGCTTTGGGAGCAGCAGCGGTTCCTCAGGCAGCGCAGGCGGGAGCGAGCAGGAGTTAGTCCAGGATGGTTCAGGTGAGATGTGGGGGGAGCCCGGTTGCGGGTAAGTCACCGTTCATCAGCTAAGGAGGATCCACTAGAAAGCTTCAGCATGGAGAACACCTTGTCAGTACTTGCAGGACCTAGGATCAATTCCTTGCTGGCGTTGGGCATTATCACCACCGGGCTGTGAGGAGAGGGCAATGGTTGCCTACGAGCTATTTGCCACCCTCTGGTTGCACGAGCCATGGACATACGCTCTCCCCGCGGTGCCGAGAGCGTGTTTCCACCGAGGGGTCCCTGACTGGGTGAGCTGAGGCAGAACAATCGCTGGCACCCGTCCCCTTGCAAAGCAGCTGTGAGGAGTCCATATGGCGCGGTGCGAGCCAGCGAGCACAGGGTCGGTGCTGCTCGGAGCCGCTCAACTCTCTCCCCTCCTCTCTTTTCAGGTGGCCATCATTGCAGGAAATTTTGAATTGGCTGAAATCATCAAAACCCACAAAGAGTCCGATGTTGGTGAGTTGGATCTTTCTTCTTCCCCTTTCTCTCCCTTCTCAGTCCTGCTGCAGAGCACGGGGCTGTTAGCCTGGGGCTGTTATCGGGGAGTTTCCCGGTGCTGCCGGCGGCGGTGGGTGGAAGCTGCGGGGCGTTTTGGGTGTTGGGGGGTGGCAGGAGAGCTCTGCTTCCTCCCGGGGCCACTAGAGTCCAGTTTGTTCAGTCCAGTCTTTGCTGGTGACTGCTGAGGTTGCCAGGCTAAAGAATTAGCCACACCATTGGTCTGGAGAGCTCTGAAAAGCTTCTGTAAAATTCCTTACCTTTTGCATCCCTGTTTGCTTGTTTGCGTCCTTGAGGCCATTTCACGTGAGAGATGCTCTCCTGCTGAGCTGTTAGCTGGGTGCTGCGGGAAGAGACACCCTCTGTCTTAGTGACAGTGGTCACGGAGCTGCCCCACGCTGAAGCTCCTGTAGGTACAAGGGAAGCAGCAACCACTCTGCTTGGACTTGCTTCTGATGGAGGAGTATTTTTGGATTTTCTCTTCATCCTTTTTCCTTGTGGCATTTCTTCTGTGGGGTAGGTATGACCATGTGATATATTATATGCTGTGCCAAACTGAGCTTTAGGTCAGATATAAAATCAGCCCTTACTGAGTTTTCTTGAATTATTCTGAGAAGTTTGATGGTCCGGAGCTCTCTAGCGCAATGGAGGAACCAGTGCAAAGAGTGAGTTCACTGTGTGTGTGCCTGCACAGAAGGTGCAGGGTTATGGGGTCAGCAGCTGAAAAAAGACCTGTGGAGTTTAAAACAGGCAGCAAGTGTTGGGCTTGGTTCTTGGAAGGGGCCGTGAATCTGGAAACCTGGGCCCTGAGGTACCCTTTGTTGCTTCTTTTCTCAGGCAGCTATTGCTGAGAGCTACAAACAGTTGCTGAGGATGTGTGGGAAGACGTAAGAGTCAGGACGCGGGGAAAAGCCTGAAAATTCCTTATAATTATGTCAGTGAACAGTGCGTGCAAGAAAGTCACCCTATTAATTCAAGAGGGTAGTGACTGTCTGTCCTGAGAGAGGGGTTTTGGACTTCGTGACCTCCAAAGGTCCCTTCCAGCCTAAATTCTTCTGTGGTTGAAGCTGAATCTGTGGTTGACTGGCTCAATTTATTTTTATTGGAAAAGTGTAAGAAAAAAGGGCATGAAAACATGTCAGGTAGGATGAATTCTTCATGTTTTTGATAAGGCTGTGTATATAAAATGGGTCAGGTAACAGTTGCAAACTAATCACAGGCAAACCAGCAGGTCCAGATGGCTTCCACCTGGGGTCACGGGAGCTGGCAGTGAACTTCCCCAGCAAGGAGAAATTGTCTTTGGAAGTTCATTAAGAGCTGAGAGGTGCGAGTGTCTGACCAGAGGAGAGCAGACTGGCGTTACTGGGGAGGAAGAAGGGGCAGTTCTTGGTCTTCTCTGCAATAGTTCTGTCAGAGCAGCTGAAGAAATCATGAAACCCAGAATCTGGTGGGAAGGGCAGCCTGGTCAGTGATGGCTCCTGGAGAGGTCTTCCTCTCAAGTTCCCAATGTTAGCCTGCATTTGTCTGACTGTGAGACAAGAATTGGTGGCCCTGCCACTGGAGGTATTCATGGAGGACCTGCTGTGTCAGGGCTGTGGGAGGAAGGATGGTCAGCAGCAGCTTTTGCTCTGTTCTGCAGGACAGCCCTTAGCACGTAGCTGAGCTTCCAGGCTCTTCAAACATCCATTCGTGCTTCTGTTTGGACCCCGAGAGCTCTTCTGAGGTGGAGCTGGCTGTCCCCACTCACTGTGCTTTGTCCTACAATGTAGAGCAAGCCCGGAGGGTGTGAACTGAGTTGCTTTCAGGTGAAAATAACCCAGAAACTGTTTCAGAAAAACACCTGATGTGCTCCATCTGCTGAGAGGCGCCCAGCCAGGGTCAGCACAGTGGGAAGGTGCTCAGCGTAGGCACCGGGTGGTCGGTGAGAGCTGTGGATGGCCCACTGGACTGCAGAACTTCTCGTGCAGGCTTCGCTGTGGTTCCTAGCGCTCAGGTCTCCATCTCTTCAGTCGGGGCAGAGACTGAGAGCTGCTTGTTTCATCGCAGCCACCAGCACTGGGGTCCAAGGAGGTCAGAGTGGAACCTCCAAATCTGGGGAGGGAGAACAGGTTCTTACAAGTAGAAAACATTTGCAGAGACTGTGGAATTGGACAGTTCCATTGGACTGCGCATGGACTGTTCCATCATCTCTGGTTTTTAACTTAGTCTCATGTTTTAGGGATCTGCAGACAGACAACGCCATGAGTGGCAATTGCTGTGCTTTATTTTCTTGGTTGGACTGGGGAGGTTGGGTCATGAGGACTTAACAAGGCCACTGCAGACCCTCTGTGGTATATCCCAGTGCCTGTTGGTCAGTGCAGCCCCTGCTGTTGCCCACATGGGAATGATTTCTGTGGAGTGGAAAGGGCAGCCCTAAGGCTCTTCCTCAGCAGCAGGAGGGTCTTCTGGGGTACAGCTGCAGAGCCTTGTCTCCCACCGCCCCAGGCAGGTCTGGAGACCTTCTCAGTTCAGCACATTTACTGGTAATGCCTTGGGGAGGCCCGAGCCACCTACTGCAGCACCCTTGAGTTGGTTTGCAGGGGCTGTATGTAAAGGGAGGGCTCCCTCCAGGGGGGTCCTGAGCTGGGTGTCTTGTTCCCAGCACAGCCCCCAGAGATGGCCCTGGAAAAAGGCTGCATGTTGAGCAGGAGCACCAGGAGCTGGTCAGTGGGAATCAGGATGGAGTCTGAACCCCAGGGCCTCTCCGGGGTGCCACTGCCAGCCTCCTGGCACGACCCCTGGGCGTTCAGGTCTGAAATCCACAGCAACGTTTATCAGTCCGATGTGCAATTCCATCACAGTCAGATGCACGCCGCTGTACCTGGTGTCACTATGACATTTGCAATGGTGTTAATTGCACTTCGGATTTGTATCAGTTGGATCCTGTGCTGGGTGCTCAAGAATTTTCATGATCCATCTTTGTAGGAAGTTGTCTCAGACTGCAAGTTTTAAAGTATTTGTTTCAGTGGCTTAGTAGCCGCTTAGTGATTGCTTTGCTGTCATGATGACACAAATGCCTCTTCCTGCTCCTTTTAGAACATAATTCTGTATCTACAAAATAGCCCAAAAGCTTTCTTTGAAGTTTCCTCCAGGCTACAAACCGCTTGGTTTTCTTTAGTATTTTTAGCTCCCTTTATCGATTTTTTGAGTGTATTGTAACTCCATATTGATTTCAATTATTTTCCATAATTACAGAATAAATATATTCTGCAGGAGCAATTGATGTCTTCATTTTGCCACTCTTATCCAAATAGGCATTTAACCATAGTTGCTTTGTTTTCATAATTGTGGTTTTACAACTTTTCTTTGTTTGCTAATTTTTTAGAAACTCCCAATTTTCATTCATATTTTCTCTCCCTGCGTGAGAGTAGATCTGGAGGAACAATGTAACATTAATTCAATGCCAAGAAATTATCTTTAAGCATTACATGTGCGTAAGGCTGGCTGGGGCTGCCTTCCCTTTTCTTACGCTGAATATAATCGGGTCGTGATTCATGGTCACTAAGCAACCACCAGCTTCAAGTCAAAGGAATTAATTCATTATCAGTCATAACGAGGCCCAAACCAGTTGCCCCTTATGACGTGGAACACCTTTTTGCTGGGGGACGGTGATGTGCAGCTCTGCCTGAGCTCACCAGCGCTTGTTTCCCACCCTGAGGCTGACGGTAACAGCGCTTGTTTTCCTCCCGTGTATGGGCAGGGCTGAGGAGTAGCCCACCCCTCAGAGACCCCGCCGTGTCCCTGCTTTTGGGATGGGTTGGTCCCTTGACCCACATCTGCTCGAGGTCCTGCAGCCCTGGTGCACCATCAGCTCTATGCAGGCAGTGCTGCTGACAGAGACTTCCCCTCTCCTGCTGCTTTGGGGTGGGTTTTTTCAAGATATTTGGGCATATGAAGACATAGTTTGGATGTAGTAAAGGTTGGGAAATGACCTGGTCACCAAACTCCTCATTAGGTGTCCATCCCAGGTGGGAAGCAGTGTGTATCCAGATGCACATGGCCCCATTCGCTAGCTCCTTCTTAGTGTGAGCTGACACCAGGGCACTGATTTAGAGCACAGCATATTAGGAAGATTACGTGAGACTTTAGGCATTGAAATGTCAGGTGTTGCTGAGAAGCCTCAGCTTTATGATGTTTTATACCTCAAACCAAAGAATGTTACTTCTCATTAATGAGGGTGTTCTGGAGACAACCGAAGATCAGTATCTCTTCAGGTGCCCTCCTTATCTGAAGTCTGTCCCAGGTGTGTTCATGTGCTGCCAAGCATCTGTCAGAAACGCTCTGTGGGACCTCAGTCTGGGGTTACCCAGAGTGTGGAAAATCTAACATCTTCCCTTGCTACCGACTCTTCAAGTTCTTCCCTGTCAAGAGGAGAACAAGTTTGAATTGGAACAAGATGATCTTTAAGGTCCCTTCCAACCCAAACTGTTCTATGATTCTATGAAATACACCCCAAAGGATTTAAAAGACAGCATTTTGCTTCCTTAGGAGACCATGACTTCATATCACTTATCGCTAAGATTCAATAACTTGTTCATAATATTCACTGTCTGTAAAACATCTTTTGTCTAATGAGGGAAATGATGCCGTTTCAGATCTTTGACTATCCATGTTGCCCTGGGCTGAACCTCCTCTGGCTTACTGGCTTTTTTGAGATGGGGGATTTCTACGGTGGCATAAGGATATCTGCTTTTCTTTCTGCATTTTCCTAATGGTATTCTGTGTTTGAATAGTGTTTCTAGCCACTACCAAGCTCAGAGAGAACTTTTTCTTGGAGCTGTGATGTAGAATGGCATAGATCCTCTCAGCTAGATGTGTATGACAAGCAGAAGTTATAACATTTCTTCCTCCTTTCTGACATTTCCCCTGGATACCTTCTCAGAGGAATTTTTGGAAGGTGCTAAAGGAGGTAGATGTTGAAAGATTTTGTATGGAAGCCATAAATGAGTTCTTGTACTATGGAAAGCTTTATTTGTTTTTGTCTGATTTTGTCAAATGTTCTGGAATGTGTAAAAATGTGGATGTTCTTGTTGAACTTGTTCTGTTTATAAGGATAGTTGGAGATCTGTGAGCTGGCAGCGGTGAGGAGAGAAGATGGAGAACAATAGCATTGTATGTGCTCTTCTTCCTTGTGTACCTTCTACAAAGGCTTTTTTGCTCATTATTGTGGAAGCTTAGAATACTCAGCTTCGTGAGGCTTTGGTCTGACCGGCCCAGCAGCTCCTAAGCAAGGGTATGGTTCTCTGCCACAAATGCAGTAGGAGGTGGTAGGACAACAGGAACGGCTCTTGGATCCTGCCAGAAGCTGATCTTCAATTACTGAGGGGTAGAGAGGGTTTCATACTCTTCTGGGCACAGCAAATTCAGTGGTCCAGCCTAGGGATGTTCCACTGCAGAAGTCATAGCATGGTCATATAAGATAGATATTCTGCAGAAAATCACTCCTGGCTGGGAAGACTGAGTAGTGTTTGGTGGCAGGAGTTGTCTGGAAGCGGAGTTGAAATCCCGTCTGGCTGAGTGTGACTCTTGGAGTGTATTTGTACGGTGGGCATGAGAAGAGCAGTTCCTCAGGCTGTGGGTTCCCCTCTCTGAGGAGCAGGGGGGTGGTGGTGCTCAGACACCTGCACCTCACTGGGAGGTTTCTTTCTCTGTGGTGAAATGCTGGCAGTTGTTGGTCTCTCATGTTGACCCATGGCTGGTGAGGGCACCTGTGTGGGACGTTGGGAGCCTGTCCCCAGGACAATCCTCCTGTCCCCATCTCTCTGAAGGCTCTTCACCACCCCTTCTGTATGGGACGCGGTCAGTCCCCTGGTGACCATAGACCTGTGCATGGGTGACCTCACAGGAGAAATTTATTTTTTCAATGTGAATTTGAAAAATTCCTCAAAAAACTACTGATGGAACAATAAGTTTTTAAGACCAGAGTGCCTGGTATTGTCCTCTTGTGATAAAACCAGTAATGTCTTCACAAGTGTCTGCAAACTTTTGCAGAAGAACTTTTTGCCAGTCTACACATCTAACTGTGACTGTCACCCTGGCAAACCATGAATAGCTGCTGTTCCTTTATTTTCTTAATATAGATCAGGTTGACCAGCTTCTGAACCATTACATGGCTTTATTTTGAACACTTGCTGTTTTTAAACATTATTTTTAGAAATGTGGGCTGAATTGAGATGCATTTTTCCATCATAACCTTATGGATGAAGAGACGATGGCCTCTTTTCAGGGGTTGATGTGTCCCTTGGTTATGTTAGCTCCTCTGCTCATGACCTTGGTCTTAGAGCCTGACCTCAGGTGGTTTGTGTCAGGACTCATGGGTTTGTTTCAGTTTCACTGCTTCTTGAGGAACTGTCCTGTGTTGTGCAACCTCTGTTGGTGTTCCCAGATGCTCCTTCCTGCATCAAGCTGTGATGGAGCATGTTGAGATGATCCTGTCTTAAGAAATTCCCAAGATTTCATTGTGTTCATACCTGTGAGAACCCTTTCTTGTATGTCATAGATTCACAGAGTGTTTTGGGTTGAAGGGACCTTAAAGCCCCTCCTTGCTCTGGGCAGGGACACCTCCCACCAGACCAGGTTCCTCAAAGCCCTATCCAACCTGGCCTTGAACCCCTCCAGGGATGGGGCAGCCACAGCTTCTCTGGGCAACTTGGGCCAGGTCTCACTACCTTCATTGTAAAAAAATATCTTACCTCTGTCCAATTTCCATCTCCCCTCTTTCACCGATGACGTTTGATCAATGTCATTGCACCAGTCATTGTGTCACCTGTACTTCTATTGCCAGTGATCAATGACTTTTTGCTAAGTCATTGGTAAAGACAAAAATATAAATACTGCTGTACCAAGAACTGACTTCCTGGACAATACTGGAAATATTCCCAAACGTTGTTCTCCGTTAATAGTCATTATTGTGACTGTTAAAATGTGCTCGGTAACTTCTCCAGTGGTAGCCTGTAGTCAGGGTGTCACAGGGGCAACAGTTTCACCCAAGCTGTGGTGTCATCAGTTATTTTTGTCAGTGAGAATTGAGCTCTTAAAGCTGCCCTGGCTGACATAAATTAAATTCTCAACCCTTTTTATTAATTGGTAAGTGTCCGGTTTCTGTTTTTCCCAGCTTTTCCTAGAAATGATATGAAGTTAAGCTCTGTACCGTTATTGGAACCATCCCCCTGACCCTTTGAGAGCCGCCTCCCCATCTCTGGAGCTTTTGAAGGAGTATTATAAATATAGGCCAGCGACTCAGTGAGCTGTATTGAAAATTCTTTTGAACTTTGCTGCAGGAGCTTTCAACCTGCTGATTGGGATGTACGTGACTGAGCCAGTGTCGGATACTGCTGTCCGTGGCCTTGTGGGGGAAGTTTTAAAATGCTCCATTTTGGTCTTGTGAGCGTTTTTTCCCAGTACATGGGTATGTATGGGAATTATTTTCCAGGACAGACCGGTAATACTAGTTAAATTGTTCTAATTTTCTGTTGTTGTCATTGTTGGTTGAATTGTGTGCCACCTGTGACAAGTCTGAACAGCCGTTGGGATTTCCTCTGGGGGGTGGCAATGGGCTGACAGCCCACGCAGGACCCTCCACATGCTGGGTGTCACCAGCGAAACAGGGGAATGAGAAATGCACAAACTCCTGCAGAGGAAAATCCCAGTGTTGAGCTGCATCAGGCTGGTGGGTTTTATCTGAAGAGAGAGACTGAAAATCTCCTCTCAGAGTAGCCCTCATAGGTGAATGGCAACACATTCCAGAAGCCCTTGTAAGAGAAAATGAGCAAGTTTAATTAACACATGTTTTTAGCAGTTCCAATTTCAGTTTTACAAATGGAGAGCAAAATCTGTTTCCAGCTGGCACCGAGCGGGACGAGGCGAGAGACCTGTGTTCAGGTGGAGGAGTGAGGAGGGGGGGCTCTCGGGGGACGGTGTGTGTCCGGGGGTAGCTCTGGGGGTCAGAGTCCAGGGGTGCAGCATCAGGTGTGAAGGTCGGTAGCTGAGAGGCAGATGGAGATGGCTGGAGAAATGGTTGGAGGATGACTTTTTTTTTTTTTTAATTAAAAAAACCTAATGAGGCTGTAATTCCCCTCAGTGGACCACTTCTCAGTGCCGAGGTAAATTACCAGCTCCCTCGCTGGAGCTGAGAGGTTCTGGGCTGCCTCGTCCGCTTGTGCTTTTCCTTTGGTTTGCATTCCTGGAGAAGGTATACCTGGAAGGTCTCTGGGAGCAGCCTGTCCCCTGCGCGGGAGAGGAGCCCGGGCCCAATCTGCCTCCTGCGGCGAGGTGCTGTGCGCCTCCTCGCTCTGCTTTGTAATTTTCCACTATTAAAATGTAAATGTGGCCTCTCGGCTTGGAACTGTGGAGACATTTGCACTCCGTGCGCTTTTGCTCTTTCACATGAATATTTAACACTGAGCCAGCAAATCTAAATAACCTCCCAGTGTTGATTACTCTTTGGCTCATTAGGCTGCAGCGCGGGTTGTCGGAGCGTGGTCCAGGTGATGCCCAGGTGCCCGCGCAGCGTCCTGGGGCCGGGAACTCCTTGGGGAGCCCTGGCCACATCCTGCTCCCACCGCACCGCGGCGGCGAGAGGTGTTTTCCAGGCGAGAGCTGTGTGTTTCCCTTGTGAAGGGCAGGGAGCAGCCGCGGGAGCGTCGGATGAACCAGGCTGGCTGGTTGTGCCGCTTGGAGCAGCGCTGTCATGGTAACTGAAGCGATTCATTTTGCTGTGAGAAACCCAGTAAACATACTTTGATTAAACTCTCGAGAAGGTATAGAAAAGAATCTTCAGAGCTGATTGTATGAACTGCACAAAGTTGGGGGTTTTTGTTTTTTTTTTCTTTATTGCTCTCGCTTCCCTCCTTTCCCTACCGGGGAGAGTGGATTTGGGGGATGGGGAGAGGAAACCTTGGTCAGAGTTGCCTTTGTGGCAGCAGCCTGGAACTGTCCTGTTTCTGGCACTGGTGGCTGGGGTCCAGGCTCAGCCATTTATTGTTATTACCTGTTTTGGGCAGGTTGAGGCACAGGGAGAAGCCGGCCGTGCCTCAGGACTTGTACGGTGGTTTGAGCATCGTGGCACACCTCTGAGCCTCCTGGTGAGGGGATCCCCTGTGAACCGAGGCAGAGTGGCTCTTCCCC
The DNA here is from genome assembly GCA_013399435.1 of Arenaria interpres. Classification (NCBI taxonomy): domain Eukaryota; kingdom Metazoa; phylum Chordata; class Aves; order Charadriiformes; family Scolopacidae; genus Arenaria; species Arenaria interpres. The sequence continues at coordinate 43,629 of VXAK01001740.1, read as the reverse complement.
GTGTCAGTCGGTGTTATGAGTAAACTGCCTGTGCAACTCCTGGGTCCCCATGTCCCCACACCGAGGTCTGGCACATCAGACTCCACATCACGTCACACTTCTGGCCTTGGGAAGCTGTTGGGTAAGACACATCTTGTGTCTTGCAACAGGTCCCCAGCCTGCCCTCTCCAGCCCTCCCTTGTGGCTGCCTTCTCTCTGGCCAGGAGCGTTTCAGTCCATCCTGCTGTGGTGACGATGGCCGATGATGGTGGCTGCAGGCAACGGGGCAGAGTCCCACCTCAGTGACAGGCTGGGGCTCGCTGAGGGGAGAGCAGCGTGCAGAAAACTGTGCTCAGCATCCCTCTGAGCAGAAGAAGACTTAAACTCTCTGTAAAGCTGAGGGTGACCTAAATTTTGGCTGAGTGAAGCCATGCTGTTGCGCTGGAGGGGGCTGGCCAGAGGAGCCGCAGGAGCTGGAGCCAGTGGGACCGCAGCATCCTCGCTGGCACGGTGCAGGAGCCGAGTGCTGGCCGTCCTGCAGGAAAACATGGGCGGAGGGAGGCTCCTCCTGCATTCTTGAGATGTCAGATGGGCCTGGGGTTGTTGCACGTTCTGGAAACCTGGATGTAGCTGCACAAATGTAGTTGGGCTGTTGTTAGCACGTGGCTGGTCTGTGCATGGTTCCCTTTTGGGGAGCACAATGCTCAAAACAAAGAGTTAGGGTTAATTCACAGGATCACAGAAGCTTCATGGCTGGAAGGGACCTTTGAGATCATTGAGTCCAAACAATTTGGCCCTTCCAGCCCTGTTAGGAGGTTCTCATCTTTCACTCCTCTCCCTCAGAACAGCAGAGGGTTCCCCCAAGACTTTTGCTTTTGAGCACAGGGTGCTCCCGCAGGGAGAGGAACAAACAGCAAACCATGTGTCCTCAGAAAAGCTCCCTCGCTGACCTCTCCTCAGAAAAGCCGATGTAAAAAGAACAAGAAGAGAATGCCTAGAGAGTTGCGGTGCTGAGCTGGGCTCTGCTGTCAGCGCAGGCTGCAGTGGTCCATTGATGCCTGTGTATGTGGTGGCCTCGATTTTGTGTTTGCTGTGGTCCCTGGTGCCTTTGCTGTCCTTGTGACCGCACCAAATGCTGGTCTCCTGCTGGACTTTCTCATGCAAACAAGTGCAGCCACAGCACCTTTCAACATCAAAGTGCCTCCACCGGTTCCTCTTCTGCTTCAGGATCTGCTTTATGGACTTGCCTCAGCCCACCCCCCCGCAATGTGGGTAATTCTCCTGTCCTTTTTGCCATCTGGCTGTGGCACACACAATCTTCTCTGCTACATTTCTGCCACACGCGACAGATTTCTCTCCCTTGCTGTCTCCATCTCATTGTGTATCGCGGCCAAGAACACGGTTGTATCTCTCTTGTATATCTAATTTCTGTCCAGAAAGACCCAGGCTTGTGCTGTATCTGCGGAGCCTCCAGACTGGCCAGACACAAGTCTGTGCTTAGATGAGGGCTTTGGAAAGGCTCTGGAGCATCTGGGGAGAAAGGTCCTGCATTGCTCACACGAGCAGTAGCTGTTTTCCTGATTGCCCTCCTCCTGTGAAGCTGCCTGGGCGTGCGCTTGTTGGCATTCTCAGTGAAAGCCAGGCTTTCACGGAAAGTGCTCTCATTTCTAGCTCTCTGACCTCTGTGCAGGAGCACCTCATCTCAGCCCAGTTGCCTTCCTGGCCTGAGGGAGCCCTGGAAGGGGGCCGAGGTAGCCCAGGCGCCAGAAGCCAAGCAGTGAAGTCGGGGCAGGGGAGGTTTCCATCACCTGTACCTCCGCTCTGAGGCTCCCAAGGGCTCTGCTGGTCCTCCCGAGCTCTCCCCTGTGTGCCAGGGCAGACACCCCAGGTCCTGCTTGGGTCAGGGGCCATCGGAGCACGCTTGGGCACCCCAGAGCCTCAGGAACAGTCTAAACATAACGAAGCTGAAAGTCTGTGCTCGTGGGACAGTGCTGGAAAGCAGGCTTTGTCCCTCATTTCCAGGACTCATGTGACCCCCTTGTCTGTAAATCCCACTGTGGCAACTGAAATAGTGCCTGAACCCCCCTCACTGGGGTTACTGTGCACTAGGGGCAAATTAAATTGCACCCATAGCGCAGGGACGTCCTGTCTGTCAAGAGAGGGCCTTTGCAGCTACAATACTGTTCTCTTAATATGCTTCTGGAATTACTTACTTGGGAAACTTTGGTTTTACAACCTTTTATGTGACTTGGATACCTTCTGCTTTACTCCTGTAAATGCTGTGTTATGTTGTGCTTCGAGGAGTCTTGTACTTATGTTATGATAAATGGATTAGTGAGCAGCAGAGTGGTCCTGGGCTGCTTTCTCCAGCCCCTCTGCTCTTCCTTCTGATGTGAACCTGAGACAGAGGTTGTCTTTTTCTTTGTTTTTAACCTGTGTGCTAGAATTCTGCTGTTGGGAGGGAGCACTTTGAATGTATGAGGTGGTGACTGCTCTTGTGTGGAGTGTGGAAATGGGTGACCAGGTGATTTATTTGACAGACTGAATTAAAGCACTTGCCCTGACCTGTGTCAAGGATTATAAAGTACCTTCCCTTTTACCAGTGAGTCCTTGAACAACCTGTTTTGTGTCTCATTGCCCAGTAATTGGCGCTTGCTGCGGATGTCTTGCCACAGACCGTGCTCATCTTCCCCCTGTGAACCTGACCCCGACCCTCTGGCACCTCCCTGGTGAGGAACCCATGCCGGTGGCAGCAGGGAGAGCGGGGCTGGGACGGGCTGACTGCTCTCCAGCTCCACTCAGGCAGCCAGCACAGAGATCTGGAGATCTAACACAGACCATCAGGACCTCCTGCCTGGCCTGTTTCTTTCTACCCTTGCAAGATGGATACCTCCTTTTTTTTTTTTTTTTTTTTTTTTCTTTTTTACATTTCTTTTGCCAACTTGGTGAAAGCAGCTCGCCAGTGGGATTATTTCAGAGTAAGCTTGCCTATTGTCAGCTCAACATACAGTTGGGATTTTTTTTTCCTAAGCAATTAATATGAAGAAACTAATATTTAATTTATAAAACACATCGTTTTCATCATTGCACTCTTGTTCTTCTATTTCTTTCGTTCTCGTTTTGGTGTCAAGACCAATGATGTTGGTCGCAGCCACGCACAGAAGAGGGATGAGCCAGGCCAGTTCCTTGGCGTGGGTCTGGCTGTGGTTCTGGTGCTTTGAGTGGCCCTTTTTCACCTCCTCGTAGTCCTGGACATGCACAGGGGAAGTGCAGCGTGGATGGGTGGCAGTGGTCACCTCCAAAGGGCTGGCTGCTGCTCCTGCCTTCTTCTGGGACAGGGGTGGAATGGTCAAGGCAAATTTTTCTAGGTCTTTAATTTTTTTCTTGCTGAATATTTCCTGTTTACCAAAATTCTGCTACGGCGTGGATCCAAAATTGGTATTTCTGTAGCTGTGACATTGCCTACTGGTGGAACACCACTGAGGCCACCTCTCGGGGGTCACTGCTCCACAGCTCAGACCTAGCAAGCCCAGATTGACTGTTCTGGTGGAACAGCACTGAGCTCCTCTTCAGGTGATGCTGTCAGCTCATGGCCTTTCTCAGGTGCCAATCCTGTCATCACTTGGTGTCACCTGTGGTGTTGGTCCCTGGAAGAACACCATGGATATACTCATTTGATCAGCACGTGCTTTGGCCTTTTGGTTTGGAAAGGTGTCCAGGCCACCGACTGATGTGTGTTCATCACTGGGCAGCGTTCAGCACTTTCACTAAAAGTAATTCTGCACTTTTTTCCCAAGAACTGTGCTTAGAGTTACTGACTTGGCTCGGTTTGAGATTAGCAGGAAACTGCCTTGTGTTTCCAGTGGCTATTTCCAATTTCTGATAATTTCTAAATCTGCCAGTTACCATGACATGCATCCATTTAACATTTGCTTCTCTGATTTTTATAAGTGGTTTTCTATGAGAAGTGATGTAGTACAAAATCAAATGTCTCCTGGAGATCTATCATATGTCTGGATGACACATGGACTCGGTCAGCGGTCCTCATCAGCCAAACCTGCTCAGCATTGCCTGTGAAGCGGTTGTAGTTGGCCATGGTGGTGGCTTCCCCTCCACAGTGTTGCAGGGGTAGGACGGGCTGTATGTGAGCGTCCTGGGTGCCACAATCCTGCACTGAATCCAGCAAGTTTTACCCCAGGGGCTGCATCACAGCCATGGCCCAGGCTCTGCTTCTCTCTGTCTGACATCCCTCCTCCCCTGTGGCCTCTGGGTGACCATTTTGAGGGTGTTTTCCTGTGGGGGTGTCCTGGACAGTGGGGGCTGGCGGCACTGAGGCTGTGGGCAGGAGGTTGGGGAGCTGCCGTGGGGAGCGTGGACGCTGCCAGCAGAGATTCCCCCACCGCGTGGTTAAAACTCATCAGAGAGCAAATGCATCGCATTGCCATGACAACGGGAAGATTTACAGCAGCCTGAAATTCTTGTACTTTGGACCTAAAATATTCCTCAGAAAAATATTCCAAGAGTGGCTGCGCAGCACAGCTGGGAAGTGCCTTCAGGGTGTTTGGTCAGGGGTGACAGGGATCTGAGGCCTCACTTGGCATCAGGCAGGGTCCTGTCCAGTCCCCCACCTGTTCCAGTCCCCTGCAGCCCCTTGGCGGTGGCCATCGGAGCCTGTTCAGGGCTCACACACCTCTGTGCACGTGTCTGTTGGAGGGGTGGCGTTGGAAGGGTGAAGGTGGGGGAGTCTCCAATGCAGATGGGGTGGGAGGTCTCCTGTCAGCAGGACCCCACCACTTCTCAGCGTGTCCTTGAGCAGGAGGGCAGGAGACTGCTGTGGGCTTTGCCCGTCCCCTTGCTCTTGCCACTCTGTGTGCACTGGAAACGGGCTGGATCACAGAAGCACAGAATGCTATGGGATTGGCAGGGACCTCTGGAGAGCACCCAGTCCAACCCCCTGCCAGAGCAGGGGCACCCACAGCAGGTCCCACAGGAACGTCTCCAGAGAAGGAGACTCCACCACCTCTCTGGGCAGCCTCTGCCAGGCCTCTGCCACCCTCACACCAAACAAGCTCCTCCTCATGTTCACATGGAGCTTCCCCTGTTCCAATTTGTGCCCGTTCCCTCTTGTCCTGTCCCTGGGCACCACTGGGAAAAGCCTGGCCCCATCCTCCTGACACCCACCCTGGAAGGATTTAGAGGCGTTGATCAGATCCCCCCTCACTCTGCTCTTCTCCACATGTAACAGACCCAAGTCCCTCAGCCTTTCCTCAGCAGAGAGATGTTCTAATCCCCTCACCATCTTTGTAGCCCATATTGTCACCTCTGGGTTCCCTGCTGGATGTTGCCACACGTCAGACAAACTTTAACCATATTAGGCTTCAGGATGGAGATGGATTCATTCAAAAAAACATAGGGACCTCTGTCTTTCCTGAGGAGCGGTCTGCAGCGCTGTGGCTCTGCAGCAGAGCCCTCTTCCCCCGCAGCCACATCGGATTCCCCGGTTTCATTCCCTCTCCCTCCAGAGCTGCAGCAGAGGCAGGAGGCTGCTGCTTTGGGTGGCTCCGTGAGGTCCGTTTGTTCTGCGCACTCTCGAGGGTTCGGTGGAGGGTCAGGGTGGGAAGGGAGTTGCTGGTATTTTATTCTGTGCGTCATCTTTTCTAAGCTTGTGCTTGGCTATGCCTGAACCTCTAGAGTTAGGCCTTCTCTGCCTCCGAAACAGAGGAGTGAGCGGTGGCCAGGGTCACTGCCAGTGTCGATGTGTCACCACCTCCGAGCTGGGGTGGCAGCTAGAGATGGCCTGGCAGGTCCTGCTGGTGGCCCTGCATACCTCCCCGTGTGCCCTTGCTGGTGCAACATCCCTCTCGGGCAGTGCTCCTCGAAGCTTCCCAAGATTCCATCTCCAGGTCCTCCCAGCACTGGAGTGCTGTGGTTGGGCTCACCTGCCCCGTGTGCTCCCGGGGCAGTTTCCCCTGTGGTTGCAGGGAGAGGAGCTGGAAGCAGATGGAGCTGCCTCCTCCTCTGCCCTGGCTATTCCTATCCCCCCAGCCCAGCTCCGTGTCCTTTCCCAGCCCCCCTGGCTTGGCTGCCATCTTCCCGCTCGAGCACGGCCGCCATCCCAGTATCTAACACTGTCTCCCTGGCTTTTTGCAGTGCCTTTCCGAGAAACGCCGAGCTACACGAAGCGGAGACGGATCCTGGGGGCCGGCGGGCTCTCCTCCCCGCGCCTGCTGCAGCGCTCGGCCAGCGACAACAACCTGAAGGCAGAGAGCCGGGCGTCCTACTCGCCAGTGCCCTCGCTGCGCAGCCTGCCCCCCCAGCTGCTGGTGCAGATGCAGGAGGCGGCGGCGGGGGCCGGGGACGGCAGCCTGGCCAGCTCCGGCAGCGCCCGCAGCGCCCACAGCCGCTCCCCGTCCCTCCAGCGGGTGCAGGAGGAGAAGGAGGCCGACCTGCCCACGCTCCGCAGGAGCAGCCGCGGCAAGACCAGGTAAGGGCGTGGGGGAGGCATGTCGAGGTGGCCCCGTGCCATGGCACCCACCGGGGACCCCATCACTGCACGGGGCCAGGCACCTGCGGGACCCTGGCTGGGGAGCGGGACAGCCAGTAGAGCCTGATGCAGCCCTGCGTCTCCCTGCCCGGGCCCGCAGCAAGCGCCGAGGGGTTTTCTCCTCGATCTTCTCCCCCTTGGTCTAATCTTGCGTCTCGGAAAAATGGTAAGTGCATCAATGCCGCGTTGCGCTTGGCGTTGCTATGACAATGAATGCATCTTGAAAACTAATACTTGGAGGTGGCACGTTGCAGATAAGCCAACACCTAATGTGTCCCGACCCCGCTGCGGTTGTGGCGGTTGCCGGAGTGCTGCCTGCAGGCCCGGGTGGTGGCAGGGCTCTGCCCCGGGGCTGGGAGCGGCTGATGGACACCCTCCCCTGACCCGCCGAGCAACACGAGGAGTGCTTCCTTGTCATTGGGCAGCTTTGGTGGCCTGTAGGTGTGGGAATGAGGTGAACCTCCTGTTGTCCCACTGCTCCCACCACTTGATGGCCAAGTGCAGCGCCAACGTCAGCTCTGACGCCGCTCACCACAGCTGGTGCTTGCCTTCGGCACCCCTGGGCACCCCTGCTGGATGTGCCTGCTCCCTCGGAGAGTAGAGGTGCTGCTGGAGAGCCTTTGTGGCCAAGGGTCCCTTTGGTGGCCACAAGGACCAGGCTTTGCTTTCGGAGGCCCTCTGTTAGTGGAGAGGCGAGAGTGATCAAGGCCATGTCCGATGTGAAACTGTGTCCGCTCAGAAGGGGCTGGTGGAAACTCGGGTCCGTGAGGCCGGGGCAGGAGTCTGAGGAGCAGGCACCAGGTCTGGGCTGTAGCTGTGTTCATGAATGACTGAGAAATGGATCTGAGCGTTGAGGAACCACTCTGCAGAGGGCGGCTGTTTACATTAACTCCATAGCAGAAACAGCTCTGGGGCCCTGTGAGGCAATCTAAAGAATTTAGGGAAAAAGAAACATGTCAGAGAATAAAAAATAATGAAAATAAATGTAAAATAGCTACTAGAGGGGAAAAAATTGCATCACTCAGGTTCTTCATTAACAGTTTAACTCGGGATAAGTTGCAGGCTGTTTTCTACACAGCCCAATGGAGGCCTCTGCTCGATGTGCAACTTCGGTACAAAATGCCGTGATATTAGGTGACCTCGCAGTGTGCTGGATAGCAATATGGAAGACAGTCCAATGCCCTGGTGGCCGTCAATGACGGCACCTTAGGGTGCTGTACCTGGCTGGGCACTGCCAGTCTGCAAGAAGGGCGTGAGTTAAAGGGTTTGGGAGGTGCAGTGACAATGATCAGGAACGAGAAAAAAAATACCTCTGCTTTGAAGAGAGATTTAAAAGAGCAGGATTGTCACCTTAGAAACGAGATGAATAGGAGGAAATAAGTTAAAAATATTGAAAATAGTGACTGGCTTATCAGAGGGAAATGGGGAACCTCTGCCTGTTCATGGCAGGAGAAAAAAAGGTGTGTGCAATGACATTAATGGCAGGCGTGCTCAAAAATGGTATGAAATGGTGGGTTTTGCCCACCCTGCAGACAGCTCGGGGACTCACTGCCTTGGGACTGCTGAAGGCAGAAGCACAGTGGGATTATAAAAGTTTTAGGGGGTTGGTGTGGGCTTTTATAATCAATAAGCTTTGGGGAGTATTCTCAAAGCTACCTGGAGCAGCTGATGGCAGGGCAGGAGGAGGCAGCCGGGGCAGTTCACAGCGAGAGGAGAGCAGGAGCACGGCTGGGCATAGGGGTGCTGGGGGGATTAGGGTCTGCCAAGGGCAGCAGCACAAGGGGGCTCCCAAAAGCAGGTCTGTCCTGCTGCTGGAGGAGCTGGTGTCCAGCAGCTGGTGTGCTGTGGCCCTGGCTCCGAGCTGGGTAGCTGCTGGCCTGTTGGCTGGCCCTGGATCAGCCTGTGTGCTCCCTGCTGAGTGCAGGAGGGTTGGGATGCTGGGGCAGGGGTGGGATGCTGACTGGGAGTTGGAATGCTGGGGCAGGCTCCAGGCTCCTCTGGGTGCCCAGACCTCCAAAATACCCACTGACTCTTTGTGCATGGGGTGACCGGCTCCGTGCTGAAGCCGGGGGGAAGGCTCCTCGCTGTGCCATCGTGTACCCAGGCAGGGCAGAGGAAGGCAGCTGCCTCCTCCTCCTGTTGCCAAGCGCTGCTAGAGCAAGTCTCTGCCCCATTTTCTTCTGTCTCCTGCCTCTGCAAACTTCTAAAGCGTTGCTGGAGTTGACTTAATTATTCCTATCCATATGCATTTGTTAAATGCATATAAGAGTGCATTTTGCTCCATTATTTTCAGATACTTGTCTATTTTTTCAGGGACAGGACGATTATGGAAGTCATTCCACTGGGTTTGGGGCAAGTGACAGTGACACGCACACAGACAGGTTGTTCAATGGCTGGTACATGCTGGCAACTTCAGAGCTGTGGGGGCCGTACGGAGGTGGTCTTGGTGATGTGAGAAGAACGGCAGTGATAAGTCAGAGGGGAGGGAAGGGAAAGGCTGTTGATCAGGCAGCAGGGTTTGAGCCCGATGGCTGCTGTCCCGTGTCCCCTCGTGTCATCTGTGTGGTGGGCAGGGGTGGGCAGCCCCGGGCTGTGAGCAGGGCAGCACGAAGGGGATGTTCGGGTGTAGGGCTGGCTGTCACCGTCACATCACGTGGTGCCGGTTGGGCGCAGCTCTTCAAGTCCCACGGGCTGATACTCTTTGAAATTACGGAGACGTAGTGCGCACTGGTGCTGTTCAGCACGAGGCCATGTGCTAACAAGTCCTGGGAGCAGCTAATTAATAGTGGTATTTTGTTTGACCCAGTACTTCTTTCACTGGTTGTTTGGCCTTATCGCTCTCCCGGCCGGTTCCCAGTGTGTTTGTGTTGGTTTGACAGAGCTTTTATTCACTCCGGGGCTGGGGAAGAGTGGCGCAGCGATCCCTATCTCGTCTCAGTACTCGGTTCCCGGGGATGTTTTATTTTCAAACAAGAAAGCCTTCGCTTTGTGGGAAGTGACAAGGCATCCATAAACACGCGGAGCCCTCTCACATCTTCCTTGAAGAGTCTTGCAGGAAAAATGATTCTGGGTCAGAGTTTTATTGGAGTAAATATCAAGAAAATTTAGTGTCTGTAATATTGCCCCAAAATTCTTTATTCCGAGGGCGAAAACTCCCAGCAAACTTCTGATTGTTGTGCAAATATATTCAGGGTGGCAAAGAGAATTTAAATGAAAACTAGTTGAGGATTAGCATTTCATTTTTTCTGGAGCCGATGGGCAGCAGCAGCTCCTGTGCCTGTGGGCTGGGCAGTGGTGCCCTCGGCGCTGGCGCTCAGCCCTGCCAACAGCAGGAGCAGCGATTTCTCCATGTCGCTCTCACGACTTTGGCCAGGCCAATAGTCCTGGTGGCTGACTTCTCCCGTGGTCGTGGCTCCCCGACCTCCGTGGAGGCTGAGCAGAGGCCCTGGCCGGCGGAGGCTGAGTGTGGGAGCACAGGTCTGGCCCTGGAGCAGGGGTGGTGGGGACGAGCCTGGGGTGGACCATCCCCGTGATGAGGGATGGACCATGGCCAGGAGCCTCTGGAGTGGGATGGGCAGGGCTGCCAGGAACCTGGAGTGAAGGACCTGGGAGATGCCGGAGATTAATCCAGCCCAGGATCGGGTGAGCCTCACACGGCATGTCCCCAGATGCCTTTTGGTGGCATTTGTGCTAATAACCCGCCCCGGGGGAGGCTGTTGCCGATGGAGTTGGCTCTGAACCCCCAGTTGTGTTGTGGCTCATGGGGGTCCAGGGAGGAGCAGTGGGAAGAACACCAACTGCTTGTCCTGCCTGTTCTGGGGAAACCCCAGTGCTGGATGTGCCCCGGTGTTTTCCTCGCTCCTGCCTCCCTCTGTCCTCACAGCTAGGAAGCTTTCTAATGTTTGATGTGAGTATTTCCTCCTCTGTTGTGTTACACCACACTGATTCTGCATCGGTACGCTGAGGAGCTCGCTCACTTCCCCCGGCAGCAGCCTTGTGCGTGCTGCAGACAGCTTGCCGTGTTTTCCTCGGGGCTGGCTGTGATCCCCCATTGTCTGCCCTTCCCAAAGCTCCGTTTTCTCCCAGCTCCTGCCAGGCTCCTCTCCCGGCTTCCGCCGCCCCCCTCCTTGCCGGCAGTCGGTGCCGGAGCAGGCACCAGCAGCAGAGGAGTGCGGCAGCAGGTTACCTTGCTTGTTTTTCAGGCTGTGGTTTTGATAGCTCATCACACGGCGTTTTAAGGGGTGGTGTGATGTCTGACTCACATTCCACGTGTGATAGCCTCCACGGTTTTTCCCCCTCAAAACCCACTGCCTATCCAGCCTTTCCCCATCTGAATCCCTGTGCAGCTGATCATGCCTGCCTAGATTTAGTACCTTCAGTTTACCAGGATCCATCTAAACCCTAATCCTGTTCTTTGGAGTATTTTGCAGCCCCTTTGTACTGCTGGTAGATTTGGTGAGGATCTTCTCCAGCCCATCATTGGTTTTGCTAAAGGAGATGCTGACCCCAGTCAGCCCGTTGTTGGGGGATTGGGGGGTCTTGGGGCAGCCATGGGGAGCCCGGCGAGGCCGGGGTGTGCGGCCACTGCTCAGAGCCGGCTCCTCTCGCCGTCTGCCCTTGACAAATCCCTTCTGACTGTTCCCTTACTGCTTCCCTCTAGGCTAGTACAAACACTTCGGGTTGTTATTTGCTCCAATGTTCTTTTTCCAAGAAGTGAAGTGATGGTATTTCTTTAGTTTTTCCCCCCTTTTTGGCCATTTGCTATTTTCCACTCTTTTGGCCACACTTTCTGTAACATAAACCTTCATAGATGACCTTAGGTGTTCTTAGATTGCTTCAATCTGTTCTTAAACTTCCCAACACGTGTATCAGGCAGATCCAAATATTCTTAATTAATTCCTGCTTCTGGTTTCCAGGTAGGATCTTAGTTCCCTGCCTCTGAGATCTCATGCTTGATTTCTGATTTAAAGACGAACAGGTATTAAGCACGTTGGTCTTTCTAGTTTCCTCTGTTGAGAGCTTTCCCTCTCTGCAGTTAGCCAAAGGAGCACTAACAATTGCCAGCAGTCCCTGGGATCTTTTCTTGCTGCCAGTGTATTTACAACATGAATATGTGCTTCTCACCACGGTGGCATCTCCTCTTGTGCTTCTGCTGTCCGAGTGTTGGCTTCTCTTGGATTGTGCTTTCCCCTTACATCTGTCCACAGCAATCATTCCAGTTGATGTAGTGTATTTGAAGTCAATGATTGTCTTATGATTTAGCTGTTTTCTTACCTCACTGCTTATGCATCCTCTGTGTCAGGATAGGTGTGAAGTCTGCTTTCCTTCGCCTTCCCCATCATGGGATCATGTAATGGTTAGGGACCTCTGGAAGCCATCTGTCCCACCCTGGGCTGACCTCTCACAAAACCTTGCTCCCAGTATCCAAGAGCGTACAGAACTTGGACTCAAAATGCCTTGCTGGTATTTTGCTGGTCTTTCTCGCTTTCTTCTTAAGAAGTGCTGAACACTCACCACTTCATCGTTGTTCCTGCCAACATTACCTCAGCCTTCACATTTTCAGCCACTTGGAATCAAAGCTCTAAAAGAGCTTCTATGGCTGTTTTCTGCACCCTCTCTATAAAAATAGATTGTCATTAATGTATTCCAAGAGCTTGCTGGGCAGTCAGTGTCCTCGTGCTTCCCCAGTAGATCCCTGGATAAATGCAGTCTTCTATCACCCCTCAGTCCCACGTGCCGGCCTCGGAGGGGCATAGGTGGGACACTGCCCTGGCTCAGAGTGGACATTGCCAAGCCCTGGTGTCTTGTCTGATGCCCCTGGCACGTGTTTGAAGGGCAGGACACGTGCTGAGGAAACCAGGGATCATCCTGCCTGCTCTCTAAAGTCCCTCCTCCTTTGGTCCTTCCCGTGAGCATCTCGGCACTCGAGGATGGGAACTGCTGATGCGCAGCTGCCTGCTGGAGTCCTCTTCAGATGGAGACTCTCCATAAAAGCCGCGGTGAGCCCAGTGCTCTGCAGCGGCGAGTAAATACAGAGCATCCTTTTCTAGCACCTCCTCTGAAGATTCTTGGCACTTTGCCACCTTGAACAAACATCCTTCTTCTGAAATTGCTAAAACTGCAGTTATTGCATCAACCAGAACCTGGGGACTTTATTTCTAATATTCTTGACCTCTCCTTGGGGGGTTTAATAAAATAAATGCCTTGTCCCAATCTCTTTTTTTTGTATTATTACTTTTAACAATATGAACTGATTCACTATTCCCAAGCCCTTTTTCCCTCAGCAACGAGAATGAGATCCTGGCCCTAAGTATGAAGCTGAAGCCACTGGTTCATTTAGTTATTTATTTATTAAAAGCCTGAGATGATTTGTTTTCCCTTCCTGCCTTTGTGAAAGGGTTAGATCCATTTGATTTGTTCTACCTGCATCAGGGATTTGAGAAGAAATTATCACAATTTGTTTCATTCGGCTCTCAGCGTGGCGCTGGCTGGTGATTTGAGTCCCTTCCGTGTCTCGGCTGCAGCCTCAGAGCCCCCGCAGCAGCTTCTCAGAAATGCACCCCTGGGGTGGTGCGAAGGCCACCCACTTCTCTGGGTGCTCCTGGGGCCACCGGGCTGCTTTGGGTCCTTCTGTGCTGCCTGTGGCTGAGCTGAGCAGCATCACGAGGCCAGCCCCATGCCCCACACAGGGCTGTGATCTTTCACTGTAGAGCAGGACGGTGAAGGGTGTAGGCAGGGGAGGTCTTGCTCCTGGTGGGACACCATAGCCCGAGGCATCTCCACCAGTAAGCAATTAGACGGACAGTGCTTTGTGCAGAAATGGTGTCGAGAAGACCGTGAGTCCCCAGTTGTCAGACTGGAGACCTTGTGCAGGAAATACGGGATGTTTGCAGAGGAGTTACAGACTTGCGGAGTAATTTAAGATGATGGAAGGGACAGTTGGAGGTCATCCGGTCCAGTCCTCTCATCTGAAACAGAAAAGTGGGCTCCAAAAACTTGTCGGTAAAGCAGCTGGAGGGGCCTCGTCTCTCCCCCCAACACTGGGAGTGCTCCTGCCCCTCGCTGGGGGCTCCAGCTGCCCCAGCTGCGGTGGATTCTGGATGGGACTGAGCCAAGAGGGTGCAGAAGCCTCACTGGGGGCAGCCCCTTGACGGGGGAGCTGCCTCTGAGCACAGGACCCCACCACCGGTCCCGAGCTATGCCATGGGGTGCCTGTGCCCAGCGGGCTCTGGGACCCGCCTCATGCCAAGGGCTGGCCTGGCATTCCCAGGGTCTCCGTCACTGCTCCCCTGTCTGTGGGGTCGGTGCCAGCTCCCCTCTGCCATCCCTCCCCTGTGGGTAGGAGAGAAACTCACCTGCGCCACGAACCGTCCCCGCGCCGCTCCCCCCGTGCACACCAACAGGCGCCTGACGTAACTGGGACAAACGCCTTTGGAGTTCTGATAAACTGAAAGGGAGTCTGAGCGATATTCAGGTGAGATTACCTCCTTGCCAGGCATGTTTGTCTCTGTAATAGCTTTTTCTGCTCGCCTCGAAGTTCCCATAAGGATATATGCTGTCAGTGAAGCTTCAGGAATATTTATTTCAGTTGGGCAAGATTAAAATGGGACTAGATCAGAGGCGAGCAGCGCCCAGCAGAGCCCTCTCCTCCTCTCCTCTGCTGGGGTGCAGATCCCAGCCCTGCCCCTGTGACCATCGTCCCAGCTCCTTACCGAATCCTTACAAAAACCTGCAGTTCAAAGGGAGTGAGAGATGCACGGAGCTCCTACCGTCACCATAGCTCGCCATCCGCATAAATAGCAGAGCATTGGGCCAGGCTTTCATGTATCCGCTGGTTAAAACATGGAGTTTTGTGTCTGCAAACGATACTGCAGGATTTCTGAAGGGCAGCAGTTTGCAGGACCCTCCTGGAGATGTGTTTTGTCCCAGGTGAACGGGAGGTTCTGGAAGTGGAGGATGGTCTCGGTGTGATGGTGGGGTGAGGAGACGTGATGGGCTGGTGTTAAATCTGATCCGAGGTGTGGGAGAGGAGATTAGATCTGGGACGTTGGGAGCAGCGTTGGGGAAGGTTTGGTGGAGTCTGAGGAGTTGAACTTTGAAGGGCTGAGGTGATGCAGAGCTGCCGTGGGGACAAACCCCGAAGCCTGGGGGTGTGGGAATTGGAGAGCCCAGCAGTGGGGCGGCTCTTTTGGGGGCCCCATGTTTGTGTGCCCCAGGCCAGGAGCTGTGGGGGGTGGACCATGCTCCATCGGTGATCCCCCCCGGGGACTGCAGCCTCCCGAGCGGCTGCGCTGCCTTTCTCTGCTGCCCACGCACAGAGATAGCCCCCCTTCAGAGAACGTGGAGCAGTGAATGACAACAGTTTCACTGGGCTCAGCATCTTGAGGGAGGAGAGGCACCAACAACACTTGCCGTGCCAACTTCCGAAGGGGAGTTTCAGAAAGATAAGAGAAATTCATGAGAAAGGCCTGAAAACTGAAAAGCAGTGCCACCAGCCGTGAGGGGGATGGGGAAGCGCTGGCTGATTCGGGCAGAGCTGCATGAGGCAGGACCTGTGGAAGAGGAGATCGTCAATAAGGCAGCGTGGCTGGTCTAGGAGACCATCCAGGAGTAACGGGACCATGGGGAGTGGGATCCTGGGTTTGGGGAAGGAGCGAGAGCTGCCGAGAGCCAGGTGAAGGTGTCTTCCAAAGGAGGAATTCAGGTGGATGCTGGTGGCATCTGACACCTTTGGCCAAGGTGAGGTCCCAGCGCAAGAGGTGGGATATAGCGAGTGTCCCGAAGGAGAATTCCCCACCCTGAGCTGGCAGGACAAATCGAGGTCTGGGAAGAGAAAACCCATGTGAGGGAACAGCAATGGCAAACGTGGACAGGATGGCACAACGTGTTTGTGTTGAGCTGTGGGGGTGGAAGGGCTTACACTGCAGCGGGGTTCTGTTAGCAGGGGATTTCAGTTTCTCCAGTCCAAAATATTAAAGCTTCATTATAGATGTTACAATGATGTGCAAATAACATGTTAGAGTGAAGTTTTTCCCCCCCGTACAGCATTTTGATCTTTTTGATCCCCATCCAGGGCTGGGAGCAGCAGGATGAATGATGGAGATCACAGAATCACATGGGACCTCTGGAGAGCACCCAGTCCAACGCCCTGCCAGAGCAGGTCCCACAGGAATGTCTCCAGGGGGGTTGGAATGTCTCCAGAGAAGGAGATTCCCCCACCTCTCTGGGCAGCCTCTGCCACCCTCACACCAAACAAGTTCCTCCTCATGTTTAGGTGGAACATGAGGAGGAAGATGATGAGGAGCAAGGGCTCAGCGGTAGATGGGAGTCGGGGCACAGAGCAAAGCGCAGGGGATCCCTGACCGGAGCCAGCCCCGTGGGTCTGGGACCTTTCTTTACGTTTCCCCTTGCCTGAGGTTAATACGGGAACGGGGCTCTTCGGGGTATGATGTGGAGCAACACCATGAACTTCATCTTGGAGAAAGGAAATTATCCATGGTAAAAATGACTTCTGCGGTGAAGTCATTTTGCCCTGCTGGGGTAACTTCTCCCCGTCATCTCCAGCCTCCTGCTGGGCAGTGTCCCGCAGTGTCTCTGTGTATTCACCAGCTGTGCTGCCCACCCCCCGTCACCCCGTCCCGCAGCCGTTTCAGCGCCGTGTTTCTGGGTGCAGCGGCCGCTGCCTGGGTCTCCTCTGCCAGGGCTGGGTAGGAGCTGAGTTGTCACCGTGTCACCGCAGCCACCG
The DNA here is from genome assembly GCA_013399435.1 of Arenaria interpres. Lineage (NCBI taxonomy): Eukaryota > Metazoa > Chordata > Aves > Charadriiformes > Scolopacidae > Arenaria > Arenaria interpres. Next base: position 27,361 of record VXAK01001740.1, on the reverse strand, counting down.
TGGGGAGGCTCGGCCCGTGGCACAGGTACTGCCAGAAATTAAACAGGCAGTTTGGCAGCAGAGAGGCAGCGTGGTGAGTAGCAGCAAAGACATCCCTGCGCCTTGTCACCCATGGGTGGCACAGCCCAGTCTGAGGATTGTGAGCGCTACTGGGCAGCCTGTGCAGCACAGAGCTGTGCAGGGGGAAGGCAGAGACAAATGCTGCACATTAGCAGGGGCCTGGAGATGCTCTCTTATAGGCAGAGATGCTGGAAAGAATGGGATTAAACAAGGAGGGTGTGATTTAATGTAACGGTTGGTTTGGAGGAGCCATAAAAGCAGCAGTCTGTTCCGAGCAGGGTGGAGGTGCCCATTTGTAACGATGCCCTCCCTGCAGAGATTCACTGGCGTTTCTCACAGCGTCGCTGCTTCTGTAAATGTGAGCAGATACATGTTTATTTATAGATGACGGATGGGCCGGCAGGCGGAGCGGCGGCTGGTCAATACCGACTGTGCTCCTCGGCGGGAGATGCCGCAGAGCCAGCTGCCCTGGCACGGCAGGAGGATGCTGTGGTCCAGGGAAGCGGTAGATGATATCAGTGTTGTGGTCCAGAGTATTGAAAACATTGGCTGCAGGGCTGACTCACTGCAAAAGGGAGCAGGGACCCAGCAATGAAATGATGAGCTGTAAAGGAAGATCATTATTGCCCGTCAGGTAATGAACGTGGGGAAATCCCAGAGCAGGCACAGCGTATCCCAGCACCCGGGAGTGATGCTCCTGGCTGAGGACCAGGGACTGGTGCTGACAGGATTTCGGGCAGGGGGGTTACAGCTCCTCTCAGGGCTAAATTTCTAACTGGGAGTGGAAAACTGCCTGTGTGGGGCAGGTTATTCCTGGCGTTATGCTATGGGGTTTTATACCTTCAGCCTTGTGAACTAACCTGCTCCCCCCAGGGATTGTGCAGGCTGGACTTTAGTCCTGAATCCAATGCCATTTCTGGGGTTATACTGCTGTTTTGCCATAGCCTCTCTCAGTTACGTGGGATGGTGCCTGGCAGAGGCTGTCGGTCCTGGCTCTGTGGCCGTGCCGCAGCGGGGCCGGGCTGGCAGTGCTGCCCTGCCGTCCCGGGGCACCGGGAAAGCTCCCGTCCTCTCAGACCGCCTCTCAGCTCAGTGCTGAGACCCCCCAGAGCTCAGTGCAGCAGTGAGAGCCCTCCAGCCCTGCTGTCTGCCAGCAAATGCTGCTCTGGTCCGGTAAGAGTGCGGCCAGCTGCGGGGAGCTGCCCCACGCTCCTGCAGGCAAAAATGGGTCCAGTGTGGTTAAAGTGGGCTAAAGCTGAACCTACCAGAGTTCACGAAGCATCTGCATGATTCCCAGCACACCCTTGTGCTTCGCTTTGTCTACTGCTGCAGGAGCGATACTCACCTTCAGCACAACCCTCGGCATCACCCGGGGTCTCAGAGCAGAGAACAGCCGCCGGTGCCGGGGTTTTTCCAGCACACGGGAGGCACCGCAGTAACCCCGGCACCACAGAGCCCAGGGCCAGTGCCCTGTGCGGGTGGGCAGGAGGAGAGGAGGGAGCAGTGCTCATGGCACCTTGTGCAGTGGGGACTTTGGCTCCAGGACAGCTTTTAGTTTTATCTGAAGATGGCGAGCTTTGAAGCACGCACGAAGTCCAGAAGGCCGGTCCATAATCCTGGTGTTTACCTGCTTCTCCCAAACAAGTGCCCTGACACACGGCCAGGATGATTAAGCATCTCCTCCTTTGCAGGCTCATTTTGGCATTACAGTTCCTGTCTCCCTGCCTGGAGAGGGGCTTTGGTTTGGCAGGAGTTTGGGCAGTGCAAGCTCTTGGATGACATGCTATTTTGGGAGGTGGTGAGGCTGCACCGCCGGGAGGTGAGGGCTGCCTGCCGCTCCATGGCACCCACAGGATGCACGGCACCCACCTCCCATCCCGGCAGGGGCTGGGCACGGCTCTGGCTCCGTGCACCCCTGCCTCGGGGGCATCTCTGCTGCCACCATAGGAATCCAGCCAGGGAGGCTCACAGGGGGGACCCAGCACCTGAGAGTGGTGAAGAGGCGCCCCCCGCTTATGGAGCTGGGCTTCACCCCAAAATACTGGTATTTTAAGAATGTTATGTCTTGGTTTAATGTTTCTGTGGCTCGTAAGCAGCAGGCAGAAGTCTCCCTGTAAGACTGTGCCAATGGCACCAGGGACCCCCAGGGCGTCCTGGCGTGAGCCACGTGGAGTGACCCCGCGCTGAAGCAGAGGAGGGACCGTCATTGCCATCTCAGTGGTGCCCTATTTATTACACATTTTTATAAGGCTCCCTGGCTGTGGTGTCTGCACCCCAAATAAGACCGAACTTTATGGCTTGGCATGAAATTGCTAATATTGCCTGGAATTCAGCGTTGCTGACACTGGGCAGCAATCTCAGCTGTTGTAAAGTGCTGTTGTTTCCCTTTTATGGAGCTATTACTTTACGGTGGGTAGAAGTCTCGCCGGTGGCATTTACTGAGCTAGACTGCTCGTAGCGAAGGATTTTTTTAGCTAGCTTTAATCTTTCTGTTCACATATCTTCCGATCTGAATTTTTCCAGGTTTTTCATTGCTTCTGGCTCAGTTTCAGTTAAAACGAACTGGAATTTTTTAAATGAGGCAAGGTGAAGGAAAAATGGTTGCAATATATTCTATGAGTAGACATGATGCTTTTAAAAAACCCCAGCATGATAGAAAGGTAATATTTTACATGGGTGTTAGCAGTGAAGCAAGTAGGTGACAGTTAGTGCTTCAGAGGAAATGAATTCTGATTTTGCATGGTAGTAGGGATTAGAAAAATCAGGTTTTGTAGGTGTAGATTTATTTATCAATGGCAGTCTACTAAATCAGGGTCCCATAAATGCTGTTGTGGCCTAGATCGTATCTCTACAGAGAGATTTACTTTGGCTTCACTTCCCTCTCCTGCAGTCACTTATGATCCTTGCCCCAGCAGATACATGGGCGCCTAATGGAGCGTGTGGATTAGGAGGCCAAGTGCAGGTCCTCCTCTCCCGGGTGTGCCATCTCACAGTGATGGACATCCGTGCCTCTGACCGCACTCAGTGCTTGAGCCAGCAGTGACACTTCTAGCTCAGAATCCTGAAATTCACAGCCCGTATAAAGACCTGCCTTAGATCAGGGTGGGCAGTCCTTCCCTGCAGCACGTTTCTCATAGCCCAGCTGTCCCCGCAAAGGTGAAGGGGAGGAGAGGTGAGCATCCAGCCAGAGATGGTTTGAGTAGCCCTGGAGAGTCCACCTTGGGTGCCAGGTGTTCCTTGGTCAAGGTGCACGCTGCTCTCCCTGGGGCATGCCATGGAGCCAGCCCTGCTGTGGCTGCGATGCCGGCAGTCGGCAGATGCGTGGGGCTTGCCACGCTTTTCCCTCCATGCTGGAGCTCACTGTGGGATGCCCAGTGCTGGACCAGCAGAGGATGGCTGCAGGGCATGTGGCCCGAGGTGTGGATGTTCCAGAGAAGGGCAACAGAGCTGGTGAGGGGTCTGGAGAGTGAGTATTATGAGGAGTGGCTGAGGGAGCTGGGGGTGTTGAGCCTGGAGAAAAGGAGGCTGAGAGGAGACCTTATCGCTCTCTCCAACTCCTTGAAAGGAGGGGGTAGCCAGGGAGGGTTGGTCTCTTCTCCCAAGGAACACGTGGTGGGACAAGAGGAAATGGCCTCAAGTTGCACCAGGGGAAGTTCAGATTGAATATTAGGAACAATTTTTACATGGAAAGGGTTATGAAGCCTTGGAATGGGCTGCCCAGGGAAGGGGTTGAGGCACCATCCCTGGAGGAATTTAAAAGCCGGGTTGACATAGCGCTTAGTGACATGGTTTAGTGATGGTTTTTATCAGAGGGAGGTTGATGGTTGGACTAGATGATCTTAAAGGTCCCTTCCAACCTGGACAATTCTATAATTCTATGTTCAGCCTTGTCTCCTGGTCCCTCCTCAGGTGCTGGGGCGGGTTTTGTGAAGGTTTTCAGCTTTAGCTTGGCCTCTTCTTTGAGAGGTGCCCGTTGCTGCTGTTCATATGCCGGTGCCCTGTGCCAGAGCGAGCGCTGTGCCCAAACCCAGCATGGGGCCCAGCCTTTGGTTTGCAAATGGTAGCAGAAGCCTGTGGTTGTGATGGTTCCTCACTCCCAGCTCGGCGCTGCAGAGCTCAGGAGGGCCTCAGCCGTTGTCTGCCCCAGCTGATGAGTGGGTGGCCTCGGGTGGCTGTGAGCAGCATGGCATTTTGAGCTGAGGTTTGCCCAGAAGCGTGATCAGACATTTGTGCCTAATGTGTGACTCTTATGTCCTCCTCCACGCCTTCTTCTGCGTGATCTTTCACACCTCCCTTAATTCCAGGATCACTGGAGCGAGACGGCTTATCTGTAGCCTGGAGTCCCCGTGCCAGCTCTGTGCAAACCCTTCCGGAACGGACACAGCAGATGCGGTGGTGTCCGCCCTGCTCCTCGCAAGCCATCACTTCTCAGACTCTCTTTGGGGTTCCTGTAATTGTGAAGTTGCCCTTTGTACCCATTGGGAAAATGTTTCTGGCCTCGTTTGTGCCTGTGGGCAGTTGTGGTCCCCCTCTGGCTGCGTTGGTGCTTTAGGTGTTACTGGAGCAGGTTGTTGCCCGTATCAGTTTTCCCCTCAGTGGAACAGACAGGGTTGCACTTGCTGCTCCGAGCAATACAGTGTCCTTCTATGACTCGATGACTTCATTAAAATATGTGCTGCTGGTCCACTGCTGTCCTGTGCCAGCTCCTGTGGAAAAATCAGGTGAAGATTATCCAGTGTCCTCTCTGGGCACAGGAAACGCTCCAGGGTTTGCCCGCACGTCGCGATTGTTGTTTTCCGTAGTCTCATCCCCATTAGCCAGCCAACATTTGCCTTACATTCCTATCAAAAACCAAGGCAAAGCATTAATTTATTTTTTTCAACTATCTTTATACAGCTCTCAGCACATAGCACCTCACCTCTTTTGTCTGTGTCCTTTTTTTCTGAGAGCCTGAAGAGTTTTTCCCCGCCTGCTTTAATTTCCGTTGCAGGGTTTTCCCACTGCTGCAGTTTCCCATTCCTCGTCTTCTCACTGCCTTCTCCCACAGGGGGCCTTCCCAGAACTTTAGCTACTTCTTTCTGAGCCCTCCCACTCCCAACCTGTTGTGTCTGTTGAGAGAAAAGAGACCAAAACTCCCCTCCCGGCAGTGAATCACGCACGTGGGCGCACTGGGTCACTTTGGGGTCTCAGACTGGAGTCACCCAGCAAGAAGGAGGAAGCTGCAGATGAGTATATCCATCAGTTTAGGAAGGGATTTGAAATCCCTCTTTAGGCGCAGACCAGCTTCCCTCCAGGACAAGTTAGGAATAAACTTCCCTGGTGGACGATCCACCTGATGTGTTGTGCTTTTTCCTGGAAGAAGCTGATACCAGTTGCTACCAGGGTTTGAAGGACTGCTAAGCTGGTGGGGACTGGGAGCCAGTGCTGCTCTCTTTGAACAGCTGAGTGGGCTGTAAATTATTTTACATACAGAAGGATCTCCTGAACCTTGTGCTGAGAGTGAGGCTCAGAACTTCTCCTTAACAAGAAAGAATGCTCTGTGGTGGGACATCAGCCTCCATGCCTGGCTCACGGGAGGATCCCCTGCGCTTGCAGAGCTCAGGGCTGGCAGCGAAGACTTCTCTGGTTGCACAGTTCAGGAAAAGGAGCCATCATCATTCACAGCACAACCCAAGCCCAGCCCTCCCCAGTGGGATCCAGGCCTGGCGAGGAGCAGCAGTTTCTGCACAGAGCACTGGTTGGGCACCGCTGACTTCTGTGTCCTGATGCGCTGGCCGTGTTTTCAAGAGGAATTTGGAGACACATTGGAAGGGAGATGCCAGAACTACTGCTGTTCTCCTCCAGCTGTGCGGTGGAGGGCTAGTGCAGGGACAAGGGGGGCCCATGCTCTAGCCAGGGAGCATCATTCTGAAGGCAATTTCTGTGGCCTCTGCTAGATGAAGGTTAGATTAAGTGGGGAGATTTAGACTAGATCTCGGGAAGAAACTTTGTATGCTGAGGGTGGTCAGAGCCTGGTCCAGGTTGCCCAGAGAAGCTGCAGATGCCCCGTCCCTCGAGGGGTTCAAGGCCAGGTTGGATGGGGCTTTGAGTAACCTGGTCTAGTTGAAGATGTCCCTTCCTGTAGCAGGGAGTGGGACTAAATGAACTTTAACCGTTCCTTCCAACCCAAACTTTTCTGTGATTCTATTATCCCCATCCACCCAAAGGGCTGCAGAGGGGACCCAGGAACCTGTTGAAATCCTTTGTGTGATGGTGGTGTCTGCAGTCAGTAAGGGCTAAGGTCACTGAGCATGTGGTGAAGGATGGCCTGTTGGGAAGGAATCAGCATGGTTTTTGTGAAGGGACACTTGCCTTGCTGACCTAATGAAGGAGCTGTACAAGGTGTCAGCAAACCTCTGGATGGAGGGGATCTGATGAACGAAGTGTATTTAGATTTTCAGAAAAGCCTTAGGTAAGTTTTCACATCAAGGCTGTTGATGAAACTAAAAATTGAAAGCCTTTCTGATGACTTAAAAGCTTGTTACAGGGAGAAAGCAAAGAGTGGGACTTTAATGTCATTTTTCAGGATGGCAAATGGTCAGCAGTGGGGTACCCAGGGATGGTGTTGGGACCTGTTTCCTTCTATGTTTGCATCCGTGAGCTGAAGAAAGGATTGAGGGTGACACCTCCAAGTCTGTGGATGATATAAAGTTTTTTGAGTAGGCACACGGTGCATCAGTGCTGATGAGCTCCAGGGGGGCCCCAAACTGAGTGAGAGGGCAAAAGGTGGCAGATGGGCCACCATGTAGGTACATGCACAGTAGTGCTTCTAGGGAAGAGCCATCTGAACACACTGCACGATGCTGAACACGGACCTGGTGGGTAGGGCTCCAGATAGGTCTTGGCGCTGATACTGACAGCTCTTAAAATCATGGGCTCTGGACACAACAGCAGCCAAAAAAGCCAACAAAACCTCTCAGGGAGGAGATGGAAAGCAAGGTGGGCAATGTCATTGGAGGCTATGCTGATCCTGCACATGCAGGTCTGGTTCAGCATCTCGAGGAGGAAGTGGTGGAGACAGAGAAGGTCCAGAGAAAGGCAACTAAAATGGTGAGGGGGACGGAGCAACTGCCCTACGAAGACAAATTGAGAAGACTGGGACTCTCCAGTTTGGAGAATAGAAGTCTCGGGGAGAAGCATGGCCAAGGCTTACAAAGCTCCCCAAGACAGTGAAGGCAGAGCTGCTGGTCACCAAATCCTGTAGCATTGGAAGGAGAGGGCTCTCAATGAGACTGGTGGCAGATCAGATAAAACCAGGTAAAAGCAAGACTTCTGTATTCAGCAGACAAGGGTCATCTGGAGCTGGCTGCCATGGGAGGCCCTGGAGGGGACAGTACCGGCAGGTTCAGAGAGAGGTTAGATGAATTCCTAGAGTGCAGGTCCTTGCACAGGTGCTAATGGGACTGAACAGGGTCATTCCTGCTAACGTCCCCAATACGATGACACTGGATGCTGGATGGCACAAGGGAAATGGACCACCCAAAATGGCCGGGCACACATGCTCTCTTTAATTAATAGCATTGTGTAATGCCACTGCCAAGGACAGGGAACGGGGCTAATGGACCATCAGGCTGGTCCTGTGAAGCATTGCTGGAGTGTGTGGGGTACAGCTCTTGGTTAATTAGCTCAGAGTGGGGCTGTTACTGTTGGGTTGTATTTCATTGACTTCACGTTTGTAGAGTGTTTCGGTTCCCGCCCCAGATGTTGAAACTGTGATGGGAAGCTTTTGGCTTTTAGTGTCTGCTGGAAGTTGCGAGCAGCAGGCATGTCTGATTGCGTTAGGTGTGTCATTTGGAGGAGCTGGTTAGGTGAGGGGTGATTTCCATCCTCAGACCTTGTCTCCCTGGCTGTAGGAGCTGACGCAGCTCTGCTCCCGTGTGGCTGTGGAGTTTCCACATGTGGGAGCCCTGCCTGGGGCAGCGCACCCATCCATGTTGGAGATGTGCTGGGGGAGCTGCTGCTGTCTTTCTTGGGGCTAAGCCTGCGACTTTGGTTGAGTGGAACTTCTCAAACCACGTCCCTGGAGTTTTCTCTCTCTCACCTCAGTTGTGACGGTTCGGAGGGAGCCTTAAAGATGAAGAATAGCTCTGAACAGGCTGTCCGGGTCCTGGCACAGACCTTGTTCTGGGACACTTGGCCACTTGTGTCACACTGGCTCTGATTGACATGTCTCAGTGGGAGGTGGGAGTGAACCATCTGAGGCTGGCTGAGATCTGGGCCCAAAAGCTGCTGGTCTTGGGGGTCTGTGGGCGAGCTGGAGATCAAAGCAGGCCCTGGTGAGTGTCAGTACACTGCTGTGCCCCGCAGCCTGCCCACTCTCCTGGGTCCCACCAGGTCCTGTTTCTCTATCAGCTGAAGCCTGCCAGTGGCAGAGGTTGGATCAGTGTCAGCCAGCCCTTTCCTAACCCATCTCCAGCAAGCTGGAGGTACCCCGAAGCTCAGGAGCACTGAGGGCACATCCCTCCATGCAACCTTGGAGGCTCACAGAGAAGCGCAGTTACCTTTCCTGGTCAGGTCCTGCTCGTCTCTGAGCTTGCAGCTTGTGGGAATCGTGGTAATTTAGATGTTAGTTTGTCTTGTGGATTCTTGCACAACATTGTCCAGATTGTATGGAGAGCCTGAGAATGGCACGTCCAATGGATGAGCTGAAAACCCTCTTTATAAACACTGCTGTGTCCTCACCCTCAGCCCCTGCACCAGTGTCTCCAGCCTGACCCCAGCTTGGTGCAGGGACTGCTGGAGCTCTGTGGAAATGGCTCCTTTTGTCCTCTGGTGTCTTGTGGTTCTTCATCCCCGTGCCCAGAGCCTGCTCTCCTGCTGCTGCAGCATTTCCACAGGCAGGGCTCAAAGTCCCTCTTTTAGGTAAAACAGCACCTTATGGTCATCTGGGGGTTGTTTTGGACTACTTCACAAAGAAGAAAATGAAATGGAAACTCCACCAGTCCCCCTTGTCTTCCTCCTACAGTTTAATTTAAGGTATTTACATGCTGTAGAGATCTCTTGCCCGCTGACTACCAGACACATCCCACTCTTTCCATCAGCTCTTCCTCCTAATCTGATTCACATATTCAAGAACCAGTTCTTAAATTCAATCAGATCCTCTTTCTAGTTGCCTAATGTACTCCAGCAGAGTTTTTATTATTGGGATATATTAAATTGTGTTGTTCCTTTCCCATTTCTTAAAGGTGCAGTTCTAGTTTCCCTTTTTTTTTTCCCCCAAAACGAATTCTGCAGAACGACGTAGGGAGGACTGCAGTGAGCAGAGCTCGGCGTGTTTCTCTGCTCACCGTTCCCGTGGCAAGGAAGGTCTGACATGCTCTTCAGCTCAGGCAGTTCAGTGAAGTAATGTCTTGTGACATCCTTAAATCTGGTTATTTTGCTGCTGGCTGATTTGTCTGCGGGGATGCGGGTGTACCTCGGCTGATACCAGCTGCGCTGGCAGGTAACTGCTGGTACCTGTGGCGGGTCCAGCGTTGCTGTTCCCATGCAGACCTGGTCTATCTGCCAGCTTGCCGGCTTTGTGGGGAGGGTCCTGGGGAAGGGAAGGGCCTGGAGGATGGCAGGGACTGAAGCCGTTTGTGTATTTGTAGTCCAGGGTGTTGGGGCGAGGAAACAGCCGTGGCAGTCACTGCTGCAGGAGGGCTTTATCAGCGTCAAAATCTGAAGGCTTAGTCAAAGACAAAGGATAGATACTATGGTGACAATCTATGTGAAGAATTACCGCTTCTGATAAGCAATGTCTTCCCCTCAGTTAAATTCCAGTTTCTATATTCATAATCTGCTTATCTGAATTCCCTATGTGCTTTCAAGTGATCACGGCATTCTGTTTCGCTTCCTACATTAAACTGATTTGTGGCGTTGCCGTGCACAGCAAACCGGCTCTCGTGGTGCACCCCGAAGTGATGAAATTTCCTCCATCAGGGAAATTATTGTCCCTCAGCCTTTACCTGAGAGGGGCCGTGGCCCCAGGGACCACTGCAGGGGACCCCACAGCTCTGCCCACGGGAGTGGGTGCAGGCGCAGGTTAGTGCCGGGTGCCGGCCGCAGCCATCGCTGGCCCAGGAGGGCTCGCGTGGTGTCACGGGCTGGCCACACGCAGTGTGGGGGCTCCCCGAGTCAGGATGGGGATTGCTGCGTGGGGTCGGGGTGCTGATAAGGATCCCATTGTTCTGGGAGCTGTGGCTTCCGCCTCCCTGACTGATGTGCCCGAGGTCCTCTGTGGTGGCCCGTCCGCCCTGCTGCAGCAGGGAGCTCTGCCGTGGTTGGGGGTGCCAGCAGCGGGGCCGCTTTGCTGAGCACCAAGCCGGCCAGACCGGCCATGGCACTGTCCCAGATGCCTCGGTTAGCCCGGTGTGGGACTGGGAGGGGTTCCCTGGTGCCTTCTGCTGCCCAGGGATGGCACGCGTGGTGAGGAGGCTCGAGTTTTCCCTGTTGCCTTTTGTCTCTTTGCAATGTGCGGTCGATGGGAGATTCCGGCTGGCAAGGAGCCTGGGCAGAGAGCCGGAGCAGGGGACGTGCGTGTTGCATGGTGGCAGAGATCACCCTTTCACAAAATCACAGAATCACATGAGGTTGGAAGGGACCTCTGGAGATCATCTTCTCCAACCCCCCTGCCAAAGCAGGTCCACCCAGAGCAGGTCCCACAGGAACGTCTCCAGGGGGGTTGGAATGTCTCCAGAGAAGGAGACTCCACCACCTCTCTGGGCAGCCTCTGCCAGGCCTCTGCCGGCCTCACACCAAACAAGTTCCTCCTCATGTTCCTTTCATGGGTGCTGCCGTAAGTACGGGATCATACAACCTCATTTGTACAGCAATTAGCATCCCCTGCCCTGCCCTGAGTGCGTTGCAGAGCCTGTGGCCGAGGACAGCGCAGATGATGATGGGCGGTGTTTGTGTTTGAGAGGGCAGTGATGACACATGTGAAAGGCAGCAGTGAGACGATGGTTTGAGAGAAGGTGTGAAGGTGGGTGAGGAGCTCCTGAGGTGTGAAGGCACCTGGAGGGTGCCGGGAGCTGCAGGAGATGGGGAGGAAGGCTCTTCCAGGGAGATGGCCTGTTGTGTGCAGGGACAGAGCTGGGCTGCAGACACCCGTCAGGGGTCCATCTCCTGCAGCTTGCCAAGGGCTGGGGTGCCTGGGGGGTACCAGATGTGTGTTTGTCTTTGGAGATAGAAAGATAAAAATGATTAATGAAAGCTAAGTTTATTGTCCAAGCGGGTGAGTCAAAGGAGGCAGCTCTCCTGGCCCAGAGGGGGCAGCTGGTGGGTTTGTGGTACCGTGGCCATTGCCTGGGGCCAGACCATGGGGACTGGGGCTGTGCCAGCACCCGACGTGTCTCTGCTGCTGCCGGAGCGTTGCAAGAGCATTCCCGGGTTGGGAGGACACCGGGAGAATTGTGGTCAGGTGTAGAGGCTGCTGAACCCCAGGGATCCAGTCTGGTGTGGACGAGGAGGGGATGCGTGGATGGCAAAAGTGCTGTAAGGAAATCTGGGGCAGTGATCTGTGGGTGTTGCAGCAGGGAGGTGGGGGCACAAGGCAATGGGGTGGTGATTCCCTGCCCGACGGCAGGAGAAAACACACTATGGGAGAGCTGGACCTTTGGGAAGTGGTTCCACAAAGGTTAAGGCAAGAAGGGAACTGCTGCACCCCGTGGAGAAGTGTTTCTGGGAGCGGTGCCCATGGAGGACGGTGTTAATTTGGGGAGCCTCAGGGTTGCAGCAGCCTTCCCCGGGTTGTGTCACCACCCCACTGCCACTAGCCCTGACCCACACAGTCTGGATGGGACAGGACAGGGTCCTCTTCTCAGAGCATCCCTGTTTCGATCGCCAGAGGTTCTCTGCAGCTGGAGGCTCGGAGTGGAGCAGCCAAACCTTGCTGCCCCCCCACTGCGGAGTCGTGGGAATCGTGGGCAGGAATCAGCCCGTGGTCCCACAGGGTTCACAGACGGAGTCTCCTCCTGCCCGGCCAGAGTAAATGGAGGCTGAATTTGTGTGTTACAGCACTGTGAAGATGCACACACCTTCATACGTGCGTATGTAACGTATAGAAATGATTTATTGTGTCTTGCCCTTTATGTCTATAATCCGTGATTCAGGTTTTAGGGAGCGTGTGCATCTTTTTGTGCCGTCACTAAACCGAGCCCTCCTGGATTTACACGTGCTACGTGTGCAGCTCCCCAGCAAAGCTGAGCAGAGTAGATCTAATCCATCTGGGCAGCAGTGGGCATCTGATATAACGCCCTGTGTTAAGTGGTTGGTTCTGGAGCACATGGCGTCGTGCGGAGGTGTAAGGGAAATAAGCAGAGATCTGAGTGTGAGATCCCGAGCAGTGGGCTGCTGGACAGGACAGTGCTGGGGTGGAAGGAGGTAAGAATCAAGCGTTGGTCTCATGAATGGTCTTTAGTGTTTTCTGTAGTGTCCTTGACATGAGAAGCACTCTTGAACTCCACTGATGATATAAAGTTGGTGCTTAGGAGGATCAGAATATTAGGAACAATTTGAAGGGTGGGAAAATTAGAAATAAGATAAAACACTAAGCAAGCTGTATGTAAGAGATAACAACAAAAATTTTGACTATGAGTTCATAGTTGCCTTGTCTGTTAGAAACAATAGAGGGAAATGTTTGGGAATATTAATCAGAAGATTATGGACAGTGTCTGTGGTGACACGAAGGCAAATGCTACCATAGTTGTACAAAATCCTGTAAGACCTTATATAGAATACTATTTACTGTTCACCATTACAGAGGCTCAGAAAAAGATGAACAGAAGCTAGAGCAGAGGAGGGCTACTAGTAGGGCCAGGAGGCATGGGGGTGACCATCCTGGGACCAGGCTTCCTTGGGCCCCGGGTTCTGTCCCCGGTGACAGCAGGTGCAGGGACAAGTCACAAAATAGAGCCAGTGCCCAGGGGTGACTCCTGTGACATATTTGCCCGTAGCTGGTGAGGAGCAGTCAGCGGGCTCCCCAGCACAAAGCCTGCCTGTGGATTATCCTTTTCATTAACCAGCAGTGGATTGTCCTCCATGAACATGTCTAATCCCTTTTTGAAGCCATCTCTGCTGTTGGCATTCATCGCGTCCTGCGGCACTGTCCCTCTGCTGAGAGAAACGGCTTCTTGTCTGAAACTCCATGTCCCTGCCACAAGGTTAACAAATGCAAAGGCACTGGAAAATGGGCTTGTTTATCCTACAGAATTGGAGACAGAGATGGGATTAAGCACCAGGAAAGGGCAGAATTAACAGAAATGGGAGACAATATTGGCACAGGTACAAGTTGGTATAGTTTTTCCACACATCAATATGGAACTGGAAAGTAAAAAGTGACCATCAGAGCTGCAAGGGGACTTCTTCGAGTAGGAGCACCTTGAGTCAGGTGTTATCTTTTGAGTCCTTCTTGGGTCAGACTTGCTTTCTTTTGTACCTGATGGCTCTCAGTGGAGATGTTTCTGCCTTGAGTTTGCTCTGTGGCTTTTTAAGCCTATGTAATCTTTCCACAACATCAGGCAGGGGGAAAATTTTGCAGCTTCTTTACCCTTATGTGAGTAAGCGCCTCCTTCTCTCTAGCGTGGACCAACCCTCTCCCCACTTCGTTTTGCACCACCCAGTTCCCACCTGTGAACAGCAGATCCCTATTGACCTGCTCCGTCCCACCCCTGGTTTCATAGATCTCTGCCACGACCCCCCAGGTTTTCTCCTCCCAGGCTGGGGATGCTTTGGTGGTGAATCATAGAATCACAGAAGGGTTTGGGCTGGAAGGGACCTTTAAAGGCCATCTAAAGGCCATCCAACCCCCTGCCATCAGCAGGGACAACTTCGACTAGAGCAGGTTGCTCCTTGTGCAGACGCCATCGTAGACCTTTGCTCATCCTGGTCACAGTTTCTTGGCCTCTTCCAGATCTGCAACAGCCTTTTTGAGGCAAGAGACCAGAACTGCACAGAGATTCACAGCAACCGTAGCCTTCATCTTTACATAGCCTCTCGTGGCAGCTTTAATGGTGTGCCATTTCTCCCACAGATATATTTTAAGAAGTTGCTGGCCCATTTGCCACGTTCTGGCATTGAAAGCAGATTTGAGGAGCAGGTGATTCACCACCATTTCTGGTTCAGCCCTTTCAGACCTGAGCACCCGGTGGTTTCTCGCTGTTCTCGCTGCCTCTTTGCTGATGGCGATTCTCTCGGCTCCTGTCAGGGCTGAGGCAGTCTCCGATACGCCATCAGCCAGGAGAAGACCCAGTGTGGAGTTGTCGCCAATCTCTGGCCAATCTCCTGAAAACATTGATAACAATTTTTATTTTGTTTTTCTACCATGGCTTTATTCTCTTTGAGCACTTCTTTTATACCTGGGTTATCTATTGGTCTTTTAAGTCCCTGAAAGGTTTTGTGTTCTTGATGTTTCTGAAAAATTATTTACTAGTTTTTAGGCTTTCTACGTGTTATTCTTAATATTTTCTTATTATTTTATTGGTTTTGTTTCATTTTTCTCCCATTTAACAAAATAATGCATGATCTGTTCTGATTTTTCTCATTTAAATACAACTTTGTCTTTTTGACTGCCATTCCTTACTCCTTACAGCCTGACTTACTCAGCTTTTCTTCAGTCTTGCTGGCTTCATTTAGGTCTTTCTGAAGTCCTTCTTGACAGGCGGTATGTGTCTGAGCATCCAAGAAGGTGTCTTGAAGAAGTCTCCAGGACACCAGCAGAGGCTTTGCTTTTAATGGTCCCTTTTAGTCTCTTATTGCCAGAATTAATTTTTATGAATTTTGAAGTCCCAGTGCTTTAGACTGAGCACAAAGGCAGTTGATTTATGAGCTTCCATTGCTTCAGCAAGATTACAAACTAGCTGCACTGGGGTCACGGTTAAATAATGACTCTTAATTAATAAGATTATGTGCTACAGCACGCGTGCTGGTCAGTGCGAGGTCAGGAATGCATTTTCTTGCTGTCCGTTCCCTGCCCGGCTGCTCCACTGGCCATGCCTACAGATGGAACCTTGTCGTCGTGCCCCGACACGGTGTTTGCTTGGTCTGTGCAGAACTGATGGCTGAATTGGGTTCCCTGCTGTTCCCTGACCCCTCTGGTCTCGGGCAGGTTGTCCTCAGCATCGACATGCATCCCGGGTGGCCGGGTGTAGTCCTGACCACGGGCGTCTCCTGCTGGAGCATCGACCCATGGCAAGTCTGTGGTCCTTGCTGGCACAATTAACTCATTAATCTGATTTAGCCTAATCCGTCTTTGCAGCACTTGCCTCCTCCCTGCCGGAGCCCGTTCTGCTGTCCCCAGCGCTTTGTGCGATGCTTCCCTACTGTGTCCGTCTTCCTCCACGCTTCCAGTGCATCCCGTGTCCGTGATCTTATTGATGGCATTCTGCTTCTCCTGCCTGGTTTCTAGGGCCGCCAGCTCCTGTGCAGAGGAGCGTACGCGTTAGTTTGGGGGTTCTGCTTTCTCATTCTCTTTGTGCAGCTGCTCCTCACGATTTTGTATCTGACTTTGCCAGCTTCTGTCCTGTCTCTTTATGGCTTCACCCCACAGCATGAGTCATCCCAGAGCAGGGCTTGTCTGCATACGCTGCCTTTCCTATCCCTTCAGCTGTAATGCTCTCCTCTAACCTCGCTGATGTTAAATCCCAGCAGCTTGCTTCCAGCGGGGTTTGGAAATGGTGCACCCCTGCGGCATGGCTATCGTATTCTCAGAGTTCTCTTCAGTTTCTAATCAGAACACATCCTTCTTTTTCACGCCATTTTCTCGGTCAGGTGGTGGGATTTTACCTCCCTGCTCCTCTATCTGCCTTCTGCATGGTGCCATTGGTACTTCAGAAAGCATTAATATGCAGGTCTTGACCTTCAGCTCCCTAGAAGTTGCCTCCAGCTGCTCTCTCCCACCCTCCTTGTTTCACAGACCTCAAACCCGGGATCCTCCCCAGCGTGCCCAGACACCCCATGGGGTCTGTGATGTTAACAGGAGGGACCATGAAGTTTACTTGTGTGTCACAAACCTGATCGCCTCTGTGCTGGATAACCAGATCGGCTGCTCTGGAATTGGCCTTGTCTGGTGGCATTTCCCCCTTCTCAAGCTTTATTCTTTCCTGCCATGAGACTTGCCCTCCTCTTCAGCGGCACTGAGACTGAAGCCAGAGGGGGGATGGCTCTATGCAGTGAGACTTCAGCTCTTCTCTCCTGATGCTGCAGTTGGACCTCCACCTTCAGCAGATCTGCTCTCTAGTTCAGGAGTTGGCCATAACTGCTGACTGAGCATCCTAGACCCCTGCAGGGGTTTACTTTCTTCAGTTGTCACGTTGTCTTTGCTTCTCCAAACTTGCATGCTCATTTCACTTTCACACCTCTGTGCAAAGCTACAAACCGCGTGCACAGCTTGTCCTTATGGCACACATTTTGGGGTTAGACTTCCCAAACTCAGAGACGTTAAGAGCAGTCGCACAGCGCTGCAGAACAAAGTCACCCTGTGTGACTTCAGTGGCTCTAATCAAGCAGCTCGTCTGCAAGATGAAGCTGGTGCTAAACGAGCTGAGGAGTGACTTTGCAGCGCAGGAGCCGGTTTGCCCCTGGCACGGATGCTCTTCCTCGGGAGCGGCGCGGGGCTCCAGACCCCCCGGCTGTGTGGGGAGCGAGTGCTCCCGGCCCGGGGCACCGCCGGTCGTGCTCTCACCCCTGGGAGCTCTGCACAGACAAAACCCCCCGCCTGCTCTTTGGCCGCTGGCGAGTTGGAAATGGCTACGGCTGTTTCAGTGAGTGAAGTGGGGTCGGAGCACAGCCTGAGTGGCACTGCCCAACTGGAGCTGCTCCTCTCCGGCTGTCTTCATCCCGTGGGCACCAGCTCAGCCTCTGGCACGTCCCCGGGGGAAGAGGGGTCTGTTCAGTCCTGTGTTTGCTGAGCTGAGTAAGGAATAGGCCTCACCACCCCGTGTCCTGCAGGGGATCTGTTCACGGTCATCCCTCTCAGATGCTTCTTTCAGTGCCTTTGGTAGGTCTCAGCTGGTCAGGGGCAGTGGTGGAAACCTCGGTGTTGTCTTCTGCACAGCCACTGCCGCTCTGAGCACTGGGAGATGAGGGACAGCCCAGTGGGTCCATTTCCAGAGCCTTTGGGTCCCATTTCCACCTGCTGCGGCCGGCTCTGTCTGCAGCCTTGTCTTTGGATCACTTTGCCAGAAGCTGGGACATGGCTCCTGATCCTGATAACATTTGGAATGCTGGGTGACCGCAGTGGCCAGGGCTGGGGCCCAGTCCCATGTGAAGGTGGCCCCACTGCCGTGGTGAGCTCTGGATGCCTCCCGCCTGGTCCCACCAGATCTGCAAGAAGGGTGTCACTGCCTGGATCCTGAATCAGGCTTTGTGGTGGCAAAACATCTCTGGTGGCAGCGGTGGGGACAATAGCCCCTCCCCAGGTGCCCGTCTGCTCGTGGTGGCACAACATGCCGTTCTGCCCAGGCGCGTGACTCACCACCCTCCCTTTCTGAGAGATACAGATGCGGAGTAAATGGGAATCAATTACGCTTCCTACACAAAGAATCCCCTTGATTTGGCATCTGACACAGACACATCCTTCCTTCCCAGGGAACGAAATTGAAAATTAATTTGCATTCCAGGGAAATTTCAATTATGAACGTCTTCCTCAGCGGCGACGCTCCTGGGCCACGTTGCACACGTGAGAGACCCCGCAGCACCGGCACTGAGCGTCTGCGCTGGCAGAGGGTCCCCTCCTGAGCAGACCCCCGGGGCTGGGCTGTGCCCGGGGGGACGGTCCCTGCAGATGGAGCTGCTGCTGCCGCTTCCCCTCTCCATGGTGGGGACAGACCCCCTTCCCCCTGTGGTGGAATCAAGGGCTGGGCCGAGCAGCAGCCCCAGGAGCGTGGCGTCCCCTCACACCAGTCCCAAACGTTATGTACCACAAGGGTCTGTGTGTGCACGTCTAAGCAGACGGGTGATTTAACTGCTGAGTACCGAGGGGCTGTGCCTTGAGGGGCTGGGATGGATATTCGGTGCTACCTTCACCCTGTCCCTTGGGCAGAAGCAATGACCGGGGACCGGGAGAGGTCCACGAGTGGTCCATGAGTGATCTCCAGGACATGGGTGATGGACCTGGCTCCCTGTGGTCTGGGACACGGCGTTGGGCAAAATGCCTGAACTCCTGATCCGGGCCTCAAACAGCATGCTGTGTTCATGTCCAGCATCTCCTCTATGCTGTTCCTTATTTTGCCTTGTCCAAACAATAATATGGAAAATAAAACAAGGAAAAGGAAAAAAAATAATTTCCATATATCAAGCAGGGCCGTAGCTGTTTCCAGGTCTCTCTCATCGTTCTGGAGATGCAAACCGGCAGCTCCCAGACACAGACGTGGTCTCGGTGGGGCTGGTGTGCTCATGGTGCCTCCTCGTCACCTCTGCTGGCTTGGGCTGCATCTCCGGCAGACCCAGCCCTCCTTGCTGGAGGGGCAGCATGTGGTGGAGAAACATCCACAACACCATGAATTCAGGTAAAAAATTCTTCAGGACTGAGTGTCTTACAGTGTCATGGAAGAGAAAACATCAGTATTCCCAAAGTGCCAGTCCTTTGAGAAGAAATCTCTTCCTCTGTGCCATGCGGGTCAGCAGTTGTCTTGGATCAGTCTTGGGCGATGACAGTTTCGGTGAAAGAGCAGTTGCTGACAGGAGGTGTGAGTCTGAGTGACACGTGAACCACAAGGAGATGGCTGCAGCCACCCTGCATGTCCCCTGGAGGCCGTGTCCTAGGCTGGAGCTGGTTTCCATGTCTCACAACCAGGACAGTTTGGCCCCGGTGCTCTTGGTCAAGAGCTTTAGGTCCAAGTTTTGAAGCTGCTCTTTCCTGAGCAGAGCCAGTGTCTGAGGAGGGAGGTTGGTCTCGGGGGCTGTGGCATTTCTGGGACGTGCTCGGCCAGGCTTTGCTCAGCTTGGGACCTCTGCTGTCCTCTCTGGGGCCACAGACCCCCTCACTGCCCCGGGTGCTTCCTCCAGCACCTCCTGCTTTCCCGGCGCCGCAGCAGACCTGGCTCCTCTCTCCCCCTACGAGGAGGGGAAAAGACGGGCTGCAGCCCAGCCACGGGACAACGCTCTGCGCCCTGCCAGCACAGGGGGAGTTCCCTGCAGAGCGGCTGCCTTCTGTGGGTCTGAGGGGTGTCCCCTGTCCTCCTGCACCAAGGGCTGCTTCTGGAGTTTGGGTCAGGTGATGGAGCAGTTGCTGTGTGACCTTCCGCGCCGCCTTTCCTCCCCTGGGGACGTTCTGAGCTGCGTGTTGGCAGGGTGGGATACTTTTCTGCGCAAGTCCACATTCTTTGGCCTTATTTTAATCCTTTAACGGTTCCAAGTGGTTCCAGTAACTTCTGGACTCAACTGTGGCTGTCTCCCAGCCACTGCTCCGGTGATGAAGGGACTATGTGGGCAGAATGAGTGAATATCATTTGGTCAAATTATTTAAATAAGAGTTGGAAAGTAACTTAGAACTGCCATTGCCGAGACAGAGAATGAGCGCTGGAGCCCACGGGGTGTGAGAGAGTGGGGTCATTAGGAAACTCTGGATCTCCAGCGGCAAGGACAAAGAGGGTAATGATACATGAGCGTTAGTGCAGGGCAGCCGTGGCATCCGCCTAACAGAGCTCAAAGTGACAACAGTTGTGTTTGGAATAGAAATACTGGTGTCTTTGTGCTGGCTCTTGAAACAAACCCACCAGAGTGGGATATTTAGCTTGGAAAAGGCAGATTCAGGATCATCGTTCCTGGTTTCTCAGAGGTGTGGGGGGCTACGTGTCTCTGGCTGAAGGGTGTGCAAGGAGGGTGCCTTGGGTTGAAGAATCTGGTAGATGCACAAAGGAGAACCAAAAAGTGGGCCAAGAAGGCTGTTCTTGGATGAGTTATAGAATCATAGAATCGTCTAGATTGGAAGGGACCTTAAAGATCATCTAGTCCAACCATCAATCTAACTCTGACAAAAAAATAAATAAGAACTAAGCAATAAAAAATCACTAAGCCATATTCCTGAGGACCATGTCAACCCGTCTTTTGAACACCTCCAGGGATGGTGCCTCAACCACTTCCCTGGGCAGCCCATTCCAATGCT